>CM054123.1:108970631-109425631 GCA_028751855.1 Ambrosia trifida | reverse complement strand
AGGAAAAAGGAGGAGAGAGATAGTGGTGTAAGAAGACAATACTACCCCTTAATAATATTTTAATATTATCTTATACAATAAAAAATGCAAGTGGGCACAAAAGGACAGAAAACCCATGTGTCATAATATTAACCATTGGATCAAGTAAGATCAATGGATAGAAATGGTTTCCGGTGTTCTTTTACGAAAAGTATGTTCTCATTTTACCCTTTCCCTATATATATATATATATATATATATATATATATATAAGTTTTTATTTATAAACTCTCTAACACCTAAACTGTCACACCCCATGAAAATATGAAAATATCCAATCATAATGCATGATTAATAAGAGCAAAAAAGACCATTTTATTGATGTAGGACATAACGATTTGATCGCTTACAGATCACATTTTCTTAAAAGAAAGTTCTAAAAACCATCTAGTTTTTGCCCTTCTCATAGGCTTTCTTAATTAGATCATCAATCACTTTAATCTCACTATCAATCGAAGAGAGCAGTCCATCCAAAATCTCTTTATTGTTGATCTCCCTGAGCGTGTTCTCATCAAACAAACACTTGACCATCAAATGTTTCAAGTTCTTCTCCTTCACCTTCTCTAAATGTTTCTTCTTTTTGTCTATGTTATTCTCAAGATAAGTTGAGTGATCTAGCACGGCGTTTGCACTCCACAATCGTGATCCTTCAAACCTTTTAATCACGCGATGCGCTTCAACAGTAGATGGCCAAACATCAGGTGGACTGTCATAAGTTTCATACATCACAAGACATGCATCAACATCACACAAAATCTTCAACTCACTCATCTTCTTCATTAGACTTGCCTTCCTCTTCCTCATGGTTACATTCCTAGCACGCTCATTCTCAATGAATTGGTACTTAACCACTGAGCGAGTCATGGTGTTTGGTGAACAGAAGAAATACATACACCTATATATACACATGTATATGCTTATATTCATATATATCTTGTATACTAGGTATAGGTAAAGATATCAAAAACATTAAGATGGTCAACGAATTAATATCGCATTTAAGGAAAATTTAAGAAGTTAGAAGCTCTACCAAATTAAGTTAATATTTTATAAAGCTATTTATATACGCGGTTAGAAAACTTCTTTATTAAAATTGTCACGTTCTATATTAATTCACACGTTTGATGAAGATTTGTGATTTATATTTATTAAAAATGTAAAAATAAAATAAAATATACAACTACCACCAAATTTATTAATTATAAGGTTTTAGGACTAACTGCTACTTAAGGATTGGGAGGTTACAAAGGGTGTTAGAGTAGTATCCCTTAGCTCTCGCTTTCCGTATCGAATGATCTCTCTTATAGTCAGCATAAGCGACAAAGTATCCTCTATTAGTTAACAGCATTGTACTAACGAGAATTAGATAAAATATCCTTGTTTAATTTATCTTAAAATCGACAACTTAAATATTTATTGATCAGGTAAATATAAGTTTGGTTAAGTGATTATGTGACTTAACAAACCCAACCCATAACCTCCCGAGATGAATGAAATTCTTAACAAAGGTGGAACATAAGGTGTGCAATCCGAATATCACTGGTGCACCCGTAGGGAATCATTCCTTTGCCAAGAAAATCACTCATGCATCTGGTAAGAACCAGAAACGTGTCACTCAGATCTGGTCCACTTCAGAAGCCATTGCTTAGAACCCGGTTTGGATATCAGAAGCCTGAAGGATCTGTCTCATTACCGGTTTCCTTGCCTTGGATGTAGCTCGGGACTACAAGAAGCCGTACGAACCCCATGATAGTTAATTTTATTATTTAAATTAAGGTTGATTTTAAAGGTTTATCAAGTTAATCACTAATTGAACCTGTCACAAAGATAAACAAACAACAATTAGTTAAGAAGATAAACACACCTAATAACTAAAAATAAACTACTACTAATAATAAAAGTATACAAATCGAAATAGGTATGGAGAATACTAGACAGATACAACCATGAATGATAATCAACACAAGAACATGGAAGCTTCCAACTCATAGACAAGCCTTCCACCTCCTTGATTTTATGTATCTAATGTGATCCTCACGACCCTCAATGTTTTATTGCATGTAACTACTCCTACAATTCCATTCTCTAGAAGAAGCTTGGAAGTCGTCCTAAGAAAGCACAAGAAGGAATACCAAATGATTGAGTTGAGCTTGCTATTTATAGGCAAATCAGGCAGTGCATGGGCGTGCCAAAAGGTTGGCACGAGCGTTCTTCTAATCAGGTGTGTTTTGTTGCTGCAGGATCAGTCCTGTCTATCCTTGTTTTTGAGCATGGACGTGCCAACTGTCAGACTTTGTTTCTTCCTCCCTTAGTTGGCTGCTTTGTCTTCTAGTGCTCAGGGCCTTCGTACTGATGTGCATGGGCATGCTTAGTCAAACCCGGACTGATTTTATCATCGTTTAAGCCCCGAGAAGGTCTTAATAGATTCTTGAATCATGCTTCAGGTCACGTATCTTCAGGAATCTCTGGTTTTAGCTGTTTTTACCCGAAAATTACCTATTTTCGGGTAGGAGCTCCAATTTCTTGAAAAATACAAATAGGAACGATTAAGTAGCTCTAATTATCAATTTAAGCCCAATTTTGCCCTATTATGAGACTAATTATGCATTTTTAAAAAAACACTAAGATTTGTTGATCTCATGTATTCCATATCAATATCTTAGATTATATAAAGTATGAATCATGAATGGATATATAGAACGTTTGAATTAACCATTAGCAATATCCAAGGGAAGGTTAAATGATTAAATAAATTCTGGACTCCAACAACTCAAGGGCCGCTAGAGAGTGTTTAGATGTGTTATGTATGTCCAAGTAAACATGGTAAATAGTTAAAGGAACAACAACGCGGTGTTTGCATGCATGTGCGTGTAGAGTGATTATTGCAATTGGAAATCACAATAATCAGTCACAATTTCACGCGTATATATACACGAATCGTTGGTCATTTATCTACTGTTACTTGCCAAAACCCTAGAGATTTTCATCTTATAAGCGAATAATTATACATAGACACATCTATACACCAACAAAAGCACATACATTGATTTATACGTGATATGGTGTCACATATCATATTAGTTGAAGTTATGAGTAGTGCGTAACTTATTTTTGCCATGACTATATAGGTATAGCACACTCAAATGATTGTGGCCATTTTCTCACTTCTTCGGTATTACGGCCAATGTGCAGTAGTGGAGCTTGAAAAAAAATTTGTGGGGCAGAAAGTCATTAGACAGTAAAACGGAGAGGGTCGGACTCAATATGTGTAAAATTTTCAAACGTAAAACACGTAAATTTACACTGTTAAGCAAAAAAACGAAGTGCGCGTGGTTGGAGAGGGGGGTTGTTACTGCGTGATAAGAAAGCTGAATATTAAAATAAAGAGTAAACTATACGGATGGTCCCTGTGGTTTCTCTAAATTTAAAGTATGCTCCCTAGCCTTTTAAAATTACCTCAATAGGATCTGTGGTTTATATTTTATTGCATCGGTGGTCCCTAACTTGGATGGAGGTTAAGTTTATCAGTTAAGTCTATGTGAAATTACTATATTACCCCTCTCTTTTTCTTTGTCAAAGCACAATACCATCTACCATCACCAACTATCCTGCCACCATCTCCATCACCGGTCACACCATCAACACCCCTCCACCTGCCACCACTACCATTAACAACCCCAAATTGACCTGAAACCCCAAAAAACGTCAAAACTCTCTAATAATAATAATAATAATAAACTCTTTCTCATTTCCACAAATTTCACACACCTGTCTCTCTGTTTGCTAATTGAATTAAGTCTCGTCATGTCTTCGGTATCCATGCTTCTACCCACCAACCCATTATCATCCTCATCCTCTAGTCTTTCTTTCTATCTTTGCCCTCTTTTTCTATTAATTTTTGTGCTTATCCCTTTGAAGAAAAAAAACATCATTATAATAATCACTTTGAATACGCATGTTCTATCCCCTCCTTAGAGAATATAACTTTTGTGTTGGGCTAATAAGGTATCTGCACTGAATGTGTGTCATATGTATGTATACATTCTTTAAAAAAATTACTGGAGGGAGACAACAATGAGAGGTCAAGGGAGAGGAATAGATAGGTGGCCGGAATATCAGTCCAACCAGAGAACAACCAAAAAACTTCCTTTACAGCTTGAATATGAAACAACACAACCCGATTCTACTTCCTTAAAAATGTTGTCTGATGAAGGATTTGGGGGTTTTTGGTTTGGGTTGTTTCTTTAATTTTGATTTCTTGGCCATTGTTACCTTTGTTCTCTCTCTAGAAGATGACAGTTCAGGTTCAGGTAGGGTGGTGGAGGTTGGAGGAGGAGGAGGTGGTGGTGGTGTTGGTGGTTTGAAGGGGGTTGATGATGGAGTCGATTTGATTTGCACAGGTGAAGTAGAAGGGGGGTTATTTTTCATAGGGTGAGGGTAGTTTAGTCATTTTACATGACTTAACTGACAAAACTTAACAACGTTAACGGGTAAGGACCAAAATGTTATAAAATGTCAACGTTGGTGACCATTGAAAATAGATGGAGGCATCTTTGCAATTCATGCAAACCACAGGGACCATCCGTGTAGTTAATTACTCTAAAATAAACTTTGACAACTTGGCTTTTTCAAGTTTTTACATCGACCATATCCTATAAAATTCAAAAATATACTAAGTAAAATACATTAATATCCTATATCAATGTTTCAACATTTCACTCCCTCATTAATATTATGTATAAGAAACAAATTAAAACAATTATTGTGGTTGGTGGCCTAAAGAGATAAATAAAGATTTTATAAGCATTTAAGTTGAGAGCTTATGGATTTAAGTCTTAGAATTAGCATAAATAAAATTTTGCGTGAAAAAAAATAAGAAACAAATTTTAAAATATTACTAAATAGGTTAATTAATTTTTTAAAGGTGATTTCTTTTTTCAAGTTCTGTCATTTGTGGGATTTGAACTTAAAACTTACAAACATAAGTGTTTCTAAAGGTTTTGTCTTTGCTAATGGACCACCAACCCCATTGATAATAGGTAAATTTTTTATTACTATTATTATTATTATTACAATAAACAAATATAAGTTTGGACATGTATCATTCACTAGAGCCATCTGTTTTTTTTTTCTTCTTATTTTTTAATTAAATATATTATTTCGCATACTTAATTATGCATATTTATTTTTTAATTAAATATAGTTATAATACAAACAACTAAATAAATATGATATAAAATTAATTATTAATAACTTAAAATAATTATATTTTTAACATAAAATTTACTAAGTTTAAACTTATGTCAGCTAAAATACTAATAATGAAAAATAATAAAGATAATTATTTTATAAGTGATATCTAAAATTTTTTAAATAGTTAAGGTTGGATGGTAAAACAATAGTAAAACTACTATATGTTAAATAATAAATAAATTGGTGGTATAAAAAAATCAAAGTTAATTCTTATTTGAAAAAAATTGTTTTAACATTAACTTAATAATTATAATTTTCACGTCAATTTTCATTTTTAAATATATATCTTGATAATTGTATATGTTAACAAAGTACATTTTATTTTATTAATTATATTTTCAATCTTGAAATACATATTTTTTGTAAACATAACTTTTTTATTAATTATATAATATTACATTTATTAACCCGTATTTTAACTTAGTTAATTACCTATTATAGCACAATTTTCCTATCTACCTCTTCATATGCTAATAAATGAAAATCTTTTTGAACACATGCCATCTCTGGTAACTCTTCACCTTTAAATAAATAATTTTCTTTATATGCGTTAGATTAAACTTTTTTTTTTTCAAAAATTAGTAGATTACTAGATATACATATATGTGTGTTTGTACACACACATATAGGGATGGTTAATTTGAGAACACATATATTTTGTGCGAACCGCAAAACACCATAAAAAAACTATTTATATTCAGGATTTATTTTCACACTTATTATTATAACTAATATAAAACATAAAAAAAATAATTTAGGCGTACAAATTTCAATGCATATGAAAATAAATTGTTTTTACACATGCATAAGTTTACAATCTACACATGTATAAATTGTTTCTATTTTCACATGTGTAAAAACTTATTTTAGAATGTTTATTTTCAAAAAAGATGATGTATTTGGAAGTTCTATTCTTTTTTTAATGTTGTATTTTAATTATTATGTTTGTTTAAAAATTTATTTTGATTACTTTTTTCATTTGTTCTCACGGTTATCAAAATATTTAGTGTTTTAAGTGAGAACTGAAAGAATCATTATGAACCACACATTTCTCTAGGTATAAAAATTTCTCTAAGGCAAAATACTTTTTTTTTAATTTTTTTTCTAAATCGACATTTTCATGTGAGGATTAATTGTTTTTTCATTTATACATATATGTACATACATGTTTTATAATGTATATATATCTGCAAATATGTAGAAATGATTGTACATACATGTATACAAAGGGATATTGTGGGTAAGGACATATTTTTCCAATGTCTTGCGTGTTTAAATTTAAAAAATAAGTATCATACATATAGTTTTCACAATATACACATATGTATAAATGCAAAAAAAAATGTTATTGCAAGAAAAGCTGCGATTTAACAAAAAAATAATAAATGTTGTCTTAGAGAAATGTGTGGTCCAAAATAGTTTTCATAGTTCTCAATTAGCCAAACGTTCTCTTAGGATCCCTACCCTATATATAGGTAGAGGATCCCGTAGGAAAATTGGTTTGGGTGAGAAGTGTGAGAAGGATTAAGAATTGACATGTAATCATCATGTTTTTTATTTTAGAATGATGTTTTGGGTTGTTTTGGCTTGAAAACCACTTAACACAACAATATACAAAAACTTAAAACACAATCCAATGTATTATAATCATTAAATTTTAATTACAGATAAAACACACTAGTAATTACTTAAAACACTCTGCTTAATGTTCTTGACATAGTGTTTTGTGTTTTAAGCCGAAAATACATTGTTTTTGGTTATTAATTGTTATGTTTGGTGTTTTTCTAGGCAAAACAATCCAAAACATCATAAATACGTCCAAAAAATGATACAATATCAATTTTTAATCTTTCTCACACTTCTCACAAAACCATATTTTCCTACAGGAACCCTACCCTATATATATATATGTATATATATATGTATATATATATGTATGTAAGTATGTATCACATACACTCTCTCTCCTAATAATTAATAATAATAAAAACAACAATTTAATAGAATTTAATTAGTAATAAAAACAATAATTTAACTAAATCTAATTTAGATTATTAACATATATGACACTATTCAAATAATATTAAATAATAAATTTTTCTTTATACACGTTATTAAGATAGAGTGAAAAAATAAGGAAGCAAAAACTCAATAAAACTATATACATTTATAACCACTATAAAAATTATAAAAATTAAGTTTTTTTTTTTTTTTGAACAATAACTTTCATTAACAAAACACACGGGGGCGACCTCAAAACAAGGACGGCACCCCTAAATATACAACATGTACAATGGGTTTTTACACCAGTCCTCCCAAACGAGGTCCTTGAACTTAGACCTATGTTTTAGCCATAAAAACGACAAAGATTTAACGATACCAACTACACGCGAAACCTTAGGCTCCAACCCCTTGAAAATTTTCTCATTCCTTGTTTTCCAAATCAACCAAAAAGACACCAAAATGATACCATGCACTATCTTCTTTCCCCACTTGCCATTTGAGGCTTGTTTGTAAAGATCAAGGATGTCTTTTGTGTGCTGGACGGAAACCGGATTCAAACCACACCAATGCCAAATACTATTCCAGACCCCATACGAGAACCCACACATAGCGAAAATGTGATTTGAAGTTTCCAAATTGACATCGCACAGCCTGTATCTATCGTTGGACAGAGAAACATTTCGTTTGCTTAAGGCTTCTACAGTCGGGATCCTATCCATCTCCGTTCTCCATGCTAAAATATGACACTTTATCGGCACCCATCCAACCCATTTGAGTTTATAAAAGCTGTCATAACTTCTGTACTCATTCACCTTGGCTTTAACAGCAGCGACCGAAAAAACAGACGAACCAGCCCATTCCCACGAGTCTGTAACAGCCGACAAAACTTTCTGAACCAGCATCGAAGACAACAGGGACCACTCCTCTACATGACCTGCACTCATGGGCAAGGAGTAATCCACTGGAGACCATACGCCGTTAACTAGGCAGTCGCAAATCAGTTTCCTCTTGCTAGGAGCCACTCGATAAAGGAGAGGAAATCTAAACATCAAGGGCTCATCCATTAACCACGCGTCTTCCCAGAAGCGAATACGACAACCATCACCAAGTTTCCCTTTCAAAAGCCCAAGAAAAAGCTTCTCCCCGCATCTATATTTTTCACAATTCTTAACGATAATGGTCCAAACTCCCGTTTTACCGGTAATGCATGGAAGACCTGACCACCGGCTACGACCATTATGACAAGCCAGAATGATGCTTTTCCACATAGACCCTTCCTCCGATCTGAACCGCCAAGCCCATTTAGACAGCAAAGCATTGTTTACATCTTTTAACCTACTAACACCCAATCCCCCTTTAGATTTTTCACGCGTGACCCGTTCCCAAGAGACCCAATGAATTTTATTTTTATCACACGAAGCCGACCACAAAAATCTTTTCATCAGGCTCTCGAGATTATCAATAACTCCAACAGGGGCCTTGTATAGCGAGAAAAAGTAAATAGGGAGACTTTGTAATACCGACTTAAGCAAAGTAAGTCTCCCTCCAATAGATAGTAGGTTTGCCTTCCAAGAAGAGAGCCTCGATTCAAACACATCAACAATTTTTCTCCAATTATTTTTTCTGTTCATATTAACACCAACCGAGACGCCCAAATAATCAAAAGGAAAAGAGCCGGCTCGACAACCCACCACATCAGACATAGACAAAACCTCTTCATTAGAGACCCCCGTACCATATAGAAAAGACTTGTGAATATTTATTTTCAGGCCCGAGCACAAATAAAAGATACGAAGAATCCTTGACGCCACCACAATATTATTCACCGACCAATTACCCAATAAAAGAGTGTCATCTGCAAAAAATAAATGAGAAACAACCGGGCCTTTTTTCTCCAAAGACACCCCTTCAAAAACTCCTATCTTGGTGGCTTTATTGAATAAGCAAGTTAAAGCTTCCATCACTATCAAAAACAAGAATGGCGAGATGGGGTCTCCTTGACGAAGACCCTTATGACATTGAAACTCAAAAAGTAGGCGATCCATTCACTAAGACCGCCGACCGAGCCGAGATTAGAATACCTTTTATCCACAACCGCCACTTATCCGGGAAACCCATTTGCGCCATGCTAGAATCAAGAAAAGCCCAATTAACATTGTCGTACGCCTTTTCGAAATCTATCTTCATAAAGAAAATACTTTTAGCCCTCCTTTTGCACCAAGAAAGAATCTCATTTGCGACTAGAGGACCATCCAAAATGTTCCTCTCGCTAAGGAATCCCGTTTGGTTATCGGAAATAACATGCCCAATCACCTTCTTAAGTCTCAAAGACAAGACTTTAGAGATAACTTTACTGATAATACCCACCAATGTAATTGGTCTAAAGTCTTTAAGCCCAATAGGATTCTTGATCTTTGGAATCAACGTTATAAAAGAAGAACCGCACCCACGACTTATAGAACCCGTATCAAAGAATTCTGAAAAAATCTTCAAGAAATCATCTTCTAAAGAACTCCAAAAGTGTCGAACAAAAGAAAAATTAAACCCATCCGGGCCCGGTGCCTTATCCTTGCCACATTCGAACACCGCTATTTTTATTTCTTCTTTGGTAAACGGCCTAATAAGACCATCCACCAAGTTAAGAGGGATTTTCTTTATATCACATCGAAGAAGGGGCCTTGAAGGATACTTTTCTTTGAAAGGATTACTAAAGAACATCAACACCTCTCTTTTGACCAAATTAGGCTTCGCGACCCATTCACCATTTACCATAAGACCTTGTATAGAATTAGAGGCTTTTCTTCCATTTATGATCCTATGAAAATAAGCCGTGTTGTCATCTCCAAACATAGCCCAATTAAACCGAGATTTTTGTTTGAGGTCCTTGGCTCGATAAAATTCATGTTCCTCTATACCCTTTTTACACTCCTGCCAAACCCACTCCTCCTCCTCCAATAAGTCACGACTCTCCATCTCGACTTCAATTCTTTCTAGATCATTCTTTAAAATTTTGAGCTCCTCACCTTCCTTTATCTCAACCCGTTTCTTCCAATCCAATAAGATCTGCTTCAAAAAATGAAGTTTCGTAGCTAGAATCACATCCGCTGCCCCTGTGGGTTGAAAATCTTTCAACGTTTTGACAACCACAGATTCACAACCATCTCTATCCAACCATGAGTTGAACCAACGAAAAGGACGGGCACCATAATTCTTATTCACAATGGAAAGTAACAACGGACTATGATCAGATAGATACCGAGGTAAAACACGAACACAAGCCTCAGGCCATCGATTAAAGAAATCTGAGTTAACCAAGATTCTATCAATTTTACTAAAGTTAATAGCAGTTCCTCTCTTAGTTAAACAAGTAAACATGCCCCCTTTCATACCATACTCGACAAGGCCTGCTGAATCAATAAAAGAATTAAAAACATCTGCATCAGTCTGATCAAAGAAACAGTTCTTTCTATCCTCACAGAACCGAACAGAATTAAAATCCCCCAGAATACACCAAGAGCCTTCATTGCTACTGATGATGTTCGAAATAGTCTCCCATAAAGGTCTCTTATCAATCAACTTGTGTGGCGCATAAATATTAAGAATATTAACCAATGTCCCATCTTCTTTCAAAAAACCTTTGACCAAAATAAAATTCTGATGCTTAAAAGAAGAAACTTTAAAAAACTTATGAGGATCCCAAAGAGAAACCAATCCTCCTGAGCGGCCCCTAGACTCCACGAATTCCATCTCAACAGCCGAAAAACCCCAAAAATTAGAACAATTAAAACCAGACAAATCACAGAGTTGGGTCTCCTGTAAAGCTATAAAAGACACTCCATTATCAAGTTTCAAGCGTTTCACCCAAGAATCTTTACCGTTTACTCCCAAACCCCTAATATTTAGAGAAAGAAAATTCATACCGGAACCTTTTGTAAGCCTTCATCCAAAACAATACCGCTGACCAGATGAGATTTATCTTGAAGTTGGCCCCCAAAGAGACCCCTAATTTTATTGTCTCCTCCACCTCTGAAGTAATACTCGCTGCTTCCGTGGATGAATGGACTGGATTTTCGATCATGATTTGTTGAGACGACTCTGAAACAGCCTCTGCATCATCAGAGCCACCCATATCCTCCGCCTCTCCCATCAATTGAGTGAAAGGTTGCAGAGGTTCACTCGATTGTCTTTCAAAAGTTACTCGACAGGAATAATCATCACTCTGGTGTACTGGAGAAGAGAACAACCGATTTTGGGCTAAGACTTCACTAGGCTCCATCGGCCCAATCAATGGATTCAAGTCAAATGGATCACTGCTAATGGGCGTATTCTTGTATTTCTTTTTGTGTGGGCCAGAAGTAGACGTGGACCGACTAAGTGAACGTTTAAAGAGAAGTTTCTTTCTCTTCTTTGACAAGGCACACACAAACCCCTTTCTCTTTGGTACATTGACACATGCAGTCCCTGTTTTTGAATTACTTTCCTTGTCATCCGACTTTCCATCTTCATCCACAATCCCATCCGGAATTATCTCCACTCCATTAATATCATTTACGCAATGGTCGACAATCATAGGAGTTTCCAAAAATACCTCCTCCACATTAATGCGAGCCGTTTCCTTTCTACCGGTGGCTTGCTTTTCCAGTTCCGTCCTAGATCCTCCGGGCGAAATCTCAATGTCAACCGGAGTTGCCTCAGGAACAGTTTCTTCTTCAGCATCATCTTCTTCTGTATCCCCCGTTTCAGCAACGCTATGAGCACGATCCTCCTTTACTTCTTCGAAATCCGGCACCCAGTTCTCTAATTCCTCCATAACCCAGATACGATACTTACGGTTCTTCCAATTAATATTTATCTCTTCGGAAACTCGTTTACCTTCCCCAACAAGCACTGCTACGTATTCAAAAGACAAATCCCGATCTTTTTCGGAAACATTAGCTTTATGAACGATTGAACCAAACATGCCTCCTATCAAATCAAAGACATAATTGGAACATAGATGTAACGGGACTCCCTGAATTTTGAGCCATGCTAACCTCTCAAACCCATATGACTGTCCTTCCCAAACTGAAATGGTAGAAAAGAAGTCTTTCATCTGCTTAGCCTCTTCAAAAACCAACAAAGCTTTCTCTTTTGTTTCGAAAGAGATAAGCACCTCCAGACCACCCAAATATTGAATAAAGGCCTTCTCCGCCGTAATTGAATTCAGTATGACGTACACTTTCTTCATGGCTTCAACGTTCACCATCTTCGCTACCAATGCTTTCCCATGCAGCGTAGAAAAAGCAACCACATTACTGTCAACAGTTAGCGTCTTGCCAACCAATAATTCTTTGAAAGTTTTCAAACCAGATACAAAACTGTTCCCCTGGTTCCCCTCACTCTCTATATTGTGTGAATGTCTATTATCATTATACATATTATTAGTTTTTCTCTCATTCTCTTTTGAGGGTATATTATTATCATTATAGTGTCGAAACTGATGCTATTGATCCCCGATCTCTCCCTCTTCCAAAACAAAACGAGCGATGTTGAACCATAGTTTGTATTCACCCATACGAATCCCTCGAAGGTTTCTAAGTAACTCCGTCTTATCTTTTACGTCTAACATCGAAATGAAACCAAATCGGTTTCCGCTTTTATCACGTTTTCTAGCAATATACAGGTCATAAATCTGACCAAATGCTCAAACTTGACCAGCCAATTCATTCCCACTACAGCCCTCCGGTAGGTTTGAGACAAAAAGTTTAGTAATACGACATAAAATATTATCGGGGATAGGTGTTTTCCGGCGACGGTGCTCCATTCTCATTAGACTTCTATATTAAAGTTTTTATTAATTACCACTCCACTACTACCTCGCTGATTATAAAAATTAAGTGATAGTATCATTTTTAAATTACATATGTATAGATACAATATTTATTATGGAATTAAAGATGTTTTTTTTATGAATAATAATCTATATCTATATTATATTATTAAGGAGGAGTGATGTACACCACTATAATTTTCATTTCCGTATAATTTAACAAGCAACATGTATAACATATTTAAGCAAGAAATTTAAGGGTATTATGGGGATAGTTGTGACAATTAAGACACTTAGAAGGGTAATATAGACATTTTACCCACCTCCTCCTTTACATTATCAAAACAAATTTACATTACTACCCTTTATTTCCTATTATGCCCCAAACCTTCTTTACACACATTTAATCCGGTAGAATCCTTCCCCTTAAATGATACGATTCATCTTCACCTTCATTCATAATTTGGGGGTTTGATCTATTGGTTAAAACTAGTGGGAATGCCTGCGCATTACTGTGGGTACGTCTATTTTGTTGCCTCGTAGTTGTTGGGTTTGTGGCGTGTGTAGAGCTGGATCAAGCCTTTTTTATGCTGCAAGCGAACTTTTATAATGGTTAGCTCAAACCTTACCTTCATTACGAAAAAGGTTGACCCGTCAACCCGTTAATGTATCTAGAGAAAAAAACTTTTTATATTTGTGTTTTTGTTTTTGCAGTTTTCATTTTACATGGTAAATTATAATAATGTTAATTTGACACACCATATTATTTACTTCTCACAAGTATACTCACCACTAAATATGTTAACGATAATCCGTTTACAACCCAACACACTATTTACAATTCATCAACATTTATGACCGATTTTTTAAAATACGTGTTAAACGGTTTGGGTTTGGGCAGGCCTTAATTTATGTGTGTGCGGGTTATGTTTGAAATCTTTGACATTAATAATGCTATGGGTCAAGTTCGGGTTATACATTTCAACCCGCCAACCCTCAACCTGCAAACTCATCAACCCAACATGACTGACACATATATATTTTCCATAGTCTTTCCAGGCAACATCTCATCAAAACCAAGTTATAAATGTAGCATTTAACATTTTCTTAATGAAAATAACCGTACTTAAGGTATTTATCAAAACTAATGGTTGGAATGCATACTCCACAACACACAACAAAAGACTTTATACTAAAATGCATCTTACATTGAACTTGAAATGGAGCAGCACAGTAACAAATTTAGTATTTTACAGTCCAAATCATTAGTTTTTGTTGAAGACACTATCAACAGACTCCTCGACTCATATGTAATGAACCTGAAATCTCGAGGCCTTTTCAGTGTTATGATCATACATCACCACTACGTGGTTGACTTGAATAGGTGAACTTAGTTCTTGAAGTCACTCTAGGTGACTGTAGCTACTAAGTCGTCTACAAAATATTTTTCATGAAAATGGGGCCCGGTGACCGGTGAACACTCTCAATTCCCCTGTTAACAAGTTTTTGATCATCACTTGGAACTGCCTTCTTCACTTCCACCTGTCCTAAATTTATAAATTTCCAAACATTTCACAAATGTATGATCAATGCAGTCAAATATTCATCCAATAATGAAAAATATAATGTTTAAACAAATCTTAAAAACAATAATTAAAACAGAACAGAACAACTCACAAGTCTGCCATCTATGATAGGCTTATCTCTCAGAACTCTTTTGGCAACCATCAGGTCAGCAACAAACCCTAACCCACGAGTAACATGGATGACGATATAAAAACTTATAATATATAAACATGGTGAAATAAACAACTCAATAATCAGTTTGCGAAAAGAAGGAATAACTATGCACAAGCCCTTATAATCATGGAACTCATCCATGAACTTTTTGTGAAATTGAGTCATCCATGAAACTATGGATGGAAGCTTTTCCTCTTGTGGAAATACCGTGCACCTAAAATGCAAAGGCGAAGGAACCTATTGTAAACCAACCAAAACAATCAACCATTAAACCACCAACACAAGTAAACAATTAATTTGACCTTATAAATTTTATGAATGTACTACTTTAAAAAGTTTAGTTTGTTACTTGACCATGACCATGACCAAAACCAAAACCGGGAAATCACAACTATATCAGTGGCGTTCAGAATTCGGGAAGCATAATATGCATCTGGGGCTTTTTTAAGTGATTTTGCTTCTTTAATTGCTTTGTTGGGTAGCACGATGCGCGGGAAAATATACAACGTACCTTCAGCTTTGTTGCAAGTAACACCCTCTAAATTGTTCAGTGCGTCTTCCAATGCCTTTGCACGCTTGCCAATGATGGTAGGATACCATCTTTTTTTTTAATCAGCGGAACAAGCCTTGCATATATGCACATATTAAACTTATAACTATAATAAATTATCCACTTATCGTATAATAGAACCAGGCATACCTTGTTGATTTGTAAATATAACTTTATTATGTTTATATGTTGTAAATATTAAACTTATGTATATTTATGTAATGTATGTAGTATGTGTATTATGTAAACAACTATAAGATCATTAGATTAGTTAGTTGTATAATTAAGAAGATCAAATGCAAATGGGTCAAATGAAATCGGCTGCAAAGACAAGATCAAGGCTGTTCAATGTTGTTTTAAGGCTGCATACTCAAATGAAATCGGACCACAGAAGCAGAAGCAAAACAGAAGCAGCATGGGTATTATCTGCAGGTTTTGAAGACTACAAACAGGATAAAAAGACTAAAATGCCCCTACGGTTATGATGGTTATTTTTGGCGGCAAACACAAAATCAAACCGGTGGGTCAAAACAACACAATGGTTCTGAAACAAATCCTGCCTGTTCGAAACATATATATAGGACAGACATGACATAATTGATCGGTTATCAAGATTGTCACACAACTAACAATCCTATTGTCTAAACTTTCCAGAATTCATTTGGTATCTTGTTCATTTGCACAAAACTCTAATCATTCGATTATAATATCAATCATTCTAGTTTGTGTCTATCATATTCAAGTATTCATATTTCGTTTTATCCGCTGCAAATCAAGTTCTGGGGCCAACAAATCTGGTATCAGAGCGGGGTTATTATTGTTTTATTCAATCAACTCTTTGTATGTTCAAATCTGATTCTGTTCTACATAGTTTCTGTGAGTCTGTTTCATCATACTTCTAGTCCAGTGTATTGTTGATTGGTGTTAATAAAACTTCAATCAATATTTCATCATTTGAGTCCAATCAATCACGCTTCAGTATCACAAAATTCTTTTCTGTTAGTCTATAATTGTCCTCGTTTGTTTCTGTTCATCCTGTTTCAGAGTCATTTGTGTCAAATACTTGTTATATCTTTGTTATTTAAATCATAAACATTAGTCTATCATCAAAGTTGAATTCTGGAAATAAAGTTCATTTGTGACAGATAATTTTCTATTCAGATCATAAGTTTTTCTGTCTATTTAAGTTTCTGTTCAATACCACATCAGGAAATCTCGTCGGTCATATTCCTTAGTCATTAGAATTATTCACAATATATATATAAAGCATGTCTGAGTCAACAGGGATCTCATACACGGGACCAAGGCCACAATATATGGCAAGATTTAGACAAAAGAAAGAAAGAAGGGCTGCACTAAGGCGAAGAGGGATTGAAACAAGAAAGTGTTACTATTGTAAACAAACGGGTCATCTTATTGGTGTTTGTGGCATAAAAGAAAGAAATGAGGGTGCACAATTGATAAGAGATGCCATCAACACCGGGATTTCATATTATCCCGAGAAGTCATTTGGAAATGGTGAAGATTATATTCTTCAAGGATCCGACAATAGTTTATGGAAGAATTTGTGGTATGTAAGTCCTAATCTTCAAAATCATATTGCGGGTAATCTAGATTTCTTTCTTAAGTTAAAGAGATCTTTTGGGATTGAAAGTAAGATTAGGAAAGAATTTGTTTTTATAAGGGGGGTTGGAATTGTAAGCATTTCTGTCGAAGACCAACAATTGGTCATACCCAATGTGTTTTATTCGACAGATTTGGAAGACAATATACTAAGTCTTCCACAACTTATACTACAAGGATTTGTGGTAAAGATTGTGGGAAACTTTTGTATTGTGGAAAATATGTTCAAAGACAAGAGTATGCAATTCCGTTTCATAGAAAACAATAGTGAGTCCAAAGAAGAAATATCAAAATTGTTAGAAAATAATGATGAGGATCATAATCGGATGAAAGATAATTACTTAAATAATTATTTTGAGTCTATATCGTCCGAAGCCGATTTCATCATTAAAAGAGAGGATGATATTGTTAAAAATATAAATATAGACTCACTTGACAAGTGCATTGAGTTATTGGACATCATTCATGATATGGAATATTAGAAACATCCTTAAAGAACCATTTATACAAATGGTTTCTTGGTTTCTAAAGGAATTCCTAGGGATAACAAATAGACCAATTCCTCCAAGATTTGAAAATGGAAAGTATGTTGAGTTATATGATCTATATATATTGGTGCAAAAAGAAGGAGGACATAGACGAGTTTCTATGTACAATATTTGGGTTGTGATTGCAAAGGAATTGGGATTTGACTATGAGGACAAGGACATGATGAGAATCTTGTATGCTCAATATCTAGATGTCTTAGATTGGCAATACCTTGTCCATAAAAATGCCCGCCAAACAGCCGAAAATATGGTGAAAGAAAGGCATGAAAGCAGTCAAGTTAGAAGGGTAAATACATCACCAAACATGTCTATGAATGCTCAATCGTCAAGCAAAGAAATGAAGCCAAATGAAGAAGACTATGCATTGTACATGGGTGGTGATTGGAGGGCAGCAAAAAGGTTTATGAAAAGAAGAAATTTCGACTTTACACAAGCCGAAATAGCCCTCAAAGAAGCCATTGAAACTCTACCAACAAGTCCCATGAGCCCTAGTTATATTTAGGGGCGAGTGTTGATTTGTAAATATAACTTTATTATGTTTATATGTTGTAAATATTAAACTTATGTATATTTATGTAATGTATGTAGTATGTGTATTATGTAAACAACTATAAGATCATTAGATTAGTTAGTTGTATAATTAAGAAGATCAAATGCAAATGGGTCAAATGAAATCGGCTGCAAAGACAAGATCAAGGCTGTTCAATGTTGTTTCAAGGCTGCATACTCAAATGAAATCGGACCACAGAAGCAGAAGCAAAACAAAAGCAACATGGGTATTATCTGTAGGTTTCGAAGACTACAAACAGGATAAAAAGACTAAAATGCCCCTACGATTATGATGGTTATTTTTGGCGGCAAACACAAAATCAAACTGGTGGGTCAAAACAACACAATGGTTCTGAAACAAATCCTGCCTGTTCGAAACATATATATAGGACAGACATGACATAATTGATCGGTTATCAAGATTGTCACACAACTAACAATCCTATTATCTAAACTTTCCAGAATTCATTTGGTATCTTGTTCATTTGTACAAAACTCTAATCATTCGATTATAATATCAATCATTCTAGTTTGTGTCTATCATATTCGGGTTTTCGTTTGCTTCGGAATACCCATTTGCATCCGATTGGATTTTGGGTAGTATGAGGGACAAGCTCCCACGTATGGTTTTGAAGAAGATCGTTGTATTCAAGATCCATTGCTTGTCGCCATTGTGGATCTTTCATCGCTTGGATGTGAGTAGAGGGCTCAATGGATGTAGGAAGTGGGTGAAGTGTGGTGGAGTTGATGAAGTTGGAATTGTAATATTTTGGGTTAGGATTGCGAGACCGTTGTGGGCGAGTAAAGGTGGTAGGAGAGGGGTTAGTTGAAGGAGTTTGAGATGAGGAGGTGGTAGAGTCATTAGAAGGCTGTGTAGGTGAATTAGGTTGTGTAGGGGTGGAGGATTGTAGATATGGACTGTGTATGGACAGTGGAGGACTGTGTAGAGGACAAGGGTTGTGTAGGGTTAGGGGAATGTTGTGTAGGTGTAGTAGAAGGTTGTGTACGGTTAGATGAGTGTTGTGTAGTATCAGGCAATTGTTGTGTAGGTGCAGCCGAAGGTTGTGTAGGGTCAGGAGAGGGGTGTGTAGGAGGTATGGGTTGGGGTATGGGATCGATGGGAGGTTGTGTAGGGTGTGAAGGCTTTGTAGGATTTGGTATGTTGTGAAGAAATGATTCATAGGTGACAGTGGGAGATGCGGAGTTATTGGTGTGGGATGGAAAGATGTGTGGTATGAATTCAACATGGCGAGAGTGATATAGTTTGTTCGTGGCTGGATCAAAGCATTTGTATGCTGATCTGGAAGAGGAGTATCCAAGAAAGATACATGATGCGGAGCGAGATTGTAACTTGGAGGTGTTGTATGGGCGGAGCCAAGGATAGCAAAGACATCCAAACGGTTTTAGTTTGGAGTATGTGGGAGCAACATTGAATAACATGTCATAAGGTGATTTGTTGTTCAAGATGGTGGTGGGTAGACGGTTGATGAGATAAGTTGCGGCTTGAAAGGCATGTGACCAAAATTGTGATGGGAGTTGAGCATAGTGAAGGAGGGAAAGGCTCGTTTCAACAATGTGTCGATGACGACGTTCGGCCACCCCGTTTTGTTCGGGTGTATGAGGGGGTGTGGTGTAGTGAGAAAATCCATGAGTTGTGAGAAATGGTTTAAGACCAATGTATTCACCACCATTGTCAGTAAATAGAGAGATAAGAGGTGTTTGAAAAAATTTTTCCACTAGTGATTTGAATTGTGGAAAAAGGACGGAGACGTCGGATTTTCTTTTTATCGGATATAAACAAATGTATTTAGAAAAATAATCGACAAATATGACATAGTACTTGAAGCCGTCAATGGATGTTTGGACTGGACCCCATACATCTGAGTAAATGAGTTGCAATGGTTTCTTGGCAACAAATGAGTTTTTACCAAAAGAAATTTTATGGCTTTTATTTAACGAACAAGATTTGCAATGAAAAGACTCAGGTGACACTTTATTACCATTAAGTCCTAATCTAGAAATTAAGGACTTGAAGACTTGAAACGAAGGATGTCCAAGGACATGGTGCCACGTAAGTAGAGATCTTGTTGTTGTTGCATTGATTTGAGGAGAGAGTGTGGTTGGTCCGTAGTAAACGTCATTGACGTTCACGCCCCGCATGAGATGCGCCCCCGTGCGTAGATCCTTAACCACAAAATGATATGGAAAAAATTCAACAGAAACTTCATTAGTACGACTAAGTTTTGCAACAGAAATAAGATTATTACGAAGAGATGGAACGATTAAGACATCGTTTAAGAAAATCGGTCGTGAGTTGGTGTGAAGGGTTGTTTGACCAATGTGTGTGATAGGAAGGGTTTTACCGTCACCTAAGACAATCTCATCCGGGCCACCATATTCGGAAAGAACATGCATTTGGTTATTGTTGTTGTTGTTAGTGTGATTGGAAGCGTCTGTATCCCACATCCATGGAGTGTTTGGAACCGTAGTGTGAGAAGATGTATTGTTCACAACCGGGTATGAGTAGGAATCATGAGTAGAGACTTGATGGTCGCGTAGGAAGCGACGAAGTTTGCGACAATCTTTCGTTACATGACCGGGTATGCTGCAAAAATAACAAAAAACGTTAGTTTGGCTATTGTGGGTCGGGTTGTTTTGAGTTTGGGTTGCGGATTTGTTTGACCATGAGGAGGGTCGGTTTTGTAATGATGGGTTTGAGGCTGAGGAACAAGGGTTCCGATTGTAGTTTTGGTTTGATTGATGAACAAAAAAACGGAGCCATTGAGGCTGCAAATCAGAAAAAAAAAAAAAAAAAAAGATGAAAGGGTTGTGTGGGTTGCGGACAGAAGGCTGTCGAAAGTTGTGATGGATCGGTTGGCTCAAGGGAGCTTTAGGCTCTTGATACCATATAGAGTAATAGGTAATAGAGTGAATTGGATCGAATGTACTTTTCTCATTATTCACAGAAGATTATATAGTGGCTACAACATTAATACAATGACTTGATTCTAGAAAGACTATTGACTAGACTATTAACTAAGAATATTGACTATGACTAAATAATTACAAAGGCATAAAGATAGCTCTTTGACTATGACTATTGACTGTTGACTGCTGACTGCTGACTGTTGACTATTGATTTGTGTTAATACATACTGCTCTGAAAATTTCCTCATTATTTCAATAGACTTATCTAAAGATTCAGCTGAAAATAATTAAACACAACAATCATCTACAAGAAAAGTACCACCGATAAAACCGTTAGTTCCTTGAAAGTGTAACACAGTTCAACTAAATTTCTAACTAAAAATGACTTGAACTTGAAAGTGTCACTCTCCTCTCCTCTCCTCTCCTAGTCTCCTAATTGCAGGTTAAAGTCGCTATTTCAATGTATATTTAATCTATTACTATCCCGAGCAAACCAATACCACAAAAAAAACATGATAAAGAAATTGAAAAAGATACGCGACAATCAAATCATTGCAATATCACCTTTAGTTCAGTAATAGCATTGGTCCTATGAGGATGTTATTCTGTGTGTGATATAAACATGAAAGAACTGCCAAGTACAACATGAGTGGCATACAACATAACTGGTGATGACATGGCTAAAATCTACAACTTAGGATGTTATACCTTCGTTTGAATAGGATTGAAGTGTGATAATTTGTACAGTTCTCATAAGACTTGTTGCCAAGTGCAGTCACAGGATGTGGTTGTTGGGTGTGAAGTCTTTGGGCTAGTTATTGCTATTAGGTTTGTTTTATTGAATGTTTAGAAAGCCCATTTAGGTTTTCTTGTTCACCAAGCCTAAACCCTAGATTAGTCTCTATATATATCCTGTCTATGTAATTGTAATAGTTGTCAGAGCTTAATAATAAATCCCTAGTTGCAGCTCGTGGACGTAGGTTCCCCACTGGAACCGAACCATGTAAAATTCTCGTGTTCCTGTGTCGTGCTTTATATTTTCTCGTTTATTATTGCGTGTTCTGTAACGACCGAACGGATAAACATTCTATAATCTATAATTAATTAACATCTAATATTAATTAAACTAATCCGGCCCAACGAAATCGGCCCAATAAATAGATCAAGCCCACTCGATAATAATAAGCCCAAAATAAATTAGTTTAAACCCATTATGATTGGACTCTAAATTGTAGAAGCCCAATACCCTTTGGCCCAACCTATTAAAATGTATCTCGGCCCACAAGTCTTTCTGGCCCAATACCTAAAACCCAAACCACCCGCCCATTCCCTGCTGCCTTTGTACGCAGCCATGCATACATATTATATACCATTCTCATTATATACACTGAGAGAGAGAGAGTCACGTAGTGAGAGAGAGAGAGAGAGTCACGTAGAGAGAGAGAGAGAGCTCCGGCACCGGTCATCTTCCCCGGCGCCGGTTATCCTTCTCCGGCGAACATCACAATAAGAACCATCTTGATAAGTCTTCTTCTCCGGTCACCCTTTATCATTGGTGACCGGGTCTTGATCATCACTAACAGTCAAACGTATAGCCAACCCCCTGTTTCGTCTAATCATCATCACCAGTTTTGTTTATCACTACCTTCGGGTTCCCATGACACCAGTCCTCATCATCATCAACCTCACACAACCAACACCCGATTAACCTCTATATCATTGAATAATTATAAACCATACCTGGTTCCAAACATCCCGATAAACAACCATCCTCAGCTGATCTTGATTATCCTCACCGGTCACCTGCAACTACCGGTGATCGGCTCTGTTATAGAACTCCAGCTCCGGTTGACCTTCGGTGGTGACAGACAACCATGATAACTCTCTGTTTTAGTAAATCCGGTTACCTTGGTTCACTATGTCATCTTTGTTCCGGGTTTTGAGTCGTTCATACATTTGGAGTCAACAGAAAGGTTACGGGTAACCTTGACAACCACCACGATAACAACCATCTTTATAATCAGTTACATAACCTCCTGTTCGAACCTGTTAGTATATAACCAGTCATCACCCGTTAACTTATTTTGTTCCCACCAACCTCCGTTACCGGTTATATATATATATATATATATATATACACGTTGATATATTAGAACAGAGGGATGATATATCTTTGTTACCCAAGATCCGAGTTACTCGCCGGCTATTTATCTTCTCCGACCTACTATCCGGCTCCCACTGTCGTCCCTGGTCGTTCGTCTCTGGTGACCTTATCCACTGTTCCGGTGATTCGTACTATTCCGGGTTGAACCCGTTCGCACAGTGAGATACCCGGGAAAGTTTAAAGGTAAATTATTATTAGTTATTATTATTATATAATTGTATTATGACTATTTCATAATTATTATTATTATTATAATATAAAACGTGAAGCGAAAGGGACAATAATATTAACCCGACAATATTAACCGGATATCTATATAAATATATATATGTATATACAAGAATATATAATATTAAAGTAGGATATAAAAGAATATAATATATTAAAGGATTGTCCCCCACAGTATCACGTGTATAAGCATTGCACGTATTAATGATTATAAAATATAATAGGTACAATATATTTGGAGAATATACCGTTGAGGAATAGACTACAGAATTTGGGAGAATATAATAGAGGTGAGTACATGACCCTTTCCCTTAAAAGCCTTTGGGCTGATTACATGCTTGTTTAGTCGTTATCAAAGTATTTCATATGGTTTATATTATAAAAGTGTTATCGAGTTGTTAATAGAAATAATAGAACTCGGTCGAATAGAAACTACGTAGGATGGATCCATTCGGTATCATAGAGTATAGCCTGTACCAATTAGAGGTTACGGGACCATTTATAATCGATCTATACTCACGGGAATATATTTATCTAAACCAAGTAGAGGTTTAGAACCACAATAAGCATTTGTATGGTGCTTCATCGATAATATATTCCACCTTAGAATGACCGAACTTCATAGAAAGTGTTGTATGTTCGTTAAACTCGAGTTATTATTATAGTATGTCTAAATTCGGCATGTCTCACTAGTATGAAAATACTAATGTACTTTAAGCATGTTGTCAGGTACTTATATGAAGTATTAGAGAGCAAGCCGAAGAATAGAAGATCTGGATAAGAAGAGGATACTATGATTACATTTTATATATTTTATCGATACTGAAATCCAGTTTAATGTAATCATTACCATTAAACCTGTTAATGCTAATCCGCTGCGCCACCTGGGTCGTTACATGTTCGTTGTGAATCGGTTATTCTGCTGCACCACTTAATCCTAACAGTGGCTTCAGATCTAGAAGTTCAGTGTGTGTTGTATGGCTCGGCTCTGAATAAAAAAAGAAATGCCAAATTCAACCTCCAAAATGATAATAGATAATCACAAATGTTACTAAAATGACCTCTGGTAGGGCAAGGTAAAAATATTAATTAACATATTTGAAACTTTAAAATAATAATAATTAATACGTATTTTTACTTAAAATATAATTAAAAAAAAACTTTTGGAGAGAAATAAAGGGTGTAAAGATCGCACATAGTGCCATGTGACATACCATTTTTCTTTTATTATCTATATCTATATCTATACTACTATATAGTGTATCTTGGACGGACAACATCGTTATTTCATATTTATTTTTATGGACAAAAATGTAATTTCATTAGATTGGTAAGACAAATTTAATAGGAAAATTTAATACTAAGACATTTCATTTATAATCTCTTTTTTATTATTATTATTTTTTTTGATACATATATCAATGATGCATTTTTAAGACGGTTGTTTTTTTAACTTTTAAGACGCTCATTAACTATGTTTATACACACATCTATGTTGGTTCACCTCCTTTCCAGTGCGTCCTCATTGCAGAAACAACTATTCACCTCCTTTCCATCAACACACCCTTTAAACCACCATTGGGTGCGACTGATCACATCTTTAATCACTGTGCTTCTTTCGATATCCCTAATCAGTTTTAACCGGAATTTATTTTTCCGGTCCATTTACCAATTGAATCCTACTTTATACCTTTTGCAATAGCATCATGGTATCTATATGGACGGGGTTGAGAAGAAGACAAGCCGAATCACAGGTGATGTTCATGTGTCCATAGCCAGTGGTTGAATCTGGAGGTCCTACAAACCAAATTTTTAGAGTGCAATAAGAACACATTAACGGTGCGGTAATTGCTTTGATTTAGCTACTGTTTTCATGAAATCTTTTCTACTTAGGGGTTTGTTTCTTTGTTACAACATATATAGCATATACTTTTTTCACAAAAAAAAAAAAAAAAAAATAGACAAGATATAAAGCAAAATATTGATTGTAAGTTTCTTAGTTAATTTATATCAGTTGTTTTGTTATTTTTAGTTATTGATGTTAGCAACCATTTATATTATTGGGAAATTAACAATTTAGTTTGGTTAGGTAGAGGAATCAAATCTGAATTCTTGTTTAACACATCATAAAACATGTTTAAAACTAAACAGAATTGTTTAAATTCAGATACATAGCCTAAGTAAGATGTTCCTTTGGCGATTACTAAGTTACGGCTAGGCAAATTCTCGATAGTAGAGGAATTCCTACTGTTGAAGTTGATTTGTATACTAATAAAGGAATTTTTAGAGCTTCTGCTTCAAGTGATGCTCCTGTGGAATGTAAGTTCCCTCATGTTTTGTGATTTAGAATAGTTAATTATATCTGTTAGTGGTGGTTGTAGTGATGTTTTCGAGTTACACACGTTAGCAAGCATGGTTAAAAATTAAGAATTAGTAACTTCCGTTGAAATGTAAGATGATGATTATGCTTTTATTATTTATTTAATTACTTGCAACATATAAGGAGTCGCTCTGATAAACCAGTGGCCATAGATTTGACCGGATGTCTGACCATGTAAAAAAAACATAAGGTGATTTTTATTACATTTTCATTGATAGTGCAGTTTATCTCCTCCTAAAAATAGCTAGAGTGTGAACTTCAATTAGACAGAATTAGAATTAGAATTAGAATTAGAATGATTTTTGTTGTTTAACTTTTGTACATTGACATTTAGTTAATGGATTTTGATTGTTTAATAAGTAAGGAATACGTTTATATTACACTCACCAAAAGAGGATCGGCAACACCCGTTGCTGTAAATTATAAATTGTCGACTCCATTGCAACGTGCGAGCTCACACTACAATATCCCCGCCCGCATAAGCATTTTTTTTACCAAAATCACACGTAGGGGTTCGAATGTAACATATTATTACTTAGGTGCTTTAACCAACCGGCATAAATTTTCATCTTACTTTCCTCATCGTTTAGACGGCGCTTCAAATCAAGCAGAAAACAAACAGCGAGTTGATTAACCAAACAACATGCAGTCCCGCTGCAACACGCGGGCTCCTGCTAGTATATATCTAGATAATAATCTTTTACAACGGCGGTTGTTTTATGGTTCCTTATTATAAACTAATAATAACTAAAAAACATAGTGGAACATTTTCAAACTAAACAACAAAGTTGATTTCTTTAAAAACATAATTTAAAAACATAATTTGATGACTGTATTTGTTAACTGATTACGTACATTATTCAATTTGTATAAGACACGAGTTTATTCAACTCATACATAACACGGGATTTTGTTTTTATTTTTCAAAGATACAACTTTTTTATTACTTGACATATATAGTTGCATTTATTCAATCCATATAATTTACAAAGTTATAACATAGTTTAAACAATAAATACCTAACATCATCTATTTTTCTTTTCCCAGCAACTTTCAATCAAATAAACAAGCCAACTAGCAAAGGCAAATAAACGTCATCTGTTTTTTTGTTTTGTTTTTTTTTTTTCATAGCATGTCCTTTTTGTACTTACACGGTTTTCGATTTTTTTATTAAATTCCAATCAGATTTGGTGTTTGGTTTGGTTTTTTGGTTCTACATTTTTTCAATTTGGTTTATTCGGATAACCGAATAAACCGGTACACTAATTAATAATTAAATAAAAATAATTAATTTAATAAGTCATATATATTGATGAGAAAGTTAATCTTAAAGCTGAATTGAAAAAATCAGTTCATAGAGTTAGTTTGACGACTGATACATGGACGCCTTTGCATAGAATCAATTATATATGTCTCACTGCACATTATATTGATCAAAATTGGAGTTTACAAAAAAAAAAGTAATAAACTTCTAATAAGACAATAAATGCGAAGGATTCAAGTAGCCAAACTTTTAATTTGTTTGGCAATGTTGATGATACATTTCTAATTTCTATCATGTTTATGTTTGTGTGTAAGACTATTTTCCAGATTTGTTTGTTTCATTTTGCTTTTAAACTTTCTTTTATAGTATATTGTGTGGTTTGATTTTGGTTTATATTAATTGCTAACTTTCTATTCGGATTTCGGAACACAAAGGCATATAAGTTAGGGAAAAAAAACTTCGGTTCAATTTGGTTGAAATCGGTTTGTTTGGTTTTAAACCGAAACCAAGCCGAATTCAATTTGGTTGAATTTGGTTTGGTTTACATATTCCTAATTTTGTTTGGTTTGGTTTGGTTTTTGGTTTGGGGTATAAAATTTTGAAAACCGAATAAACCAATTAAACCGAACCGATGAACACTCCTACTCTCCTATAAACTAATAATAACTAAAAAACATAGTGGAACATTTTAAAACTAAACAACAAATTTGATTTCTTTAAAAACATATTTTGATGACTGTATTTGTTAACCAATTACGTACATTATTCAATCTGTATAAGACACGAGTTTATTCAACTCATACATAACACGGGTTTTTGTTTTTATTTTTCAAATATACAACTCTTTTATTACTTGACATATAAAGTTGCATTTATTCAACCCATATAATATACGGAGTTATAATATAATTTAAACAATAAATACCTAAGACCACTCTCAATAGCTTTCTTATCCTCAATTTACTCACAACCACATATTACATTAAAAATCATTACAGTTTCTCTCTCCTCTACTCACAACCACTTTCAACAAATATTAAAAAATAAATACAGTTTTCCTGTTTTCCCTAAAAGATTCCCAAGGAACCCAAAATTTACCGATAAACAATAGATTCTCCATTTTCCTCACTCACAACCACTTCCAACTTCATAAAAAATTATAGGGTTTTGTCTCACAAAAAAATGGGGGCACTATTCTGAATGCTCTAAGAGCATTCACACCCCCTCCATCAAATTACATTAAAAATCACTACTCCACCTATAAATCTTCTCTCTCCTAATTAAAATAATAATAATAATACTTTTTATACTTTTATCATTATATTTTCTATCTCCTCACTCACAACCACTTACAAAAATATTAAACTATATATAGGGGTGAACAGTAGCTTTTCATATATAAGGGTGAACAGTGGTTTCTCTAAATAAAACATACCAACGAATAAAACACAATTCAACAACATATGTATAGAAGGAATCGAATTAATCGAAGGGTATTTGTGCTTGATCGAATGATTTAGCCCTGGAAACGTTAATGAATTGGGAATTTATATAGTATTATGTAGGTTAAAGTATATCATATTTACCCCGGATTTGTTTTTAATATTATAGGATTATTAATTAAAAACGAAAAAATAAATAAATTAAATACTCTCACCTCA
This sequence comes from Ambrosia trifida, assembly GCA_028751855.1. Taxonomy (NCBI): domain Eukaryota; kingdom Viridiplantae; phylum Streptophyta; class Magnoliopsida; order Asterales; family Asteraceae; genus Ambrosia; species Ambrosia trifida. The sequence continues at coordinate 109,396,891 of CM054123.1, read as the reverse complement.
AGGTGACACATGGCACATTCAATGGAGGTTGAGGTCTCCATTGAATGTCACATCATCATAAGTCAATTCTTTTGTTAATAGTTATAGATTATAGATATTTGAAATTTTAAAATAATTAATAGTTCACTAATTAATATTTAAAAAATGTGAGAGGAAAATAAGCAAAAGATATTAATTAACATATTTGAAATTTTAAGATAATATAGATATAGATTTTATTTAAAAATAAAAAATAAATAAATTTAAAAGAAAGTTTCACATGATGTCACATGACACATTCAATGGGGAGGGGGTTGAGGTCTCCATTAAATGTCAACTCATACAAACTCAATTATTTTATTATAAGTTATAGATTATAGATAATCATATTAAACGTCTTTTTTTAACCCTGGAAACGTTAATGAATTGGGAATTTATATAGTATTATGTAGGTTAAAGTATATCATATTTACCCCGGATTTGTTTTTAATATTATAGGATTATCAATTAAAAACGAAAAAATAAATAAATTAAATACTCTCACCTCAAGGTGACACATGGCACATTCAATGGAGGTTGAGGTCTCCATTGAATGTCACATCATCATAAGTCAATTCTTTTGTTAATAGTTATAGATTATAGATATTTGAAATTTTAAAATAATTAATAGTTCACTAACATTTAAAAAATGTGAAAGGAAAATAAGCAAAAGATATTAACTAACATATTTGAAATTTTAAGATAATATAGATATAGATTTTATTTAAAAATAAAAAATAAATAAATTTAAAAGAAAGTTTCACATGATGCCACATGACACATTCAAGAGGGGGGGGGGGGGGGGGGGGTTGAGGTCTCCATTGAATGTCACCTCATACAAACTCAATTATTTTATTATAAGTTATAGATTATAGATAATCATATTAAACGTCTTTTTTTAACGGCCAATAAATCAAACCCGAGCACTCTCGGGGCACCCTTTCGACAAATTCAAGTACTCCGAGAGTACCCGAGTTGTCAAACACCAATTCCGGGGAAAACTCGATAACCCACCCATCGGTAAAACCTGTCTAGCTCAAGAATCGAACCCAAAATCTCTTAGGTCTTCTATCATTGCCCACCTATATCTCTACCACTACACTAGAATGGTATTATACTCTAAGGTTTATGTAATTGTTATGCAAAATGTTTTTCTTATTTATTTATTTTACCTATTTTTTATACCAACATGCAAAGGTTAAGCATTTATCGAACACTCAAAGTTACATGTAGAAAACATTCCACTTATAACATGAAATATCCGAGTTATCGTAACAAAATAATTGTTAACCGTACCAAGTGTGGTAACCGAGAACGACCAAATTATGCCAACAAAATGTAACATTTTAGACCCGAGTCAAAACATGTATAGTTCATATTTATGCCGGCAAAGTTGGGATAATCCTTATAACACTTTCTGCATTTTACTTAGTAAAATGTTGTAATGTGGTGTTATAGGCTGGGGATAAAGCAAATTAAAAAGAAAGTTTTGCGTAAACTTAAGAATTTTCACATATCATACATTGATAAACATTGTTACTCAACATTCCGCTGCAACGCGCGGATTAACGTCAACTCGTTTTTTATTAAATTCCAATCAGATTGACTTGTATAACTCAAGAATTGCCCCATGAACTGAATTAAGTGCTGATACTTGCTTTCAAATGTTGTTAACAACTTAACATCTTAATCATTATTGATGGTTACATGTTGGTCACAAAACAAAGTATTATCTCCAAACAAAGATATTACATACAGAAAGAAAATCCAGTTGTAAAAATAGCCGAGAGTCGATTTGGTTTAAAATGTAGTGTAATGTAATGTAATACTTGTATTGACCATAGCCGCGTAATTTGAGAACCAGGCTGTAGTTGCCACAACTACTCGTTTCACGCGATGGAAGCTTCTAGAAACTTTACAGCTTTTTGTTGGGCATCCTCATTTAACATTAAAAAATTGCATCCTAGTAAGTTCACCTGCTGCACAAACACATGAAATCAAGAAACTATGTTTCCAGTTTACAGCGGTTGTGTTTTATCCATGACTTTTTTTTTTTGCTTAAAAAAATATCAAAGTATTTTTTACTTTTGTCCAATTATATATAGTCGTATGTTCTTTTTAATTAATAAATAAACCACAAGTAAAGTACAGAACAAAATGAAAACATGTAAAGTATAAGGGGTGTTCATGGTTCAGTTCAGTTCGACAACCAATAGGTGGAGTGGGTCGTCCCATTTTTTGAAATGTTCAGTCTTGGCAAGTTTGAATGATTATTTTTTATTTTTATTTTCAAAATCGTTGGTATGTACTAAAAATTCTAAAACGATAAAAATGGTTCTTCAATATAATACATACATATACCTAACTGCCTGCCTATATAAAAAAACGAAAAAAAATAAATAATGAAGGATAAACGACTAGCTCCAAGTTCCAAACGTCAGCCCCTTCAAACCACCAAACCTCGAAGAAGCCAAACCATATAAATCTCAAACTGCTTGACCCGGCCAACTTGCTTCGATTCAATCGGTTTCAATTTATGTTAAAAAAAAAAACCCATAATTTTATTCAAAAACTGAGATTATTATTCTATTTTAATTTAAATCACATTCTTCTGTCATAGAACTAACTGCATTAATTGAATGCATTAATAAATAAAATTGTTGCATTTCAAAATATTGATATTTAGCTTTGAACCTAATGCATTATTAATTATATATTCCTAAACTTATTATATTTTCATTATTATATCACATTTCAACAATTATTATTCTATAAAATACGGTAAATACCTGAATTAGTAGTTTTCCGAATTGAAGTAAGTCAAAAGGGGGCTTCAAGAGACTCATCCCATACATCTGCACTTCCATTAGAGGCATCATCTGCATCATCCTCCATTGAAAGCCTTATATATTCGCGATGAGCAAACCGGTCCCACTCAGTCAATGTTGGATTCTCACGCTCCTATTTATGACAAAACAGTTATTTACATTTCAACCCACTAATCGGTTTAGCAAAGTATTAATTAGAAAGAGAATAAAAAGAATCAATTGCAGGCAGGCATACCTGACGAATGAGAAACGGGTCACGAGATTCAAAGGCCATGAACTTATTAAGGTTAAATAGGATATTGAAACAACTGCCAGAAAGCTTGTTTCCTTTCAAGTCATTTAAAGTAAAATACGCCTCATCCTGCAGGTCACATATTTCGTGATCAAAAAACAAATTTGATAATAATAATAATATGACAACTGTAGAGATAGCAGCTATCTACCCATTTGCTAATAATGATTCTTATGAAACGACAGATTTTAGGTTGCGTTTTTATCTGGAATAGGTCAAATAAAATAGGGGCAACAATTCCGAGCACAAAATATAAATGGGTTCAAGTTGTAACCACAGCTAACCTGTTTTAACAGCTAGATTCAGGCTGATCTGGAAAACCCACTTTTAACCCACCCGTGAACTTGTTTTAAACCACACTTAAAAAAACAAATAATACATGTGATGACACAAGGATCTAGGGGTGTGAATGACACGAAAGTCATGGGTTTGGTTCTACTCAGTTTTGGGTCGAACACGTATAGCTAATTGGGTAGTATTCAGGTCGACCGAGTAGGTACGCAGGTTGCCATTAAAATGTTTATTTATATAAATATATATGTTTTATGACATAACTTAAAACTTATTGGGTATTTTATGCCAAATTAATATGATTCATGTTTTATAGTTTAAACATAATTATTTTTATATATATTTATATTTTTGCTGTGAATTTAAAGCCTGGTTAGGGTTCAGCTTTCCAACATTATTAATATACTGGTTTAGCTAGGCTTTATACGAACCCATCAACCTGCCCGCCTTAATACAAAATATAGCAAAAAAATAATAAGGGAAATGAGCGAGGGCACACGGTTTGAAAGTCCCTAAACTCTATATTTTAAGCACATACCTCCTAAATCATTTTATTCAAAGATTTGGATTATTATTGGAAAGATATTGTTATTATTAAGAATATAGAGCACAAAGCCTTTGGGGGTCAACCCATCCGGGCCCCATTTTGACCCGTTAAGCACCCTGCGCATGACCGCTACACCGACTACCTGTGGTTTAATCATGTCAACTATCTGACACAATATGTCCTCAAAAAGAACAGGCTCTTGGGCCATACATTCCATCCTATGTAACTGCTCTTCGTAGAAAAACTGTAATTCATTCCTTGTCAGCACACCGTTTCCATCTAAATCTATGCACTTAAACCTGAAACAAGTTTTCATGTTTTTGTTGTAAAGCATATTATAGCATTTAAATAATAATAATAATCTAGTTCAATGCACCAAGGGTAAAGAAATTGGTAAAACTAGAGTTATACCAGTACTCAAGACTAGGCTCAGATGACTTATCCTCTTCAGCCAAAATGAAGTAAACAAAATCTTCATATCCCATTTTCCCCTCAACTTCACTTGTGAACTTTCGTGGAACCTGAAATTGGCCTTAAACACTTTATGCCCTTTTTTAATAAATAATTAGCTTGTCAAATAAGAATATCATACCAGGTTTTTTTTTTTTATTTTAATGATTAATGAGGTTTTTTTTTATTAAATGATTAATGAGGTTTTATTTACATGCTTCCTTTTATAAGTTTATAATTTTGACCATTTAGAGACCTGAATCGACTGGTTCATAAGTAAATGGGTCAGATTGCCACATCTAGAAAGTACAAGTGGCAAAATGGACACATTGGTAATGGGCTGGAAGTCAAAACAAGCTATTTTAGTATAGGTGAAATGGGTTGCGTTGCGTTGGGGTAACTCAGAACACTTCTAAAATGTTTTATGGATTAAACATGCACTTTTGACCAACTTGCGATCACAACCCATTTGAATCGTTTCCTTCAAAGCTAATTTTTTATATGACTAATGACCCAAGGGGATAAAACGTTAAGTTTATCGATCTAGTCATAAGAATTACAATCTATAAAAGTAGACAAGTGTTGGAAGATAAAAGAATAATAAAATTCTTCAAGTAACTGTAAACATTACAAACCTGGGAGAATATTCTGTCAACAATTCGGTAGGTGAGCGCATGGTTACCATATCTTATAAGATTCTCTTTATCAATCAAGAAATCATGATCTGTGTCCAGCTCCCAGAACTTACAGTATATTACATAGAAGTGCTCATAAGAGAAAAACCTGATTTGAAAAAAGAAAGATAAAATAAATATTCCTGAAATTATAATTTAACCGCTAATGGTATTTCATACGTATGGAAAGGGTAGCCAATTTAAAAAAAAAAATACACCTTAAAACTTTGTTTATGTCCTCTTCTTCATCAGCATGAAGCATTGCAGCAATTAAATTTCCACGTTTGAGTTCCTTCAGTGTAAGACGACCATTACCCGCTCGATTCACATAGTAAAATATTCTGTATATTACCGTTTCAGCTGGAATAACAATAAAGAATATCTTAAAACAAATAAGTGAAGACAATAAATAATAGGGGACAATGCATACATAGAACAAACCTTACACGTTTCACAGATCATCTTCAAAATTAGGTTCAAAATATATTCACCTTTACAATTTATCACCAATTTCACCAACCTCTCTCATTTTAATGATTTAACGTGTAAACTGCTGATGTGGCACTGGAAGATGCCATGCCAGCACCACATATGCAAAAACAAAATCTTTTAGGAGAAAATAAAAGGTAAGTTATGTAGAACCTTGAAAAATGATACTTTTTCTTACATTTGTATTTTAACTAATTATTAAATCGCATGCTACATGGCATGCATAGGTAGAGGATCCTATAAGAAAATTGGTTATTGTGAGAAGTGTGAGAAGGATTAAAAATTTATTTTTTATTTATTTTTTTCTGAACGGAGATGACGTGGGAAAGAGAAGCTCCGAACCAATTTTCTAATTTTTGACTTGAATTTTGAGTTATGATTTTTTTTTTAATTTAAGTAGGAGTTTTCTAGTTCTCTCCCTAACTATAAGTTTTCTATTGAACCTTCCCCTATATGTATATATATATATATTAAACAACACAAGTTATAAGTTTAGCCCCGCCTACGGCTATGCGCATATAATGTATATATGTGTGGCCCTGGGGGCAAAAGTTAAGTTGCACTAATTTTAACGTTATTTTACTAATTTCGTGAAAATAACGTTAAAAACGACGGATGGTTAATCATGCAGTGGCGTTGATAGCCAAAAGACAAGGGGGGTTACATGCACCAATCAGGCTTGTCCCGATTGCTAAGTGTTATGTGCCTTATGTCCAAGGCTTGATATAAAACCACTATCGAGCTGAGGGTCTCACTGGAAGCAGCCTCTCTATTCCCATGGGGTAGAGGTAAGGCTGTCTACATCTTACCCTCCTCAGACCCTACCTTAGCTTTGCTATTGGTGAGATTAACTGAGTATGATGATGATGATGATATATAGTTATAAGTTATATATACACGAAATATGTAACTTTGTTCCTAATATCGGTAACAAAACTACTTGCTAAATTTGATGATGAAAAGTTCATTTCTTTATGGTGCAATTTGCCCCCAACAAAGGCATAAACATGTAAAAGAGAATATACCATATCTTTCTTGAAACTCAGGTGTGCTCTGTAAGAATTCCAACCCTGGATGAGTTGTCAGCAGCTCACGAAGTATGGGTTTGAAATCCTCCTATCGCCAAGTTGAAAACAAATTAAATATGACATAATTTACTATTAGAAGATCATATTTGTACAAAATAAATAAATCAATAAAAGAACCAAGGTAATGAAAAGTAAACATTTAAAGGCAAAGTGAAAAGAAACTCACTTCATTGCTATTGTTATTTTTACTTATGATTTTTTAAGAAGGTTTGCTGATCTGTTACTAGCTTTGCCATTATATCCTGTATACAGTCTATTATCTATATGTAAAAAGTACACTCATGTTATATTGATTCAAAAGTCAATATATCTCTAACTTTCTGACGATATTAATTATTATTATTATTATTGTTAACCATGACTTAGTGTTTTAGTAGTATGATGCTTGCTCCCCACTTAGGTGGTATTTAGGGGTAAACAAATGCTGTTCAAAAAGAAATTTAATTTTTGTTTCTAGAACTCCAAGAAAGTCAACTGTCAATGATATTTTTGGTCGACATTACTAGATCAAAAAAGGTAACATTTTTAAATTCCAAATGAGTAAGAAAACTGACCTGAGTTAGATATCTCAAATCAGGCTGCTTTAACAATGTAAATATCTGAGTTTCTATGTCTTTTGTCATCATGTTATTCACCCAAAAATCCAAAAATGCATCCCTGAAAACATGTTAAGAAATAATGGATATAAATGGTCAAAAGAACAGATTGACGTTATTGATAATAACAATCTAGTTGATACGTCAACCATTGCATAATTTTAAAACGGACTTTTGATATTAGAAAATGTTAAGAAACTCACTTGGTTACAACGCCAGTATCACCAATGTCTATCTTTTTAAAAAGAGTGGTAGAGAAGAATGATGGCAGCATGCATATCTCCTTTGTAACAGGTTTGAACTCTATTCATTCATAAAAAAATGAATAATCAACAAAATCTCATAAACTTTAGTAATATTATTTCATGGTCTATAAAAAGTAAAATATAAGATAAAAAACACAACTAAAATTATTATCTTACCATCTAACGATAGGCCGTTGGCATGACCATAGAAGAACTGATTACTTCTAAATAAACAGCGTTCTTTTAGCTCATTAGGGGGTGGACGCCCATTTTGAAAATAAAACTGCAACCAAAAGAATTATTATAGTTAAATCTAAAACATTAAAGAAACCATCTTACAAACTAAAGGTGGCCATTTTGACACATTTACTTATGAGCGGGTCAATTCATGTTACGTTTTACCCATAAAGGCTCACACGACCCTGATAAAACCAATACTCCCTCCGCTACATAACAAATGCCCACCTTTCTATTTTAGTTTGTCCCAAAAAAAAAATGTGTCCACTTCAAAAATAATGCACCAAGATTCACATTCTACCCTTAATTCCATCTTTTCACAAAACCGCATTAATTGTACATTCCCAAAAGGATAAAATTGATGTTTTATTTAATTAAAAATGCATTAGTTACACGTTTGAAACACTATGTGCCTTTTATCTACACTCTAGTACAAATTTAATTTGGGACAAAGGGAATAGTCAAAAAGGAAACAACTCAAAATACCAAAACTCGGTTAATAGTGTAATAAAATAGTTTTTGCACTCATATTTAACAAAAATATATCTATAATAATGTTTGACCCGACATTTTAGATCCTAGAAAAAAAACTACTTGTTTTGACCTGAACCCGTAAACCGAACATAAGCAATCTTGTCATATTGATAGGAGCCATTTTACTTGACCCATTTCAGCCCGAACAAAAACTACCCATTTTCCCAATCTGCCCAGCCCGTCATATTGACCTGAATCTTTTTGCCACCTCTACTACAAGCTAGAGGTGACAATTTGAAACATTACTTATGAATGAGTCAATTCGGGTTACATATCCATAACGGATAATATGCCAAACAAAAAGAATATTAAAAGAAAATGAGTCAAACGAATCAAAATAAAACCTCTTTACGCAAACTATTAGATTAAAACAAATTCTAATCATATCTAACACATTAAAACTTACAAAATGTTTCAAAAAACTTTAGGAAGTGTTTCGGACATTCGGGTCAGCCTACACAGGCACATTTTAGCATGGCAAGAACTGTCCATTTTGACCCGAGACCCGATCTCATTTCCCAACTCACCCGCCCACTTTCCACCTCTACTAGAAGCAAGCAATACAGACAAAAATCAGTAATTGGACTAGCAGACCTGAGGTATTATCTCTTTGACGGGCACGCTAATTACTTTCAAAGGAGAACCTAGAACAGACGGGCCCACCCTCGGTTTTGTTATGCGAGGAGAACCTGAGGAGCTTCTTGGTGAAAGTGGAGGCACAGAGTTATTACCAGCAGACTTTGGGCTGGAAGTTGCTCCAGATACATGTAATGAAGTTCCTGCCTTAGCCTTATTTAGCAAAGACTTCACCTATATTAAAAAATGCATTGATATTTCATCCTGTATATTAAACTGCACAAAACGGATGATGCTATACTACAGAGTAATACTAAAGGTTGTAGCCTGTTTATTTTTGTGTCATAATGTGTAAAGCTGCTTTGTTATTAATTAAGATAAACTTTGTTGTTTTGGGGGCAAACAGGCAAAGCGAAACTCTCTCTCTGCCCTATTCGATATGTATTTTGTTAGTATCACCCACAATGCCACTTATTCAAAAGTATTACACAAATGTCTAAGTCTAACCTTTTATTATTATTATTATTATTATTATTATTATTATTATTATTATTATTATTATTATTATTATTATTATTAAAAAGGAGATTTCTAGAGATATTTAGGGGGAGTTTGGGATTGCTGCTTCTTAATAACAGGCAGTTAGTTGTCTTGAGTATTTGCCTATTCGGAAATTTCACTTTTAGAGGTAATTTAAGCAATTCCGAAACCGCTTCGCTCACTGCACTGCTTATTATCTATTGAATCAAAACTCAGATTGCAGGCAGATATGCAGTTTTAAAAAAGCAATGTCAAACACCCCCTTAAGTGTACCAAAGGCCCAGGCGCAATAACGCTGAGGGGCAAATATAAACCGATGATCTAAATCATCGGTCTGAAACAGCTAAAACAAACCTAACCTAAAATAGGCAAAAATTTAAAACTCCCAAAAAAGTAGAAAGATCACGGCATTGATTATTATAATAATAATAATTAATAAAAGAAAGAAAGAAAGAAAAACATATATAATAATAAAAATGAAAGAGATTGATCGAATAATTACCAAAGCAGTGGTTTCAGGAAGGGAAAGCCATTGATCGAAGAGGTTATCTGCAACGTAAGAATTGGACTTAATAGCCAAAGAAGAGACTTCATTGAGCTGTAATAATTCAGGCTCAAGACGAGCCACGTCTCCATTGTAATCCATATCCATCAATTCAACGATCCCCTTTTATTTAATAATAATAATGTTAATCAATCAATCAATCAATCAGGGAAGGAAACGAAAGGAAAGGAAGCATTGGATTGGAATATTATTAATATATGATATGATGAGACAGAGAGAGCCAGGTGAATTGTTAGTGATGAATCGGGTAGAGATTTGTAAAAAAAATGTGAGATCAAAGGTATGTATGTATGTATGAGACAACCCAGGAAGGAAGAAGTGGTATGTATGGGGAAGACCAAACATAAAAATCTATTTTCTTGGAATTTTTTTTTATTTTTTTCTCATAATTTTTTTTATAAGTTTATGATAATATTTTTAACCATAAAAAACACTATATATACTTTCGGTTTTTTTCTATTAAAATTTTTTGCACATAAAAGTCACTCCACATGTCAAGTTCGAATAAAATTGTGATTCTTGTATAATAAGTTTACCTAGAACCGGCTATACCGGTAGTATTTGCTGACATGGGATTTTATTTTCATACTTGGTGTACTTATTTTTTTTATTTTAATTAAAAAAAGGATGCAGGTGTACATACTTAGCTCGACATTTAAGATTAAACCCTAGCAAGCATATGAGGCATATGAAAAGACAGAAAGAAGCAAAGAAACTACTCGTCAAATATAATGTTCTTCTGCATCGATACTTTGATCCTTCAAAACATTTCTGAAGCAAGGATAATAAAATGTTAAGGTATGTAATCCATGCAAATCAATTCTTAAGCATCTACACTTTTATTTCCTTAACCGAGTACGTAAAACATGGTATCCAAATCGATTACGAAACGAGTTGTTTATCCAAATCCATGGCATAGCGTTGGCTTCCCCTAAGCCAAGTGTCTGTGTGGTGGAGTTCCACCACGTCAGAGCGGGTCCCTCAAAGGTTCCCGTAGCAAACTTCACCCAATCAGCGGCTGGGCACTCACATAAAGCAAACACTGACTCAATCTTCTCTAACCACCTCAATAGTTCCACTGCTCCCTCAGTACCTCGGAAGCTGTGAGGCTAGCAATCCTTAAACCTCTTGTAGGCGGTCCCCGCCTGCACCGGAGTAGCGGCAAAGGCCTGCTGAGCAGCCTGGAAAGCAGCTAGTGCAACTCCCAGCTGTTGCTGCATCATCTGATTCAGCTCATCCTGTGTTAGAGTGATGTTACCACCACCCCGACCACCGCCTGCGCGACCGCCGCCGCCACCACGGCGCCCTCCAGTACGTCCACTAGCACGACCAGACATGTTCTGCCAAAACACAAACAAGATACTCAGCATCACTACTAGATCGAACTACTAGTGACCAAACGAATTCAGAACGGGGTTCCAGCATGATCATCTGTCCGAGCACGAAGTCCACCAGGATTTTCATGCATTTCGATTTGTGATTTCGTGTGCACCCGAAATAACAAATCGCTCTACATGGTCCTCTAGGCGTGCTCCTAGCTAGAACCTCCAATCACCCAATACCCACGTTCTTAAAAGGAACTGTTATCGCACGAGGATCCCAAAGTGAACAGTCACTCAGGAGGGTACTATGACAAGTACTAGTGCAGGATAGCGTGTGCGTAGGCAAGTATGTACATTAGAGCATAGAGGGGAGATATCCAAATCCCGGAAAAATCTCAAGAATGTGCCAAAGCCACTCCAATGTGCACTACCGCCAAGTATAATCGATAAGCCCCTTCGTCTTCAAACCCGAAGAGGAAGATAGAATAAGTGTAGAAATAGTCCAAAGGTAGATAATGCAATACTGTGTGATGAGGATACCGACACCCCGACAAGATTAGTATGTTTACTAAATGACACGCCTTGTAACTAAGTGTGACCGTCTAACGTGTGTGATACTCGGCTATAGACTAGACTCTACATGCAGTCCTAGTTCACTATAACCATTGGCTCTGATACCAATCTGTCACACCCTCAAATTTCCACGTGCGGGGTTTTACCGCGAGGCGCGTGACACACCAGGATCCAAGTCAACGGTCACAATAAACGACACTATATGATACGTAAAAATGACATAAGCAAACCATTAAGTTTTCATAAATGATCCATCGCTGCGGAAGCGTAAAACTTTATTACAAACCCAAATGTAAAAGTACGTAAGTCTGAAAAAGCTAAGTAAGATGCATATGAATCCTAGACGCCGTGAAACTCCATGCGCCTATGATAAGCTGGTACCTCAACGACCTGAGAAACATGTCAAAAGATGTCAACATAAAATGCTGGTGAGTTCACAGGTTTTATAATAAGTGTTTCGTAAATCCTTTGAAAACCGTTACAGTTACTACTATGCTGTGTGAACGCTAGCTAGGCGTTAAGTTAATTACTACTACGGTTGAAACCATTGCTGACTGTGTTTGTTACTATGTGGTACCCCTCGGACTACCGTCATCCCCGGTAGGCCCTGTGTGTTTGAGACAATATGCACCCGCCCGGCCTCCAGCCGTCGAGTGGGGTTTGTCAGGCCCAATAGCGCTATCCACATTTCCCCGCTACATACCCGTATTAGTGGTTTCCTTGGGATTTAGATGAGCCGTATAGTAATATAAAGATAGCCATAGTATAACTTGAAATCATGTGTTAAAAGTATGTAAACATGTTTCTCCCCCGAAAACAAAACCAATAAAAGTGGGGTCGTGAACTCACCTTAGAATGCGTCCTCAGTAGTACAGAAATCCGATACGTGTGTGATAGCCCCAACTAGTGGCGACCTATCAATGCGTTTACATAAGTGTGATGACTACTAACCCGAAGGCTAATTAGTCCCCAAGTTGTCCAGACCATGACCGTGTATGTTGAAAACATGTTTAAACGTTAAACCGACCAACCCAGACAGTACCCGGCATCCCATTGGTGACCCGACATCCCACGTGTTAGCCGAAAGCAAGATATCATGCAACTTATGCAATTAAACACTTAGCATGCGCAAACATTCACCCTATCTAGCATAACGCCCAATTAACGCATAACAAAGTCCGAACACGTGTTACCAAGTCATTAGACATGTCCTGGGGTTCCTAACATGTTCCTAGGTGTCAATCCGTGTTTCGGGATGTTAAAATATACATACAGCAGCATTACACGCGATTAGGAATCAAACTAGCATTTAGGATTGTAATTGCTAGTAAAAGTGGCATTTAGGATTGTATTTGCTAGTTGTCGAGGTGAATAGGGCTCTATTCGCCTATATATAGGCGATTAGGATTCGTAATTGCATGAACTTCAGGCGATTAGGAGCCTATTCGCATGAAGCTTCATGCGAGTAGGATCCTACTCGCCTCTGCACCTCTGTAGTGCGTTTTCGCGCGTCAAACTCTCCAAATCAGATCTGAAACATGTAAAAACACCCAATATCCAACCCAAAACATTAACCCAACTATTTCAAGCAAAAAACCCCTAATTTATCATCACCCTAGCCGTCCCGAATGCACGCGGTTTCCCAAAATAGCATATCTTGCATGTAAGCATCACATCAACATGTAAAACTTACCCTAAATAGCAAATACTCAGATTTCATCACATAACAACGTTACCCGACATTATCCTACTGTTCTAGCATCATCCTAGAGCAAACCCTATCCTCAAACAATCAACAAAACACAACATATCATCATCAATCCACCATAATCGCCCAAACGGGTCAAAACGCCTAATATCAATATTACACATCCATGAACCTTAAAATCCCTAGATTATCATCATATTAACTTATCTAGATCAGAAACATATCAATAACACAAGAACAATCATGTTTAGGCGATAAAGATCCTATCTTGCATGAATACATCACATAAAATAAGTATAGATGTGTGGGTTTGTTTTGAAACCGATTTTAATAAGTTTTCAAAGACACAAACGTTTATAAATCAGGTCTGGACCTTTAGGGATCAAAACAATACTATTATAAAGGTTTGGGATGAAGAACACACCTTGAAATGGTGAGATTATGGGTTGTAAGACTTGAAAATATGATTTCTTGTTCAAAAACGTGTTGCAGAGGTTGGATAAGGTGTGGGGTGGCTTTGGGGTGTATTAGGGTTTCACAAATGATGTTTTGAAACATAAGGGTGGTATTTATAGGCGTTTTTAGTCGTGACCTGCAGTATAGGCGAGTACGCAGAAGCTATTGGCGAGTAGGATCCTATTCGCTAGTAACAACTAGCATTTAGGCCCTACTCGCCCCAAATGGGCCTCCTATTCGCCTCAGTATGGGCATTTAGGCCCTACTCGCCCCAAATGGGCCTCCTATTCGCCTCAGTATGGGCGATTAGGGCTATCCCACATGCCCTAATCGCCTATAGCCCAAGTGTCTGAGTTTTTGGCGCGTTAAACCCTATTTTAACATATGTAAACACGTTTCCACATACCGACAAGTCACATAATGATTACCAACATATAATGCATGATAAATAACACGTTCCCGCCCGATCACAAATTCCCGGGACCCAATATTTACGTGTGTGCGTTAAACCTGGCAATTTTACAGATCACCTATTCGTGTTCACGTGGTTATGGACCGACTCCCAATGATCCCGTGGATCATTGTAACGACTCCCGATGATTCCCGGAACCATCGTAACGATTCAACTTACCTAGTTAAGTATGTTTGAAAACGTTTTTCGCTAAGGTAGACTTATGTGTTTTATAAAATGTTAACCTAAACGTGCCGGGTGTCACAAAGAGTTATCAGATTCGTTGTCAATGGACCTTGAGGATGAGGATCATGTTACTACTTTCAATAGGACAACCAATGATCCGTTCTTAAACAAACTTTGTTATGAGAACAAGCAACTTCATATTGTTAATGATGTTAACGACTTCGATGTTGGTGAGACTGTAGCTGAAGATGATGATGATGATGATGATGATGATGATGATATTCAATACACCGATGATGATAATGACGGAACAGAACACGTTAAAGAGAAAGTGTATCCAATTCATGATCCAAACATGAACTGGAAAGACATAAGACCAGTTATTGGCATAGGTATGAAAATCCTACACAGTTAAAATTTGCTCTATGTTGCTGTGGAGTAGTAAATGCATACGAACTAAGCTATAGAACAAATGAAACAAAAAGACTTAGTGTTGTATGTGGGAACAAAGACGTAGGCTATGCTTGTCCGTTTAGATTATGGGCATCTTGGATGCAAGGTGAAAAGTCGTTTCAGATTAAAAGACTTAATGATAATCACAATTGTAGTAGGAATTACAGTTTAGGCTCCCTAGTGACAGCCTCCTGGATTGCTAAGATGTACCTTAGACAACTAATTGCAAGACCTTTCGTTAAAATAAGAGAAATGCAAGCTGACGTGTTGCTTGACTACATGTTTAAAGTCAGCAAAGGTCAATGTTATCGAGCAAAAACTATGGCAATGTTTGAAATTGAGGGCGGTTTGAAAGAGACCTACAAGCACTATATGAAACCACTAAATGGAAGTAATATGTGGAAGTCAACACCTTACATTAAGCCACTTCCTCCAAAGGAAACGAGGATGCAAGGCAGGCCATCAACTAAGCGAAAGAAGCATGAATCTAAAAAGCAAGAAAATTATAAGAAAGTGTTAACTACCGAAAGATACATGACTTGCAGCAATTGTTTTGAGAAAGGGCACAACATAAAAACATGTACAAATGAGAAAAAAAAAATGCACCTCCCAAAGAGCCTAAGAAAAAAGGTAGGCCAAGATCAAGGATGACAGTGGACGGTATCACTGGAATAGGTGGGCGAGGTGGCAAAGGTAAGCGAGGTGGAAAAGGTAAGCGAGGCGGAAGAGGACATTGTATTGAACAAGAACGCCAAATAATCCATGAAGAAGCCGAGTGGGATCAAGATGTGGAAGTTGGTGTAGTAACTCAAAATGTTGAAGTTGCTGAACAAGAAAGTCAAGTACTCATCGATTAGAAAACAATGACTTGTGTTTTTTAAACTTTTTTCCGTTAAGAATTGTATGACTATCTATATTGGTGAAACAAATGTTATTTTGATTGCAATGAGAGTTATCATATAATTTGTTACGAAAATATACAATTACAAAGTTTTAAAAAAAATTAACAATAATCACATCACAAAAGAAAAAAAAAACAAAATGTTATGTAATTTGCTTATGTGTCTATTTTTGACACATAGATTGTCCATGTCAACATAGTATACTTGCATATGTGCCACATAAGCAATAAACAAGTACAATAAGTTATGTCACAATTTTGTTCGAAATTGACATGTGGGGTGACTTTTATGTGCAAAAAATTGTAGAGCGACTTTTGTAGAAAAAAATGAAAGTATAGTATTTTTCATGGTATTTCCCCTATTTTTTATGTACATTTTAATCACGTCTCTAACTAACGTCGTCTGGAACTAACGTTTAGGTTTGACGTGGTATTTCAGACGAATTGTGAGGCGTCCGGAAGAGTTTTCTGAGGGAGTAGGAATATGAGGTGGCGGGTGTCGGGAATTGACACTAGTGTTCGCCTTTGTTTTGTTTTTCTTATCATGATCACTGTCAGATCGGATTGTTTCCACCCCTTTCTTAGCCACCCCAAAAAATTTTCATCCCTTGGTAATCCATTTACTAATTATGAATTATTTGCTATCTTTTCATTATTATTAGTGTGGCGAACATGAATTTTCCTATGAGAGATTTCAGTTTTTAACTGTTATGCTTAGAAGTGAAGTCATCACCAAAGGCTACATTGATGCTTTTCTCGACTACTTTTATTCTAAGCACATAAACTCTATATGTCTTAGAAGTTAATGAATGTCAAAAGAATATGGCTTCATCTGATTTTCCATCAATTTTTGAAACATCTTCCTGGTCATTGATAATGTAGCATTTGGAACAAAAACGTGCATAAATTTGATAGATGATTTATGCGTGTTTATGATTTCAAGGGGTGCCTTTTGAAACCTTTTGTTGATGATGGATCTATTTTGAGTGAAACATGTTGTTGCTATTACTTTTGCCCAAAAATAGGTTGAGAGTGTTACAACGACTAATAAGGTTCTTGCAGCTTCAACAAGAGTTTTGTTGGAGAATTCTAGGTGCAGAGAAATCATGTGTAATGTTATACTCCTTTAGGTAGGAGTCAAGTTTGGCATTCTTGAATTTTATTCCATTGCCACTTCTAATCGTGATCACTTTCAATCTCAATAGATTTTGTATTCTTTTGATAAAATTGATCACAAGATCAAGTGTTTCACTTTTACATGTCAAAAATTATACCCATGTATAGCTAGAGTAATCATCAACAATTAATCGCCAACATGTATCATTTTTCCAGACATACTTGGTGTACTAATTGGTCCATAAAGATCCACGTGTAAGAGTTCTAATGATTGTTAGGAGAATTGTTCTTGTGTGGGTTTATGGGATGCTTTCTTGAATTTGCCCATCTCAATAGATCCACACAATTGATCTTTCTTTGGTATGAATTTTGGTTGTCCTTTAATAAGTTTATATTATGATAGTCGGGCAAGAGTTTTGAAATTTACGTGAGATAATCTTTTGTGTCAAAACTATTTTACATGTCTAGATGCAGTTGCCACCACGCATAATGTTTGGTTTGACATTTTTTTATTTGAAATCCACATAATAAACACACTTTTTGTATATCGTGCCAACTAAATAGACTTTTCCATCATTTAAGCTTTCCAACTGACAAGAGTTAGGTAAATGAACAAATTTATACCATTTATCACAAAATCTACCTAAGCTGAGAAGAATGTAATTTAAACCTTTAACATATGCAACTTTCTCAATTGTGATGTCTCTATTTGTGATGTTCCCATATCCCATTTTCTTTCCAGACACACCATTTCCAAAATTTACACTTCTCCCAAACTTTTCAGTGTTGTTAATTGTAGGCTTATATTTTCAGTCATGTGCTTAAGCTTCCTAAGACACTAAAACAGATTCTGGCACATGCTGGTGGTTGATCAAGAGAACTTGAGATTTTTAGGTACCCAAGTTATCTTTGGTCATGTGTTTGCGTCATCTTGTTTGTCTTTTACAAAGATTGTTCTTAGTGATCCACTTAAAACAGTCTTTGTAGTAAGATCTGAAAGTATTTTAAGATTTTTTTTTATGATTAAGGTTGAACTTTTGTTATTCTCTAATGATTTGTACATAATGTTTTCTTCAATTAATTTGAAAACGTTTGAATCGACATGAAAATCTATTTTCTTGGAATTTTACTTTTTTTTTTCATTTGTTTATGATGATATTTTTATGTCCATTTTAAGAGTATCTCTAACGTGGTCTGAATTGACGTCTAGGTATGGAGTCGAATTTTGGTAAAAGAGAGACGATATGGAAGAGAAAGGGGTCGAGAAGTCTGGACTTTAGACGATTGGTAAGGTGTTCGAATGGGTTTTGTGAGGGGAGGGGGAGATGAGGTGGCAGTGACGGGAATTGGCACTAATGCACATCTTTGTCTTTTTTTTCTTCTTCTCCTAGTATGGGTCATATTAGATTTTTGCAATCCTTTATCCTAGCCACCCCTAAACTCATAGTATTCATTTTCCTTCCACCCCTAATTAATCTCTATTACCTTATTAAGGAGGAGAGATGGCTACAAAGGTAATTTTGCCTAGAGTACAACTTGTGAAGCAACATGTATAAGACAATAAAGCTTATTTAAGAGGGTAAAATTGTAACTTTAATAAAATTTTAAGATGCTTAATGGGCATCATTGTAATTTTATCATGATCTTGTAGTTAAAACCTAAACTTCTATTCTATTCCTGTATTCCATTCCTGCCCTTGTGTCTAGATTAATAACACTAATTCAATTGCAATTAAGTCTCCATTCAATTGAAGAGGGCAAATGAATCGTATTATAGAGAGAAACCCTACTGTAAACCACATTAAGTTATGCAATCTCTGTGATTGAATGCAACCCATCGTTGCTTCAATATCCCTTTATAAAGGAGTTTGTCATATCCACCACCACAAAACAACAATTTCGATGTCATGTTTGAAACTCCCTTATTCCAACTTGAAGGTATAATCTTCAAACATTAAAACCCTGTTTTACCACAACAGATGTTACACTGTCTCATTGTATTCAAAATACTGAAACCGCCTTCTTCATCTTCTAACCCTCACTCTAATTCCTTTCATCCTCGCACTCGAAATCCATTACAATGGATCATCAAGCAAAAGCCGCCCACAATTACCTTCCCTATCTGGTTAAAACAGATGAAAACATCTCGTTCCATACCACCATCGATGTCTTTCTCCAATCCAAATATCTGACAATACTAACCGCTGATGCACCCATCTACATCGATACTCTCCAAGAATTTTGGTTAAATGTTGATGTTCTACTACATGACAAAAAGCCTACAACCATTATCTCAAATTTGGAGATGCAAATATCACCATAACCCCCCCAACTAATATCCACAACCTTCTCACTGAATGACCTGTCAAGTAAAGACTCTTTCCCTAAGGCTGAACTTCATACTGAGTTTCAGGAAAGGGGTTATGATTCACAGATGACTGGTTCAACTCTCTTCAAAAAGTTTTTCCCACCAGTCATGAAATTTTTCTTTCATACACTCCATCTCTGTCTCCCTGCTAAATCCACTTCTTTCAAAGAAATCCCATTGAAAGTTCAGTACTTGGGATAAGCTATGTTGTCAGAATCTGACTACAATCTATCCCAGGCCCTGTTCCTGGATTTAGTAGCAAATGTGAAGGGAGTCAAGTCTGAGTCAAACAATGCTTTTCTGATATACCCAAGACTTCTAAGTGTAATCCTACAAAAGGTTTTACCTGAAAAGGTGTTTAAAAAGGGTAAATCATTTCAAATGAAGAGTCTAACAGATGAAACTTTTACAAGAATGTTGGGTCCAAACACCCAAGAAAAAGTGTCAAAAGTCAAAGTTTCTAAAACACAAGCAAAGAGTGCTAAGACAACAACTGTTGCCAAAACCTCTGTTGCTGAGCTCACTGCTCCTGGTGATTATGGCACTACATCCAATGCTGTGAAACCCACACCAGCCACCTCCAAAAAGAAACATCCATCCACAAAAACCACCAAGAAAACCAAAAAGGGACCTCTGGAAGATGAGATACCAGAGATAACCCCTGTTGTAGCACAAAAGCAACAAGAAACCACTGTTGTTACTTCCTCACAACAGTTGGAGATATCTCAACCTGACCAAACTCCTCATGAATCCTCACAAAAGGATCATGTTGTAAGCCAAGGGGAACCACATCATGAGACATATAAGTCACTTGACCATATGCTCATAAGCCCTTCTCCCAGGGCTACTTCTCTTTTCACTCCTCACCCCTCACCATCACATGTCCTTCCAACAATAAAACCATTGTTCGAAGCTATTGATAAAACTTAGGATATTCCCAGTTCCTCTCCATCACCTATCACTGAGAGCATACTTTAACAAGTGACCGGGACTGAGAAAAATCAATTAGCTAGCCCACGGACAGAGGAGGTTACACCCCTTGAGTTCAATGTAACTCAAGGTGAGTTTTCAAGTGAAGCAGCCACTACTGATGTAGAGACCATTGTCTCACAACAGGACAGTGGTTACATAGCTAAGACTTCCTTGAAGGCAACAACTGATGAGGCCACTATAGTGACCCCAAAATCAGTTGGAAGTCCCCAGAACCAAGACAAAGGGGCATCTGGTTCTCATTCTATGGACTCACCTCCTAGGACTGAACCAGTTACAACTACCACTAGTAGGAATCCAGATGATCCTATTAACTTAGGTGATGGGTTAATATACCAAGAATTGACGGATAGAGTTCAATCCATTGAAACCTCTGTTGCTGATATCAAAACAGATCTCAAGACTATCATGGTATCTTTGGCTGCTCTAACCAAAAGTCAACCATCAAAGGAAGAAATTGCTAGTGAGCTATGAAAATCTGTTTCCCCCATCATCATAGCTCATAGAAGACTAGCAGACCAAACTCATGAAACGTATATAGCTCATATCAGGACAATGGTAGATGCTAGGTACACAGATACCCAAGCAGACATTAAAGCCATAAAAGACCATCTGCTGAAGACCACTGGCTCTGCCCCTACCACAATTCTCAGAGATGAAGATGATGATCAATTTACTGCTGAGGATGCCAAAAAGGGGGAGAGTGGCAGAGATAGATTGCCAAAGCTAGATCCCTTTGGTTGTCCACCCTCACAAAAGGGTCAATCAAAAGCTGCCAACAAACCAGGGTCTACACCACCAGCACCACAACAACAACCCAATGTTCAAACCTCTACTGATGCTGAAACTGTCAATGCTGGAAAGGCAAAAGAAGTTAACAACTCTGCCAATGTCATTGCTGAAGAGGCTGCTGAAGCTAACCAGAAAAGGCTTGACACATTGGAAGTCAAGGCAGAGGCGCTAGTGCAAAGAAAGATAGAGCAACAACAGGAAGTTAAGGATGTTGGCTCCTCTAAAAGGAAGAAAATGTCTGCAAAACACACCAGGCAACCACCATCTAAAACTGCTGCTAAAACATCTGCTGCTAGAACCACTGCTGCCACCAAAACAACTGAACCTACAACCACAACCACCAAACCAACCACTGAACCTACCACCACAACTACCAATACAACACATACAACCACTTCACCACCTAAATCCCAAACATCTGCTGGTCCTGCAAAAGTGCCAACAGATGTTAACAAAACCACGGCTGCCCAAACACCACCATCACCACTTATCATGTACAAAAGGAAGAGACAATCAACCTTTGTGGTACAAGATGAGAATATACAAACCTCACCACCTTCCACTTCAACAACAAAATCTGCACCTATACCAGCCATTCCACTTACATCATTTTCACCACACACTACTCAATTCACTTCTCACAGACCACCACCATCCATCACACCATTGGCTGCTCAGTATCCTCTTGAGCTTGATCTACTCAAGGGGGAAATGCAATCTTTCTACAATACTAAGGATCCATCTGAAAGAACTTTCCAATCTCTCCCAAATTTCCCTGTTCCTAGAAACATAGATCAATATCTGAAATTCAAAACTGAACAGGCTGATTTGATCATCAAGGAGAGATGCAAAGGAAAGGACGACAGGACTGCTCAGGGCATCCATTCAGCAGAGCTTAGCAAACTGAGAAGGATTGAATATTTTGCTAAGACCCTGAGCAACTCCATGTCCACCATGCCTCTCAGCAGTGATTTGGAAAGGGTGGTAAGAGAGTCTATACTTGATCAGATCTTGGCAACCATGCCTTACAAAGCAAACAAGAAATAGTTTGCAGGCTGGACCACTCATGCACTTCAAGAAGAACTTCTAAAAATTGAAGAAATGGCCAAGAATCCTCCTGTGAAACTCTCTGTCCCTGACTTTAGGAAAGGCAGAGATCCAGCCAGTGCCTTAAAGTTTAAAAGAATGAGAGAAGAGATTGTGGCTGCAAAATATGGAGAGATGATGTCAGTTGCAAGATGGGCTGAGCTGAGGCTGGTTGAAACATACAAGAAGCTGGAAGAGAATAGAAAGACTGATCCTACACTACCCAGAAAACCAATTACTCTGATGCTCCCATGGTTAAGAGACCTCAACAGGCCTTTACACTTGACAGCTTGCTTGACACTTCTGACCTATCTGCTGCCAAGAGACAGTTCAAAAGACAGAAGGAGATGTCTGAAGAAGACCAGAAGAAGTTTGCTGATACATTTATAAAAGAGGGTATTTACAACCAAGTTCATTATTTCTCTGATCCCATAACTGATGAACTCATAAAACTCATTGGGAGACCTCCATCACCAAACTCATCTAGAATAAACTTGCAGCTCAACAAATCCTCTGGTTCAAAAATTCTAAAATGGAAGGTCAACAAAGACACCCATGAATTGACATTGCTCAGATCAGATGGAGAAGCTCAAAAGTTGAGTATGGATGATGCACATGGCCTATGTGCAGATGATCTCTAAACATTGCTTAATTTAGAGCTTGAAAGAGATGCTGAAGACCTCTTCTCATTGAACTTTGAATTACAGTTCAAAGGGCAAATTAGAGAAAGTTTTATGAGGAATAAAGATCAACAATAAAGCCTTAGTTTTGGCATCATCTGTTCTAGGGGGAGATTGTTGGGTCTGCTGACCTGGAAAAGAACAGATGATTGGAAAGCCAAAATATAATACATATTGATCCTTAATAAAACAACATTTACATGTTACTTCTCCCAAAAGACTGTTGACTCTAACATCTGCTGTACCATAACTGCTAGAACAACTGCTACTTACAAAGGTCTGATAGAGAACAAATGTTGATCACAAAGGTCTGATGAAGAAACAACTGCTGATTAAAGTATTGAAGACAAAAGGTCTGTTGGAGCCAACAACACTTAGGCTCCAACAGATGATTCAAGACCATCAGAGGTTTACTTATCAGCTGTTTACCTATCAAAGGTTTCCAATGTAACAGTGTTTGTCTCATCAGATGTTTTATTTTGTTGTCTGTTAGATGTCATTGTCTTAGGTGACGTCAGCCTAGGTCATCAGTAGTTTAGATTGTCTATAAATAGAACAGTGCATGTATTGTTCTATTCATCACTCAAAAATTCTCTTAGACAAACTTACCCGAGTGATCAGGCTGAGGGGGAGTAATTGTAATCGTTTGTAATCATTCAGTTATATGAAAGCTTTCGATTCTAAAACAATTATTCTCTTGTTTTGATTTATAGTTTATCATTCGGCTGCACTTTCCATTTATAGTTTAATTGCTTTTATCTTTTATTACTTAAACAATCAAAACAATCAAACTCAGATCCTAACACAACACAATTGTTTGACATCCAAAAACAAATACAAGATAGAAAATACCCAATGTTTAGAACCCTAGAATCAATATTCAACCCCGAATATGAATACAAGCTTAGCCAAGCATGGCCATAGAGATCATCATATGTTGTCGTTGGTCTTCAATCTTCAAGAATGGATGTTTATGGAATGATTAGGAATCAATAGAATGATTGGAGATGAATGTTGGTGAAAAATATGCCTGTCTCTCGTTAAAGGGACTGATTTTTATTGATTAAAATCGTAACCCCCGTCATAACTCGTGCTTTAAAGAGCTAAAATTGAAATCACCATGGTTTGGCGTATCTTACGCCAAAATTGATGTAACCTACACCAATGGCGTATCCTACGCCAGTTACGCCAATTTTGGCATAGGATACGCCAGACCCATTTCTTCTACGCCAAAAGCCGCTGCCATACGTGACAAGTTGCACCCATCCTACGCCATTTGCATAGGTTACGCCGAAAATGGCGTAGGATACGCCAAAAGCACAAATTTTCTTGAATTTGGCTTTCCTTGCTTGTTTTGGCTTCCAAGTCTTTTCCTTACTTCATTCCAAAGCTCTGTAAGCTTCCAAAATACTCCTTAAATCTATCAATTCCTACAAAATAAAACCAACTCAAAGTAGTGTATTCTAAGACTCAATTTCACATAACTTGGTGAAGTTAAACACTGTAAGCTTTGGAATTTTAACAACCCATTAGTGGATTACACCAGAGAACGGAGAAAACTATATTAAGACAAACCTCCATCACCATCACCCCCCTACCACCTTCCTTGCCACCCACCATCACACTTCCATCTCGTTAGCCACTGAACTCATCTTCACTGTCATCATCGGATCACACTGATGACATTCTTCGATCTCAAAAGGATCACTTATGTAAAATGTTAGCACCAGTAATGGATGAAGATTCGTTGGCATAAATCCATTTATTCTTCTAACGAAGATCAGTACCCTGAAGAACGTTTGATGAACAACGCCGAAAAAGCATGACAGTGAGTGGTGGTTGTTGTATGAGGGAAATGGGTGGTTGAAGGTTTTGAGATAGAGGGGGATTTGTGGAAGACATAAGGGTGGGCCTCATGCCATATAAATCCTTAAGTAATTTAATTTTGGTGGGTCAGAACACCTATATAAAGTGTTAATTAGTTTCCACATGTTTTATTTATTTATATATTATTATTAAAGGACAGTTTGGTCATTTCACACACCACTTAATGAGAAATTAACTGAAAGACATGGTAAGGACCAATGGTGCAAGATCTGCAAAGCATAAGGACCTACTAAATAATTAACTCAAGTTCATAGTAATCAAGATTGTGTTCAGTATTCAACATGATTCGGTTATGGTTTGATTTTTTCCTTTATGATCTGAGTTGAATGGACAAATAGCCTTATTTCTTTTCTCATTGCAAGTGCTGATAAATTAGGTGGTTGAACCTTTATCACATGCTAGTTATACAAAGGATGATTAATCTAGCATAAATCTTACTAAGAGAGAAAAGTCTCAACATAATCAAGAAGTGCTTACTATGGGGGGAGATCTGATATGAAAGAATTCTAGTAATAGGTTGAGTCATGAAGATACGAGACAAATTTAGACAAGTTTGGATGTAGACAAAGGTCAAGGAAATTATATATGGTAGGTGCGCACAATTTCAGAGGTTTAGTTTGTTTTTATGGGAGCTGATTCATTCTATGTTTAATTCAAACTCTCTGTCATATGCCTACTACAACTTTAAGTCTTGGAAGTTCAAAATTGTCTCCAGGCGAAGGTTTTTTGATTACTAACATGGTCATAGTGGATGGGTGAACTGCAAGATACGTATTAGGTTTGTTGGATTTCATTATAAAGCGGCCAAACATAATTGATCTACAACAACCTTCAGTTGCTCACATGAGTATATGATGTTATTGTGTTTGTATGACTTTAGTATCATACAAAATTAGCTAAATTCCTATTGATAATTACCAGTGTTTGTCATAATTGATGTTATTGTCTAGGCGGAGTTTGTTGATGCAGATTTTGTGACACAATCGATCAATCCATGAATATATGCAAATTTATTGTGTTTGTATGACTTTAGTATCATACGAATTTAGCTAAATTCCTATTGATGTGTGTGTTTGTCTATAAATAGGGCATGTTGTACTCATTTTTTTTATGGAGTAGGAGTATTTTGATAGATTGAAACACATTATGTAAGAGTGTTAGTTGTGAGTCTCCAACCCTATGGGAGCTCACCTAAGGTTGGCAACGATGCTTAGACAATGAGATGTGTACTATTTCAGTAATGTAAATTTGTGATGACTAAACTAAAGAGTTTCTATAACTTCTATGGTTTTGTTTTATGTAAGATATACTCACACGCTCAGGTCTCTATACGTTTGATAAATTGAGATGATGTTCTTGAGAGTTTTATCGATCTAGGAAATGTAATGGGACATTCAACCACTGCACTCGCCAAACATGTTTTTGGGAGTAATGACACTAGTAAAAGTGTGGTAGTAGTTTTGGTGACATAACGACATGATGATAGTGGTTCGTGGTGGTCAGCAGTCACACCTTTGGGTGACGGCTAGGGTTCCGGACAAGGGTTCATTTCTTTAGAAATCATGGTCAATTTAGATACATATAAAACATGGTTACTTTAGCTGACAAAGAATCGTAGTGGAGGCGACAATGTCGACACAGGTTAGGGTTCTGGCGACATCTAGTATGTTCGATCATACTGAAAAAATTAAATCGAGATATGTATTCGTCATCATCTTTTGCAAGTATGGTTAAAGAAATCGGAGCTTTAGAATTTCACGATTTACAGTATGCTTTGTCAATTGGGGTAAATGACCTTCCTCTTTTGCTTCCATTTTTGTAATTTTACCAGATGTTGTATATTTTACAT
Source organism: Ambrosia trifida (assembly GCA_028751855.1). Classification (NCBI taxonomy): domain Eukaryota; kingdom Viridiplantae; phylum Streptophyta; class Magnoliopsida; order Asterales; family Asteraceae; genus Ambrosia; species Ambrosia trifida. Next base: position 109,370,104 of record CM054123.1, on the reverse strand, counting down.
GTTTAATAGACAACAATATGTTATTTGTTCTAGATAAGAGGTTTTATAGTGAAATTGGGTGGTAAATTTGTGTATAGCATCTTGTGGTTTTTTGTCTATTGTTTTCAAGATTTTGATTTAGTTAGGTTAATATTATGTAATTAGGTTATTTCAAATAAGAAATTGGATGCTTTTGTATCATATGGGGTTATGTGTTCATTTATGTGATTATAGTAGAGATTATGTGTAATGGAGAAGAAACTCTAGCCAATTTTGATGATATTAATTTCGGGTGCATTTAGTTCTTTGTGTTGAAAGCAACTCAACATATTCAAGATGATTTAAGCTTTTAGTTGTTTTATGTTTAAGCCTTTTGGTTTCAGTTTTGCAAAATTTGAAGTTAGTTTTGTCAGCGTCAACCATTCCTTTCTTCGTGCAACAAATGTCACTTAGTTTACCTTCGTTTTTGTGGGTGGTTTACCCTGACTTCTTTACTTTATCATAAACCTTGATTGCATCGGAAAGATCTTATATCATGGTGGATGCTTGCAATGAAGCTGATAACCTTTTTTTTTCTAATATTAATACACTACTTATGTGTTAGTTAGTCATTAGTGTTTGCTTTTTCTTGTGAACATCAACTAAGCAAGAAGAAATGAATGATTCTTTTAAGCAACCAATATTGGATAAAGACCAAACTTTCCTTGATCCCATAAGATAGGGCTGCTCCCTTAGAGCATAGCCGTAGATGGCAAATTACTCCACGCCTTCCAATGGGTGATACTATTTACACAACCAACAAAAAACCCTAAACAACCTTAGGACAGGTCGTCGAGGCCTAGATGGGCCGTTAAGCAAAATTAGGGTTTCAGGACGGGTCGTCCAGGCCTTGATGGGCCGTTTGTTTACAGAAAAGACAAAACCGACGGGCCGTCGAGGCCCAGACGGCCCGTAGAAGTACGAGGTACGATGTGATCAGTCTGAACTCCTGCAAAAGCAGGCAGTTCAGACTGAAAAGTCTGAAAAAGGTGCATAAGGACGGGCCGTCCAGGCCCCGACGGCCCGTGGAAATGTGTTAGGTTAGGGCATTTAATCCCTAGACGACCCATCTAGGCCTCGACGGCCCGTTGAGATTTCCTGATTTAACCATTACACGATCAGCTTCTTCCCCATTTGAACCAAACCTTAAAACATCACCACCACCAAAACCCTCGACCCATTTCGACTTCCCGGTCTCACGATGACATATTTACAAAGCTTTTCAACCGTTGACCTGTCTGAGAACGAGTCTTACGTATCTGAAAGCGTAGGGTATGAACACGAGGTTCAAGTTGGTGAAGAGGAGGTTAAATCCGGGGTTCGTGGTAATGACGGGAACATGCTGCCCGATCTCAACGAGGAATGTGTAGAGGAACAGGAGTCATTTTTCGTGCCACCAAGCTACCCGCAGTACACGTACGGGAGTTACCATTCGCGCGGGAATCGTGCTAATGATGACAACCAGGAAGATGCTAACATAAAAGTTGAACCTAACCCGGATGTTTCGTATGAAACCGAGCAGGTGCGTTTATTTATTTACACTAGTATATCTTTACAGTAGTATATATTTTCAGGTATTTAGACTAGTATGAATTTAGACTAGTATATCTTTACAGTAGTATATATTTTCAGGTATTTAGAGTAGTATGAATTTAGACTAGACTGTTGTATAAATTTTCAGGTATTCGGGTCTGTTGAAGAGATGAAACAATGGGCTTATGATAGAGCCCTTGCTAGCGGTTACGTCCTAGTGACAGGACGTTCTGTTTCAAAAGGCAGTGGAAATAATGCAAGAAAAATTAGGATAGACCTGAGATGCGACCGTGCTGGCGAATACCATACTACAGCCACAGTAAGGTCTACGGGTAGCAAAAAGATTAACTGTCCATTTATGTTAATAGGGAGGCTACGCAAAGAGGGTTGGAAGTTGGAGGTTAAACACGCGAATCATAACCACGACCCTTTTATATATGTTGAGGGTCACGCTTTTGCTAGGCGGCTGACACCACAAGAAGAAGAAATGGTGGAAACGCTTTATTTTCAAGGCCTGGAACCGGCAAACATACATTTGGCCATCAGAGCACAAAACCCGAATAATAAATGTATTCTAAGAGACATACACAATACAGTGAGCAAGATTAAACATAGAATTTACGGCGATAAAACCCCAATGCAGGTATTATTATTAATTACTATTATTGTCATAGACTATTATTAATTTTGTTGTTGTTAAATATTAAATATTGTTATTATTATTGTTATGCAGATACTCGAGAGTATCCTGGTTGAAAAGAAATTTACTTATTTCACCAAGCAGAATCCAGAGACAGATGCTGTTGAGAATATTTTCTTTTCACACCGGGTCTCGTACAATCTCTGGCGTGCCTTCCCACATGTGATGCTGATCGACGCCACCTACAAAACGAACGAGTACAGAATCCCGTTTGTTCAAATTGTGGGTATGACGTCGACAAACCAGTCGTTTTGTATCGCCCATGCATTTATCGTTAAAGAGAAAACGAGTAACTACACATGGGTGCTTGAGAGGCTCAAAGATTTGCTGGAGGGGAGTATGGAGCCACGTGTAATTGTTACAGATAGAGATCTGGCTCTGATGAGTGCATGTGCTACAGTTTTCCCGGATGCTACGAAATTGCTTTGCATGTGTCATATTCAACGAAATATTATTATTATTATTATTATTATTAATATTATTGTTGTTGTTTTGCAGGTATCATATTCAACGAAATATTGCAAAATATCATAAAGCAGGATTTCCAAAAGAAGAATGGGAAATATTTTTGCAGTATTTTGGTCGACTGTGTAAATCTCCTGACAAAGAGGCTTACGAATTCAATCTTGAAGCGCTCTACAGACGACTTTGGGGGCAGGATCGAACGGGTATATATTTTATTTTTTATTTTGCTTTACAAGCGTACATATTTTCTGTATTGACATCACTATTCTGTTTTTTACAGAGGTTTATGACTACATGGAGTCAGTTTGGCTCCGAGATTATAAAGAAATGTTTGTGGAAGCATGGGCAAATGAAAACCTTACGTTCGGTCAGACTACGACCAACAGGGTCGAGAGTCAGCATGCTCTGATTAAGAGGTACATAAAAGGCCCGAACAGCTCGCTCCACGCGCTTGTGATGGAAATAGACAAAGTTATGGAATCACGGCGCGTAGCGATAAAGCACTCCTTCGAACAAAGCCGATCAACAAGAATGTGGAAACATGATCTACCGTTGTTTCAAGACGTAATCGGTAGGGTTTCCCATCTAGCGCTTAATTTGATGCTCGGAGGGGTCAACAAGATAAATTATTATATGGAACAAAAGAGGTCTTGTGAACACCGACTCAAGAAGACTTATGGATTGCCATGTTCCTGTCAATTGCAATTGTATGATACGAAAGGTAACATCATTTTTTAGACTTATTATTTTTTTTAGGATATAATAGTCAAATTTATAAATGTTTGAAGCGTTTTGTAGACGACTTGTGTTGTCTGGTTCGTACAAAAACAGAGGAAACTCTGCCAAATTTTTATAAAATTATTGATTTGTTGTTGTTGTGATTGAATATATATATCAGATACACGAGTGTCACTGGCTGATATCGACGTCTTCTGGACACGACTTGACTTTATGCCAGAAGTAGCTGAGAATCCCGAGTTTGACTTTCAGCACCAAATGAATGCATTCGCTGAGCAACTAAGGTCGCAACCAGTGCAAGTGAAAAAAAGCATGTTGCAGAAGATGAAGGAGGTGTTGAATCCGATTATGACTAAACATAAACCTCCTGAGGTACAAACCGATACTCGGGGTCGGCCAACAACAAGTGAAAAGGAAAAAAAGGAAGATAAGGCTGCGGTTCGTATTATTATTATTATTATTATTATTATTATTATTATTATTATTGTTGTTGTTGTTATATAATTTTTTGCACGTAGGGCAAAAAGCCTTCTAGAAGAGGTAAACAATCAAGGGACAAACCGATTGTTTACGATGAAGATTTTCCACTGTTGGAAAGGGATAGGTACAAACTACTAATATATAAATTCACACATGCATACATATTTATACACATATTAAATCTCACTTTTTGATGGGTACAGGTACAAACTGGAGATCGAAAGGTTTAAGAAATGGCTTCCACCTGCATATCATAGATACATTACAGACATTCGGGATGTCCATGGAGACGGTCACTGTGGCTTTCGATCCGTAGCTGTGTGCTTAGGGTGGAACAGGATATGTGGTACTTCATCCGCAAACAGCTTAAGGAGGAGATCGTCGAGAATGAAGACCGGTGGAGGCCAATTTTAAACGAAGTAGATTACGATACTTACGACAGAGTCTCCAACTCATTCGATCACATTGGAGTGGGACCAGCAACGCACGACCAATGGATGGAGATGCCCGCCTCAGGATTACTGATTGCTCAGAAATTTAAGGTGGTTGTTCAATTTCTCTCTCCGTATGATCAAAGTGAGACGTACTTCCCTATGTTCGATGGTCCACACAGCGTTGAAGAACATGCGTTCGTATCGTTTGCTTTTGTTAACAAAAATCATTTCATCAAGATTGAGTTGGCAGAAGGCGCCCCAATGCCAAAACTGAATCCGTCATGGCGTAAGTGGCGATATGAAGAGGCAAGTGAGTGGGAGACGGTATATGACGACCGTATACAAAGGGTTGATGTTCGATCACCTCAATACTTCGACTTAACTTAGCTTATCGTATGTTACCGGACCGGACGAACGGAAAAATTTGTTGTATATGTTCATTTATACTTATTATAAAAATATACTCCCTTTTTTTTATAAAAAATACAAATACCAAGCTTAAAATATACAGAATACACTAAAAATTTTAAAAAAAAAAATTAGGGTCGTCCAGGCCTTAATGGGCCGTCTAGGGCAAAAAATTGGTTTTTAGACGGCCCGTCTAGGCCTCAACTGCCCGTCCTTTGGTTTTTAGACGGCCCGTCTAGGCCTCGACTGCCCGTCCCAACACAAAGCTTCCATGAGAAGCTTCTGTTTTTTAAATTAAAAAAAAAATTTATTTGAGGACCGTCCAGGCCTCAACGACCCGTCCCAAGACAAAAATTGGCCTTAGACGGTCCGTCAAGGCCTCGACGGCCCGTTTCAAAAATTTTGAATCAGATCAAAATCAGATCTGATTGCCTCGTCCCACATTATTCCCTCTCTCGTCTCTCTTCTCCCTCTCTCTCTAACCCTCTGCCTCCTCCCACAACCACCATCCACCACCGTCTCCTCCACCACAACCACCATCCACCACCGTCTCCTCCACCACAACCACCATCCACCACGGCCCCCTCTCTCTCTAACCCTCTGCCTCCACCACAACCACCATCCACCACCGTCTCCCTCTCTCTAACCGTCTATCTCTCTCCTACAACAACCACCATCAGGTATCCTTTTATTATTGTTATTATTATTGTTATTATTATTGTTATTATTAGTTTTAGGGTTTTATTTTATTTTTTTTAAGGTTGTGGTTGGGTGGTTGGGCTGTGGTGGTTGGGTGGTTGGGCAGTGGGGCTGTGGTGGTTGGGTGGAGGCAGTGGGGCTGTGGTGGTTGGGTGGAGGGGCTGTGGTGGATGGTGGAGGCAGTGGGGTTGTGGTGGCTGTGGTGGTGAAGGGCAGTGGTGGTTGTAGGGGGATAGGGTGGTGGTGGTGGTGGTGGTAGGGGATAGGGTGGTGGTGGTGGTGGTAGGGGATAGGGTGGTGGTGGTTGGGTGGTGGGGCAGTGGTGGTCAGTGGTGGTTGGGTGGTGGTTGGGTGGTGAGGGCAGTGGTGGTCAGTGGTGGTTGGGTGGTGGTTGGTTTGCATTTGTGCGCGTTAGGCGCCTAAACCTAAACGCGCGCGCGTTTGTGTTTAGGCGCCTAAACCTAAACGCGCGCCTTTATGTTTAGGCGCGCGTTTGTGTTTAGGCGCCTAAACCTAAACGCGCGCGCGTTTGTGTTTAGCCGCCTAAACCTAAACGCGCGCCTAAACATAAACGCGCGCCTAAAGTGTTATTGTTCTTGTGTTTTGTTTAGTTCCTTTTAATATAAACGCGCGCCTAAAGTGTTTTGTTTTTGTTTTGCAGATATGGCAAACAGAAACAACCGAAGACGCCGTAACCAGCCTGCGGACGGGAATCCTCTTGCAGGTGGCGACTTGAGAGATTGGCCCTACAGGCACGATAACGACGACTACGAGATCGCGCGCTGGGGTCAGATGGAGCTGCGTCCGATACACGGATCGCGCAGTGTTGACTGGTCCGCATTACGCGCGATCGGTGGAGCGGAGAGGTTTGAGGAGTGGATCCCAGACGACAGCCCTTGGGGGCGGATGTTAGCTGACCTCGACCATGATTCGTATCGGCCACTGACGATCGAGTTCATCTCGACATTCCGCTACGCGCCGCATCCAGCAGGTGTTGAGCCTCCAGTAGGTCCTGACGGCGAGCCTGAGCCTGAGGTACAGTTCCGATTATTCGGACAGCTCTACGCATATACGATGGACCAGTGGGCTACTACTTGCTGCTGGTACAGAGAGGAGGAGCTTGTCCAGGATATGTACACCACGGCCTTGACGACCTTGCCAGACGACATGCTGATGGCCTGGTGGCCCACTATCGGTGGTCGAGCGTATGGGGAGGACGGCGAGAGGTATTATTATTGTTATTGTTTTCATTTAGTTCAGTTCGTTATTATTATTATTGTTATTTAGTTCGCTTAGTTAATTATTATTGTTATTTAGTTAGTTTAGGTTGTTTGTTTTTGGATTTTTGTAGACGACTTGTGTTGTCTGGTTCGTACAAAAACAGAGGAAACTCTGCCGAAATTTTTATAATGTTATTATTATTCTGTGCAGGATGGATAGGTCCAGCAACATCCGGGACCCTCTGATCCGTTACATACACCGTTTGGTTAGCTGGTCGATTGCCGGACGGTGTAACTGTAACGAGAGGGTCCAGCAGATTGACCTTTTCTACCTCTACTGCATCTTGAGGGGTAGGCCGGTTGCGCTACACAGGTGCTTTGCCGAGTACATCGCGACCTACCCTCATAGGCACCCGGCGGGGGAGATTCCGATTGGTGGGATCGTCACCGCCATCGCGTTGCGTCTTTGCCCGGGCGAATTGTGGACGCATGCTGAGGAGAACAACTTACCTCGTCCGATGATGCCCAGGTAAGATTATTATTATTATATATTATAATTTATTATTATTATTTATTATTATTATTTAATTTTATATATTATTATTTAATATTATTATTGTTGTTTTGCATTTCAGGCCGTTAAATATTAGGACTATGACGCAGATGAAGGTGGCAGCACGGGTCCCTCGCAGCAACCCACACGCTTATTACCAGCGTGCTTTCGGACCTCCTGGCGACCGTGGCGAGCATTTTGTGCCAGAGCCGCTCAGACATCTCGATGGGCCGATTGCCCCTGAGGTCCAGATGCCACACGTTGCCGACGGCGACCCACCGGTGGATGTAGAGATGCCGGACCCCCCCGTTGATGAGCTACAGCGTCCTGCCCGCGTTTATCATGCTGTCAGGTTGCATGATAGCACGACCCAGGTACTTCAGCAGATCCTGGATCAGTTGGGGTCGATGCGGGGTGACATGCGGTGGCTGTTAGAGAGCGAGAATGAGAGACGACGAGAAGCTGGTTTGGAGCCGCGTCCACTTCCGGATTGGGCGTCTAGCAGTCAGCATGGTGGGGCGTCCACCAGTCAGCCGGGTGGGTCGGATCAGCCGGGTGGGTCGGATCAGCCGGGTGGGTTATATTTCTTTGGTTGTACATTTTGAACTCATAGTTTATGTAAATTTTTGGAATATTTATGCTTATTTATGCTTTATTGTTCGTAGTTTGGTTTTGAATGTTTGGTTTTTATAGATGTTTATTGAACTCATAGTTTATGTAAATTTTTGGAATATTTATGCTTATTTATGCTTTATTGTTCGTATTTTGGTTTTGTTTAGTTCGGCAACATAAACGACATTCGTTCATATTCATATACACAATTATATAAAAAAGATCATATTATACAAATAAAAAAAACAACATTTATAAAAAACCAAACATTTATAAAAAACCAAACATCTATAAAAACCAAACATTCAAACCCATTTTAAACATCCACACTACACTTATAAAAAAACCAAATAATCATCACCACTACTAGAGAAAGGGGTTTTTGCTACCACATTTTCGGTAGCAAAACGGTGGCAATTACCCTTTTGCCACCGTTTTGCTACCAAAAATCTTGGTAGCAAAATCACACATGGCAATTGCCCTATTGCAACCAATTTGCTACCGCTTTATGTTTTGAGACCGTTTTGCTACCGCTAGTTTGCCACCGTTTTGCTACCCCTAGTTTGCCACCATTTTGCAACCACTAATTTGCCACCGTTTTGCTACCACTTTTTTGTCACGGTTTTGCTACCGCTTTTTGCCACGGTTTTGCTACCGCTTTTTGTCACCATTTTGCTATGTTTTTTGCCATATTTTTGCTACCATTTTTGTAGTATTCTTTCTACCATATTGCCATTCCATTTCTTATATCTACATGCTACCATTTTATTTCTTTGCAAAATGTATCCATTTATGAAAGTTTTAAATCATAACATTCAAATCAATACATCAAAAATCCAAACTAAAACATCCAAATCCAAACATTCAAACTAAAAGTGTTTACATATAGCAGCCTATGTTGACACTCCAGACAACAAAACATCTAAAGCAGGACTAGCAATAACTTCATTCAAACTAAAAGCATCACGCCATAGGGTCTTTGGAAGGAGGGAGAAGGCATTGGAGTGGTTGAGAAGATCATCGCCAAACGCCCAATACACTGCAGCCGAGGATGGAAGGGTTAGCGCGACAACATACATCGTAATTTTGCAGAAGAGAAACAAAGGAAACACAAATAAATTGAGTTAAATAGTTTCGTCATGGAAAAATATATTTTGCAGAAGAGAAACAAAGGAAACACAAATAATTTCACTCCATTTTGTAGAAAAATCAGATTTGTAAACAAGAATTTGCGTTTTTTATCCGATAAATGGGCTAGCCTCCAAAACTATATAAATTGAGAAAATCACATCCAACGCGTTTAAAGAAAAAGAACTTCTTTGCCTACATTGAAAGAGTTTAGACTTACAATTTTGAGAGCCGAAATCGCAGAGAAGTACGGTGCGCCTGTGTATTCCCTGCAGCCACCTAAAGCTGCAAGCTTTCCTGGTCAAACAACAAACACAAACAGGGACAAAACATCAATTCTACATTATATTCCCATCAAAATTTTGACACCCGGATCAAATTTAACACAGAATACACAAAATCTGGTGTCAATATTGCAAAGGGTACTCACCAGCTTGGCCTTTATGCTAAGATGAATCAAGGGTAGGAGAAATTGACAGCATGGATTTCACCATAACCTGCAAAAACAAGTGAACAGATTTTTAGAAAACGTTAATCTATCTTCAATTGCTACCTACCATTTAATTAAACGGGTCATATTTGGGTTGACCAGTTTAACAAAACAAATAAACCTGCCAAGTGCGAACCCATTTACGACCTGGTCTAACCCATTTATTACAATCTGTCAACTCTCTTATGATTGGTTTAACCATGTTTACATCACAATTGCAACACATTTACGACCCGCTAACCAGTTTGACTAATTTAATTTTATGGCTAAATGGGTCGTGTTCAGGATACACGATTTCAAGTGTGTTAGGATTAGGATTGATGTCCAACATGAATAGAAATACGGGTCATGTTCGGGTTTATCCATGGAAGCCGCTGACCTGACACAAACCTTTAAAAAGACCCGTCGGTCCACCTGTTTCACCACCATTGGGGACTATCCGGAACTGACTTTCACTAACTCCGCCCATCACAACGTAATCCAACGCGCCCCAAGGCAGGTTTCGGGATGAACCATCTATAAAAAATAAAAGAATAATTAAAAAAATTCATTATCCTCAACAAACAAATCATGAGGTTATTCCCTATTTCTCTTGACTTTTATGGTCAAAGTCAAACAACTTGTTATTGCCAATAACTTCAAATCCAAAGACTAATTTTCCAGTTTTTAATCCAAGATTTTCCTTTAAGGCTTTTATCAAATTTTGCATTCTGATATACTCCACCAGTTCAGGTGAATCACCCTTAACTTGTCTGCATCAATTAGAAAGAATAAGATCAAATGAATATTAATTTCAAAGATTTGTTTTTCTAAGCACTTTTCACCTCTGGTTCAAAAAACTTGATACCCTGCAAGCAAAGTAACAATATTTGTTATTAGTGTGTATCGTTGACCCGTATATACTAATAAAGTAAACGAATGTGGGAAAAATACTTGACTGTATTTGGCCCGGTCAGGAGTATCTCCTTCTTTCGGACCAACAAAAAACTAACAAGACACCAAAAGCAAGTAGCAAGACTAAGGCGCAAATATACCCAGATATAAACCGACTTTTACGGGAACGAGCTTGGGTTGTGAAACCAAACCAATTCAAACGATATCTTGTTGGAACGTAATAAGTACAACTTGAAATTATAATTATGCCTTCAAGCTCTAAGGAAATAAATCAACAATTATACCAGAAGCATCATAACTCAAAGTACTTACTACTGAAAATCCATTACGCGCGCGTCAAATCTTCCGAAGTTTGGAGTAGGTTCTGCATAAAGAAAGAAGAAGTGATTAGTACTTATTTGAGATTTCTCAAATTTTAATTTGAGTAAAATGCAACAACAACGACAAACACACACAGAGAGCATTGAAAGATTTTAAATACCATAACAGGGCAACCCGCTTTTGGAATGCCATCTGAACGCAGACCACAAAAAGGATTCAAGTCGGCATACTCCACAAGTATACAAGCATCAAATCCTACATCTTCATAAAATTCCCCAACCTAAATAGATTGGAAACTTTCATCACTTAATATTAATTACCAAATCCAATCAAAAGAAATTGTTATGAATGAACATTAGACCGTGGTGATCTTGAAAAAGAAAGAAAATGTATAACATACCCTACATAGCAAAACTTCCCGTTGAAACTTTGACTTGAACTTTAATATCTCACAATTGAGTGTTCCTTCTTTAATACTTCATAAAGAAAAGAAAAAATGATAAAGTAAGTGGCAAACATATTTAAAGTGATGTACAAAAATAGTAGGTTTTACCAGAGATCATCAACACACAAAAATACTTACCTTAGTTACACATATATCTTAATTTTTTAAAGATACTTACACATATATCTTAATTGAACATAACGCATGTGTTTATTATACACACACACAAAAATACTTAGGATTCATGGTACCTCTCTAAGTATACAAAAACATGAATGTCAGGTGTACATGTTAATAAGCCAATTCCAATTATGAATCATCATAAAGACAAATGGCAAAGACAGCAACTTTTTTAAGCAAAAGAATAATAATCACAAGCATTCATTGTTTACATTAGAGATTGTTCAAACCATGATTCATACTTTAAAGATCAACAACGCAGAGTCCACACTTTCAAATAAAACTTGAACACTAAAACGTTGCAGACCGAAAGTTCAGATCCTAAAATGTTTCAAAATGAAAGTCCTAAAACAATAACTTACAAATTTAACCAACTGATCCGAATCTCACAAAATCATACACAACAAGCAACAGATCATTCAACGGATAATCAAAACAAAACCGATTCAATCAAATCACGTAAATGAAAACGAGACTAATAATACATAACACATATATCTTAATTGAACATCTAATTCTACGTTTCTTACAAATCAATTAAACAAATCAATAAACATCATTCGGCTAATAATTAACATACAATGATCGAACAGAAGGTGATGATATATCATCAATTAACGATCCAACAGATCAATCTAATAATTAACATACAAAACAACATCTAAATCCAACTCACCCTGTAATTAACGAAGACGACAATAAACGGCAGCACAGATCTGTGTAACATACAAAACAACAGATCAGTTAACGATCAATTAACATACAAAACAACAGATCAATTAACGATGCATACCTGATGATGGAGCAACAGATCTAAAAAAAAACGTGGATGAAGCTGACGGCAACACAGATCCGTGTAACGGCACGGTAACGGCAGCACAGATGATGAAGCTGGAGATGAAGCTGACGGTGTTTTGTGGTGGTCTCGTGGAGATGAAGCTGACGGTGTTCGGTGGTGTTCTGTGAATCGGGTTGGAGATGACGGTAACAGTGATTTACGGTGGAAGGTGACAGTGATTTACGGTGAAGGTGACAGTGTCTCGTGGTGAGTTATGACAGTGTCTGTGAATCGGGTTGGAGTTGTGGTGGTCTCGTGAAGATGAATCGGGTTTTAATATTGTGAAGATGAATGTGTTTTGTGGGAAAGGTTTAATTAGGTAATTTTTTTGGGGGGAAATTTTATAGCATATTATTTTTAAGTGTTTTTTTTTACCGATTTGCTACCACAATGGACGGTGGCAACTTTTTAAACCCTTGCTACCGCTTTGCTACCTTAAGTCATAAAATTTGCTACCGTGTTTTTCGGTAGCAAATTTTGGTGGCAATTGCTAAATTTTGTAGTAGTGCACCTAATCATTGCCAATGATTACCAATGATTGGATTGGATTTAAACCTTTAGACGGGTCGTCTGGGCCTGGACGACCCGTCCTTTTGCCTTTATACGGGCCGTCTGGGCCTGGACGACCCGTCCTTTTGCCTTTTTGGCCCTCCACGGGCTGTCCAGGCCTCGACGACCCGTGGAGGGGTTGTGCAAATAAAAACCCTAGTTGTCTAAATAACCGGACCCCTTCCAATTTTTATAACTAACCTAAAAACGATATATATTTTCATTTATTTTTTCTAAGTTTTTTTTTTATCATCAAAGGGTTGTTGGGACCACTCACATTTCGTATACTAAAAAGGCTCTTTTTGAAGCTAAGTAGCGAGAGATAACGGGTCACATTCAAAATTGGAAAAAAAAAAGTTTCCAAATGCAAAGAACACGAAGCTCAACATACATAACATATTCGCACCACCTCTTGTACATAATTCAACGTAGCCCATTTGGTTGGTTGCCCGTGCATTTACCATTGAGAAAAATATAAACATTGGTAAATATGTTCCAAATAATGTACATGATTATTTTTCATAAGGTCATGATTGGTATATCGTGGGAGTATATAATACACCTCATAGACAAAACGGTTTATAGTGTAAACGGTTTAAATGCTTGAATTTTGTGTAATAATGTTGTTTTAATAAACAATATATATACATATGGTTATATATAGAGGGAGAAAAGGTTACATCAGATTCAGATTCAATGAGCCCCGACCTACTAGTCGAATCTTCATGAGGATTTTTTTACTGCTGCACTAGGAGTTGGAGTTGAAGTTGCAGTTGCAGTTGCAGCTGCAGCTGATGCCTTGCTGTCCGTTTTGGCCTGTTCCTAAAATTTCATTTCATAACTTTCTTATATATATATATATATATATATATATATAGAGAGAGAGAGAGAGAGAGATATAATAATAATAATAATAATAATAATAATAATAATAATAATAATAATAATCTCTACAATAAGTATAAAACTACCAAAATACAAAAAAATGATAAACAAATTAGGATCTAATTATGGTGTTGAATTTTTCTGACACAATGAGTGAATTACCAATATTCTATTATTCTATCATACTAATTTGTATATAATAAAAAAATCATATTAATTTTGTTTTCCTTAAAAGCATATAAAAGTGTCTGTGTACGATAATCACTCGTATGGATTATTTCAACCCAAAACCTTTTAACCCGTTACAAATGAATATAAATATCCAGTGAATACCTGTGGTGGTGGAGGTCTTTGTATAGATTGTGACATAAGTAGTTGTAGAATATCAAAAGACCTTGTTTGAGCATAGGCTAAAACTCTCTGGAAGTAAAGAGATGCCGAATCGCCAGCCCTTGTTTTGAATTCGGAAAGGGTACGATCGATCTCCTGTTCATGCTTTGCGATGTATGGTTTCAAAAACGAGTTGTATATATATTTTGTGCCCTGATATCATTTTTACCAAAATAAAGATAAGGTGAAATTAAAAGAGTATTTTTAATAATGACACTATATATGGTTCCCTATTTAACCGGTCAGGTTATATATATAACGCTTGAAAGAGAAAACCGTACCTCTGTTTTTGGGTACCACAGGTATACACAAATAACCAACTTTGTTTCACTATACATTGGGAGCCTTCAAAGCACAACAAAAATGAAAAACCAAAAATGAAAGTAGATTAGGCTTGATCAAGTTTAAACTCGACTCGTTTTAAACTTTTAACAAGCCGATCCCCAGTAACTCATAAAGAGCCTGGCTTGTTCACATTGCTAATGAATAATTGCATATAGGAAAGGAACATAATATGATCTATTTTTGTTTCGAGCATCAAAACTGGTGGTTTTTTTATTTGAAATGTTAAAATATAATTACTAAGGATGTGTTTGGGATTAATTATTCAAAACAGATTATGCGTTTTGGAAAAGCAGGGGTGGAGCTGCTTATAGATTATTGCGTTTTGATAGCCTAAAAAACTGATTATTTGCGTTTTCAAAACGCAATCCAAACACTAAAAACTGATTATCTGCGTTTTCAAAACGCAATAATCTAAAAATCAGTTTTAAAACGCAATCCCAAACATCCTCTAAAACAATTAAAAATCCAATTAACAAAATAAACGGCCGTCAAAGATATATATTTGTATTTTCAACATTACCATGTCGAAGTTTTGAATATTTATTAACAAAAACCAGATCAAAGTTAGAACGACGTGTTTTGGACTTTCGTATCATCATTTGTTATGACCTTACCATCCAACTAGAGCATCACCAAACGGATCCCAAACGGTCAATGCAGCAATTATTATCCTGCAAATACGTATGTGATAGTCAATTTTCTAGTAGTGAATATTAGAGATAGTAATAAATAGTAATCTTACCAGTATTGGCACCAAAAGCGCACTTGTTCCACATCTGGTTTATTTTTCTCTATTGATTTGAAGCATTCATAAGCTGGGTAAAGATATGCAAGCAACAGTCTACACACATTAGGTAGGTAAAATTAATTTTACTCCATAATAATCACCTTTGATTCAATATTTCATTTCATTAACCCCATTGTTTCATTGTTAAACTATTTACTATTGTGTGATTTATTAAGTTGAACTTAAAATAATAGTCTTTGTTAAACTGTTTACTATTGTGTGATTTTGTTTTCAGCAGATTGAGATTTTCTATTCAAAAAGGGGTGACGGCGCAGCTTGTTGCCTGCCTACCTAACATCTTTATGTAATTTACTTGGTTAATGAAATTATCAATTAGCAGAAAAAAAAATTAATAAAATTTCAAAACTGTTTGGTTCGATGATGAAATCATGAAATGATATGAAACGATTACAAAACAAATAGTTATTCAAATGAGTAATTGAAAATATATACGTATAGGAGGCTTTAACAAAATAACTATGAATTCGTTCGAAACACATCGCATTTGACACTCTATTCATACGAGCATGTTCGGCTGCTTCGTGTAGCGAACAAATCATTTAAAGAAATTAATCATGTTCGTTTTAAGAAAATGTATATTGTTACATATCATAAAAATGTCTACATAAACATCTCTATGTTTTTTTCCAGCAACAAAAAATATTTCAGGGATCCGTTTCAAAAATATACCGATCCTATCAAACCACTTTGAAAGAAACTGACAAAAATTTTGGGATAATTTATTCAACTCGTGTAATACACAAATCTTTAGACTAATGTATATATATGTTAGAACATGTGTAACAGATACAGATACGCGCGAATGTACGAAGATTGATTGGAAAAGCATTTTGTTACTCACACAAACATGGTCACACACAAACTCGTGAAATCAAATTTAACTATAAATCTTGTTTTTAAGTGATTTATTTTTGTAAGAGAGAACTACACAATTAGTCCTTGTGGTTTACTATTAGTTTCACCTTTGAGTATTAAGGTTTAAAAGTTTCATGTTAAGGTGTTAACTTTAGTTTTTGTAACATAATAAGGTATTAGCACTAATGGGGGTTAATATTTAATTGAGTTTACCCTCATGTGACTATTGGTAAACCACAAGGACCAAAGGTTAAACTTAAGTGAGGCCCACCACCATTGTGCTAGTACCCTATTATGTTACAAAAACTAAACTTAACACGTTAACATGAAACCTTTAAACTTTAATATTCAAAGGTGAAACTAATGGTAAACTACAAGGACTAATTGTGTAGTTCTCTCAACATTTAAAAACTTTAGTGGGACCCACCACCCACCTCCTCCTTCACCTTCACCCACCACCATCTTCACCTTTCACTACCACAATCAACCACCATCTCCTCCACCTTTCACCACAACCAACCTATCACATGCTCATCACCATCCACCAACTCATCACCAACATCCACCCACTGACCCGTCGAAACCCAAACCTGCAACCGTCGCAACCCAACTGCAGAAACGAATTGGTAGAGGCAGTGCTATTTTCGTGGCTGAAGTGGTTAGAAAGGAGAGAGAAGGCAGATGGGATTCATCACTTTTATTTCGAGGTGGATGGAAGGTCTTCGTAGAGCTTGCAGGTTATCGATGAGGTTGTAGGTTGCCGGATGTGGAGGATGATGGTTATGGAGGCCATAATGATGGTGTGGTTGCAAGTGATGGAGTGGTGTAGTTGTGGTAACGTTGTGGTTACGGTGATGGTGTGCTTGCAAGTGGTCTGCGGCGGTTGCAGGTTTGGGTTTTGACGGGTTGGTGGGTGGATGTTGGTGATGGGTTGGTGGATGGTGATTAGCAGGTGACACGTTGGTTGTGGTGAAAGGTGGAGGAGATGGTGGTTGATTGTGGTAGTGAAAGGTGAATATGGTGGTGGGTGAAGGAGAAGAAGGAGGTGGGTGCTAAGTCCCACTAAAGTTTTAAATATTGAGAGAACTACACAATTACTCCTTGTGGTTTACCATTAGTTTCACCTTTAATTATTAAGGTTTAAAGGTTTCATGCTAAGGTGTTAAGTTTAGTTTTTATAACATAATAGGGTACTAGCACTAATGGTGGTGGGCCCCACATAAGTTTCACCTTTGGTCCTTGTGGTTTGCCATTAGTCACTTGAGGGTAAACTCAGTTAAATATTAACCCCCGTTGGTGCTAATACCCTATTATGTTACAAAAACTAAACTTAACACCTTAACATGAAACTTTTAAACCTTAATACTCAAAGGTGAAACTAATGATAAACCACAATGACTAATTGTGTAGTTCTCTCTTTTTGTAATTTCCTTATTACTAATCAGTGAGTTTTATCCATCCCCTGAAAAGTTCTTTCCCAAAAAAAGAAAAAAAAAAAGAAAGTATTTGACGAAACCATACATAAGTATTCGGTTCAGCATATATCCCAACATCTTGCCCTGTTGACAACAACAATTCAAATGATTACTTAAGATAGCTCGTCAACCCTAAAAACTGTTTGTAAACGCCTAATTCTTTGGTACAACGGAATATAAACCTAAAACTTTGAAACACAATGAAAACAACAGGGCAGCAAAATCTGTCAATGGATCTTCTTCGGGTTGACTGTACCGCTTAGTTAAACATGCCGGCCCGCCAAACGGTTTTATTAAATATAGGTCAGTCCACTAACCTGTTTAACCCATACATTTTTTTACATCCCACCAATTTGATTATTACCTGCCAACTTATTTGACACATTTAGGCTTTTTCTTTTTTAACAACCAAATTTTATAAAACAAACCGGACGAAAAGCGGATTTTTTAGCCATTTGACCCAACCAAAGTGTACAATACGATCCGGAATAGAAAACCATAAAAAATGCCTTTGACAAAATATTTAGATTAACGAGTTTAATGGATTATGTTACAAGAATAAAAAATACTGGTCATGTTCGGGTTAAACAATTTCAACCCATCAACTAGTCACATGTCAACCCTTTGTCTATCTATGCGGTAACCGAACATGATTGTCACCCCTATATTTATATAAAATTCACAAAAGGTGATTATGAAATCATTTCATAATCAATTATAATAATAAGTTAAGAAGCAGTAGAACCGCGTAATACTAACAGTATCAGGAAGACAGGAAATCATATACAACAACAATTAACAAACATGCATAAAGAACAATCAAAGCTATAGATTAATCTGAAGCCACATTAAACATAAAACTGTATATACAAAAATCTTCATGCATATAATGACCAAACACGTAAATATATATAATGGCTTACCGACTATATATCTGAAGAAATTGAATAAAGTTAACGGAATGTGAACGACGGAGAAGATGCTGCAACGACGCCGTCAAACCGTTGCGACGGTTGACGGATGAGATGGGGGATGAGAGGGGAGAAGGAGGATCCTTAAGTGGTTAGGAAATCTCTCTCTCTTTTTTATTTTTTTATTTTCATTGACATAAAACGAGTATATATAGAACTCTAAAAATAGTTTCGGTTAATCAAATATTTAACTCCTCCATCCAAATTGCAAGAAATATGGATGGTTTATAAACTATTTGGTAAGATAATGTTAAATTAAGAAAGGTTATTTGTACATAATAATAAGTTTTAGTTTATACGTGTTTACAACCGGCTCTACGGAGGCCTTAAGCAAACTTGAAAAATGAGGCCTTATCAAAAAAATTTTATTTATTTTTACCGTTGTAAATTTTACGTGTTTTGAGCAAAACAATTTACACATTTCAAGTTATTGTCCAACCTACCTAGAAGCAATAACTCCGTACAATTTTCATATAATAACACCTCTTGTTACTATGATAACCATTGATGTTATATATCTAATCAATTACTAAGCAGTGTCTACAAAAACTAGATCATTCCATGTTTTCCTCCTTCCCACTTAAAACAAACATTATTTACGGTAAAACAAATGAATTATTCGTGTTTAGGCAAACATAAATATACGAAAATAACATGAAAGTGTTCAATAACTATCATGAATGGCCTTTGATGAACAAAGAGTTATGGAACCACAAAATACCTTATGTAATTTTATTAATATTCTGTTTACACTTATTCCATCTATGGCTCATCATCAATTTCATCTACCTTTATTCTTACAGCTAATCAGTTCACATGGAAGCACTATAAATATCAAGCGCTAAATAAACCACAGAGAAAATATGCATACTTAAATAACCGACTTAATACGAATCTGAAGCCTCTCCATGGCTCCACTTTTGCACACGACATTTGATTACAAGAATATTCACAATGCTCCAATTCTCCTAGTGACAGTTTATTTTCTTAGTTTTTGCCCTAATAAAACTTTTCAATCAAGAGGCCTAAACTTTACTAAGTAAGATTTTATATTTTTTTCTATAAAAAATGAGGCCCTTTAAGATTTGTGGCCCAAAACAAACGCTTTATTGTACTTATTTTAAAGCCGACACTATACGTGTATGCATTCTTTTATGATCCTTACACTATTTTTATATATATTTTAACTATATAGAAAACTAGCTTATATCTCGAGAGCTTTTCGGGATAGACAAATTTAATACAAAGTGATAAAATGTGTGCTGATGTAGTATGCAAAGTAATGTACCATTAAGAAATCGACAATTTTAATCACGTGAATAAGAATGAAAATGCATATTAAAGAGAAAATGTACGTTTGGATGAGGAGCAGAGGCAAAAGCAATCATTGCATGGCGCGATTGAGGCGGTGGTCTTGAGGTGTAGCTTTTAAAACGACTGGTTTTAACCTATTCTGCTCTGGATAAAAACAGAAATCTCATTTACAGGTTCATTTAATTAGCGTAAAAAATTCATTAGAAACTTGTGTATCACACGTGTTATAACATTCTTTTTATTTATTTATTATTAGTCTCCAGACAATGTTCCTCAACTTTTATTAAGCTTTATAATAATAATCATCCTATGGTGATATCTTTTAAATAAATTATGTGTGTTGCTTGTGCCTTGTGCTTGAAAACCTTTCGAGGTCGTATTCTCGTGTTTCCGCCTTGGCGGGGTGTGACATTACTGAAGCACGAGTAGGGGTGTTCATAGTCTGGTTTTGATAGTTTTTAGCTTAAATTGTGAGCAAAACATTAGGAATGTTTTTTTATTGTTGTAAACAAAATCAAATTGTTGAAATATAAAACCAAACAATTATCAATGGTTTGGTTTCACGGTTTAGGCTTTATTGGGCCCTTCTATATAATTTATATATAAATAAAAAATGCCATCTAACAGACATGGTGTTCATTTAGATTATCTCCCTTTTTGAATGTGTCACGTGGCATTAGGTAAGGCTTAATAAAATAAAATAAATATCCTTGAGTGACACATGGCACTAGGTGAGGCTTCATCCCCTTATTCCTCAAAAAGTCTTCTTCTCTCTCATTGTTTTCCTCCACATTTTTTACACATTAATAACTTTTATATACGATATTTTTTAAAAAAAAATACACCAAACTAGCAAGTGTTTTATTATCTTTCTAATGACTACCATAGTGTTATATAAAAAACTAAAAAACAACTTTTTAGTGGGTTTTGTTGGTACTGGAAAAAAACACAATGTATTCAGGTAATTTATTTATCATGTTTAGACGAGTCACTAATCATGCTAAAACTTATAAATAAGAATTGTATTTTCATCTAGAGCTGAATAGGTTAAAACCACTCATTTTTAACAAAAGTCACGCCTTCAAAACCACCGCCTCAATCACGTCATGCAATGGTTGTTTCTATCTCTGCTCCTGTCATCTTCCAAGCGTACATTTTTTTATATATATTTTCATTCTTATTCACATGATTAAAATTATTATGTTCTTATATTGTAGTATATTAATTTTTATGTTACATTATAACATATATTTTATTACTTCATATTAATTTTTTTTATCCCGAAAAAACTTTTTACCAGATATAATCTAGTATTTAAAATATGAGGTTTTATAAAAATTCTGGTTTACCTTTTCAACATGAAATTTTTTTTCGTAGGGTGAATTCTAATGTACACTTTAAAATCAAGTCTTACAAAATTTTAAACCCCATCATGTGAATAATATGTACCTAGTTATTTATAATTTTACATAAATCATATTTGTATATGTATTATAAATTATTTTATTTAGATACTTTGTCCATATATTAATAAATTGTATGATGTCAAAATATAAAATTTGAATAACATAAAAACATCTCATGGCATCTTTCATATATCCTATAAATCCTACAACTGATCGACTATATAAAAATAAAAACACAATTCGTGCCTCTACAAAAAAAAAAAAAAAAACAGTTGATTCTTTGCTTTGCCATTTAAACCACTCCACCATCAACAACCACCACCACCACCACTACACCACCAGCACCATGTCGTGGAGGTTGAGCCACCTTTTCTTGACGGTTTTCCTGTTCAATTTATCCCATTACATGGTGGTTCCTGCGATAACCGACGTCTGCATGGCGGCACTTTGTCCCGGAGAAGATGAATGCTCCTTGGCTATTTACCTCACCGGCGCTCAACAAACGGTATTTCATCTTATTTTTATTATAGCTGTTATTTTGTTTGTTTAGTACAAAATAAAAAATAAATAAAAAACTTTTTTTTTCTACCCATAAGTGAACATGTCATTCATGTTCATACTACGTTTTTATTCAAGACCATCTATTAAAGTTGATGGTGTTTTAACTAGTCACGGCTAGATCCATCCATAGTGGTGGAGTGGTGAAGTGGCTTTTGTTTCACTTATGTGATCAAATGTTCAATTCTCACTTTCATCATTTATGGTTTGGTATCCGGGTGAAGATCGAATACGGGTGGCGCCGGTTCGAATCTGACGGGCGGCGAGGTTTTACCGAGTTCTATAACACTGTCGTGCCTTCGGGCGGGTGGGACTCGGGTTTCCGCGCATCGGGAGAAGGCGGGGGCTGCTGGAGGTCGAGTAGTCGATTATTGGGCACGGCGCCCCGCAAGGGTGGTTGCCACACAGTTATTCGCCGATCAAAAAAAAAAACTAATCACGGCTAGACAACTGGGTGGTTTCTGATGGCGAGAATCAATCGTAGATCCACGGCCGGGTTCCCGGGTTCTCAAGAACCTCCTCGGTTTGGGAAAAAAATGAAAAAATTAGTGAAAAATCAGTAAGAATATACGAAAGAAACCCCCTAAAAATAATTTCTGAATTCGTCACTGGCGAGAATCGTCAACAATTATTTCTTTGGGAAATCCTTTATAAAAAATTTTGACAAAAAAAAATCCTACAAATTTCTGTCAAACTTTTCCAAAGTGTTTTTAAGCTTGAATCTCGTCTAAATTTATGTATCTTTGATAGTCTCTCGACTTTATTAAAGACTTGCACCAAACAATATAGTGTATTGTGTGATTTGAAATAGAAGTCTAGAATGCAAGTGGCACGAAGATGAAACAAAAAAAGGCAAAACAACTCAAGCACGTATAACTTATTTTTTGGCTATTTGTTTTTTTGTGCCGACTTGAATTCGTGATATGCAAATTATTTTTTTTAACTAACCGCATTACTGTACGTATTTTCTCACAAAAAGACAAAGACATGACTATTGTAACTGAATGCAAAAATTAAAGAATTTTATTCATCAACTTAATTTGGTCCTAACAACTAAGAAGACATATTTCATGTCAATGAAAGAGTTGTACCAAAAGTGTGATATGATTGTCGATCTATATAGGGTCCGTTACGAATGTTACTTGCAACAGGAGATAATAAGGTTATATTTGGATAAACTTATTTAAGTTCAAAAGGACTTTTAGCTAAAATTACTTATTGATTTTTCAAAAAATTAGTTTTTAAAAAAGAGTTAGGATTAACTTATGTGGTGAGAAAGCTAATAAGTCAATAAGTTATTTTGTAAAAAGTGTTTGGTTTAGTTTATGTTGTGTATATATAAGGATATAAGCAGGGCATCTGCGTAAATACTCACCAATAACTTATAAAGAGTTTTAATAAGTCACAAATCCTTACTTATCCAAAACAACTTATCAAATATCAAATGAAAAGTTGAAACGATAAGGACTTTTGTTTGCCAAACCCTTTCTTTCAACTTATTAACTTACTAGAGAAGTTACAAGTGAAAAAATGGAGAGCCAAACATGCTTTAAGAAACATAAATGTGATGAATGATCAAACATAAATGATATAGGGTAATGCTAAAAACATGAGTATGCAAGAAATAGAAAAATTGATAAGAATTTACATAATATATTTACTTTAGTAGAATATACGTTTTTGATAATATTATAAGACACATACAAGTCTTAGTATACTCTTAGCATTTATGAAACAATAATAATATAGCTCACTTGATTACGAAGCTTTTAAATCGGTCAAGACACATAAAACTTTATTTGTGCATCTATGTATTTTAGGCTACCAAACAGGGGTGTTTAGGATTGCGTTTTGAATATGATTTTTAGATTATTGCGTTTTGAAAATGCAGATAATCAGTATTTTAGGCTACCAAAACGCAATAATCTATAAGCAGCTCCGCCCATGCTTTTCCAAAACGCATAATTTGTTTTGAATAATCAATCCCAAACACCCCCTGCTTTTCCAAAACACATGACTACCAACATCTTCAAAGCTCCGATCTCATTCCCTTAACAGGCTCTATCTACCTCACACTATTACACTTTGTTACTCCTTCACAGTTCAAGCGTAACTTATTCTCCTTCTGCATGGTTTTGTAAAACCTAAAATTCTTTTTGTGCCACAACCTTTATGTTCCGGACAAACTGTATCTCTAATTTTCTATCACCTATTCCGTTTACCCTCTGATCATTCTTCTCTATTTCTCTTTTATGGCTTTTAATCATCTCTATTTCATCCATATAAAAGATGCACCAAATTCTCTTGTATTCATGTTCCTCACCTGCAATATTAAAAAAAAACAACACAAAATGTATTTTCTCTTCATTCATCTACTTAACAACTTCATCTTTCTTTACATCTTCAACTTAATCAACTTCTTCTCTTACTCAAACAACGACATCATCTACTTCTATACATGATTGGACTTATTCCAAGGCCGTCCATCTTGCGGGGGCATATTAGAGATGCACCAAATTCTCAATGTTATTAATTGTATATTTTGAATATGTATTTCAAGTCAAAGTCCAAGGCATAGTCATGGTCATAGTCAAAGTGTTTTATTACTATTAATTATAGGCTAAATTATGTCTTTTCTTCATTGTATATATATCTTATATGAATTATGAATAAAATGTGGTTGATTATTCACTTATAAATCTGACTATAGGGTATTACTTTGATGTTAGGATTAGGTCCAACATTACCTCCCCGAATCTTAACATCAGCCATAATCTTCTTGCTTCACATCTTTAGGCGCTTCTTATTTTGCCCCTGTTTCATTGAATTGTTTATGTCGCTTTGTTGTCATAAAATTATGGGAACATGTAGGCATGGTGTTTATCATTACACGACCGACAGTGAATAAGAGATTCATTCTCTGAATCTATTCCCTTTACTATATGATCTTTTGTGATGTGGCAAACGTTGCCATCAAAGTGACTTCAAATCCTTGGTTATTTAATCTCTCAATGCTTAAGATATTTCTTTTAAAAGTAGGGATGTAACCGAGTGAATCTATTCTATGTATCTAGTCTCCACTTGCAATCTCAACAAACCCCTTCCCCTTAAAATATTCTTTCATATATCCATCCGGACACCCTTCTATTTCGATTGAATTCTTTAAATCTTTAAAAAAGCCTTTTATCGCCACATGAAAGTTGCTTTCTTGTGTACTTACGTACCAGATATCATTCCACCTTTAGTTATCTGTCCTTTTAATTATGAATTCAACTTTTCCTAGTCTTTGGTAAAATTTCTATTACAGTGAAAAGGTTGGTTGCAGAATCTGCAACACATACCTCGTTGATAACCCGGATCAATTCCTTCTGCACCAATTTGTATGTTGGATTTAGTTTAGGCAGTTAATCTTCTTTCTGCAACATGAATATGGATCACAGTTCGATTGTAGATAGAAGATTAGCTGCTCAAACTAAATAAAACAGACAAATTGTTGCAAAAGGAATCATTTTGGGTTATCCACGAGGTATGTATTGCAGATTCTGCAAACAACCTTTTCACTATCATAGAAAATGTCCTGAAAGACTAGGAAAAGTTGAATTCCTAACTAAAGGGGCGGTTAACTAAGGGTGGAACGATATCTGGTATGCAAGTCTCACAAGAAAAGAACATGCAAATGGCAATAAAAGGTTGTTTAAAGATTTAAAGAATTCATTCGAAACAGGAGGGTGTTCGGATGGATATATGAAAGAATATTATAAAGAGAAGGGGTTTGTTCAAAATGTGAGTTTAGACCGGATACATAAAATAGGTTCAGTCTATTACATCCCTACTTTGGAAAGAAATCTCTTAAGTATGGCTGCAAATGAACTGAACTTTCAGTTAACAGTTCATGAACTGTTCGGCGGGAAGTTCGTTTGTATTCGTTCGTTTAATAAATGAACGAACACGAACAAAATATTACGTTCGTTTATTTAAACGAACGAGCATGAACAGAGGTCATGTTCGTTTGTTTATGTTCGTGAACGTTTAGTAACATGTTCGTTTGTTAACCTTCGTTTTTGTTCGTTTGTGTTCGATAGTTTAATAAGGTTTTTAAGTTTTATAATTTGTCTTGATATTCTTTTATTTTTATTTATTTTATCCGAGTAATTTAATTAACAATTTATATATATGGGTAAATATATGTATGTTAATTCGATTTTATTAGAAAGTTAATATATGTCTGTTTGTGTTTGTTTCCGTTCATGAACATTTTTTTGTGTTAATTTGTGTTCATGAATGTCCGTTTGTGTTCGTGTGCGTTTGAACAAAATTAAGAAACGAACACAAACGGAAACGAACACAAATGAAAACGAACACGAACATGAGTGTTTTCTTAACAAACGAACACGAACAGAAAATCTCATCCAGTAAATGTTCATGATCTGTTCGTGAACACATATTTTCCTTAACAAACGAACACGAAAAAGGTTGTATTCGTATTCGTTCGGTTCGTTTGCAGCCCTACTCTTAAGCATTGGAAAACTAAATAAGCACGGAACAATTTCAGAGAATGAGCCCCTTATCCACTATTGGCTATGTAATGGTAAACACCATGCCTACATGTCCTAGAATTTGAAGGCAACTTTATGACAACACAGGGACATAAACAATTCAATGAAATAGTGACAAAATAAGAAGTGCCTCAAGAGATGAAGCAAGAAGATCATGGTTGATGTTAAGATTTAGGAAGGCAATGTTGAACTTAATGTTAACATCAAAATAATACACTATAGTTAGAATTATGTACATATGTAAATTGTATTGTAAATGTTATATCCTAAGTCCTAGGTAGAATAAAAGGCAACGATTAGATTGCCACTTATGCCATAATCTAATAGACACGATGGTTGGTAAATAATTGACATATTTGGCAGATATAAATAGGGGCTAATTCTAAACATTTAGGGTTTGTTTGGTATGGGGTAATGGAATCGATGGGTGAATGGAATGGAGAAGGTAATGGAATGGACAAAGGAATGAAATGGATGATTACCATTCCATTGTCTTGTTTGGTTACACATAAGAATTGAATGAATCATTACTTTGTATTGTTTGATAGAAAGAAAAGACAAAGGAATAAAATCAGCGGTGGTGAGTGGTGGTAGAGGTAGTGGTGGTCGGTGGTGGCGGCAACGCCGACGACGGTGGTGGTAGTGGTCGGTGGCAACGTCTGGTGGTGATAGTAGCGATGACGGTGGTGGTGGTCGGTGGCGGCGTCTGGTGGTGATAGTAGCGGTGACGGTGGTGGTGGTGGTCAGTGGCGGCGGGTCGCGACAAGGAGTGACGGCGACAGTGAGCGGTGGCGATGACGGTTGGCGGTGGTGGTGGTCAGTGGTGATAAAGGGTGACAGAGGGAATGAAATGGAAAAAAAAACGGAGGGGTTGGATGGAATGAATATGGGGTTTTTAGAGGGAATGGATTGGAGGAGGTAATGGATGATTCCATTACCTTGACCAACCAAACACCTTTTTTTATCATTCCATCGTAATGCTCCATTCCATTCCGTCTCTCATTCCTGCATACCAAACACTACCTTAACGTTGATTGTATTCCTATCAGTTTTTTCCCACCTAGATTCCCTCTATAACTCTCCGCATATTTGTCCCTTAAACAGTTAGTATTAATGATTTGGTGATGAATCCAAATCTCAACACGAAATGTCTCGAATGTAGCAAAGGATGTGTTTAACGACGTTGAATTCTGCCTCTCGAGGATTATACATGTATAGATACGTAGTATGACGTATCACATACGAGATACCATAGTGAAAGTTACTTACTAAATAACACCAACTAGGCAGTAGTGATTAATATTGACATAATAGAAGTAAGTGGATCGATCAAGTATCCAAATCCTAAAGAAAAATCATTATTTATAATCTAAGACCATACATATTGATAGACAGAACTGCTATTTATTTGCTGAATAGACAAATTCATAATAAAATCATGACTATACTTAACAATTAAACACTCTGAAAGCCCACATACGACGAAGACTTTTTGTTGCCGTCGGAAAAAGAAGAAGTCCCAACCCTATTAACATAGGAACTGGAAGTGGAAGAAAAGGGATTATCCACGTATATTGATATGTCTATTCCATAAAAAAGTTTTTTATTCTTAATTAATTGTTTCTGATTCATCAGATATTGCCTCGTTCGAAAAAACTCAATAAAAAAATCAAGATATGAACTAACTTACGGTTTTGAAGGGATACACTTTTACCCTAATCAACCGACTTTATCGAGAAAGATTACTTTTTTTAGGTCAAGCGGTTGATAGCGAGGTCTCAAATAAACTTATTGGTCTTATGATATATCTCACTATCGAGGATGATACCCAAGATCTGTATTTGTTTATAAACTCTCCTGGCAGATGGGTAATACCGGGAGTGGCTCTTTATGAAACTATGCAATTTGTGCAACCAGATGTACATACAATATGCATGGGATCGGCCGCTTCAATGGGATCTTTTATCCTGGTCGGAGGAGAAATTACCAAACGTCTAGCATTCCCTCACGCTTGGTGCCAATGAGGCTTTTATTTGAGAGAAAAAACATACGACTTTTATCGAATACGGCTTTTCGCAGAACTCTATATGTATCCATGAGATCGAGTATGGAATTCTATTTACTCACTTTAAATTGAGTATCTGTTTCCCTCCTTTTCCTGCTAGGATTGGAAATCATGTATTTACATATCCATACGATTGAGTCCTTGGGTTTTCGAAAGAGTGTAAAAAGAAGTGCTTCAAATAATTGCTATTTGACTCGGACCTGTTCTAAAAATTCGAGGTATTTCGAATTGTTTGTTGACACGGACAAAGTCAGGGAAAACCTCTAAATTTTTTTCAGTATTGAACCTTGGACATATAAGAGTTCCGAATCGAATCTCTTTAGAAAGAAGATCTTTTGTCTCATGCTAGCCTGCTCCAGTCCCCTTACGAAACTTTCGTTATTGGGTTAGCCATACACTTCACATGTTTCTAGCGATTCACATGGCATCATTAAATGATACAAGTCTTGGATAAGAATCTACAACGCACTAGAACGCCCTTGTTGACGATCCTTTACTCCGACAGCATCAAGCTTTCGGGGGGCTCATTCAAGACTTACTCGAACTATTACTCAACAAAAAATAAGAGCTTCGGTTTCGGCTCAACAGGATAGGGATAGGCAAAAAATAAATTGTCGTCGTTTGTGGATCACTCGAATAAATGCAGCAATTCGAGAAACGGGGGTATGCTATAGTTATAGTAGATTCATAAATGATCTGTACAAGAGACACTTGCTTCTTAATCGTAAAATACTTGCACAAATAGCTAATATCAAATAGGAATTGTCTTTATATGATTTCCAACGAGATCATAAAAGAAGTAAGTTGGAAGGAATCCACCGGTTAAACGGAGTTGCCCGGAGAATGAACTCCGGGAAGGTTGAATTAAAATGAATAGAATATGATAAAATATAATAAAGTAGTCAAAATAAATATGAATCAACACGTTCAATAAAAAATAATTCTTCTTCCCAGATTCTTTTTTTTTCTTATGACACGAGAATTCAATCCGGATTCTTGGATTTTTCCAACAAAATAGCAATCCGCGTTTGAGTTCAGATGGGGTAAATTGCGGGTCTTCCTTTTCATCTCCGATTACTCGATAATTTCCACAAGCACAAATTCCACTTTTGATAGGCTCAAAAATTCTTTCACAAAATAATCCATCTTTTTCTGGTTTATTGGTTTTATAATGAAAGGTATAAGGTTTTGTCACCTCTCCAACAATCTCGCCATTAGGCAGGAATTTTTTGGACCAAGTACTTATTTTTCATTAGGCAGCTGCGACTTTTGGTTTCAAAAGGGGTGGTGCACGTTTGTCTTTTACCTATAAAAATTAAGTGTGAAACATCTTTTTATATCACCTCAAAAAATTATAACTTATATAAAACTAGTTTTATACCCGCCGCGCGTTGCCGCGGCGGGGGCAAACGGATACTCAACTCGAACTTGCCACCCATGCCAAGTAGGAGGCAACCATTATCGCCGAAATGACTAAACATGAGAAACATCACCTGTTAGCAGCATCGAAAGGACCGTTGGCTCAACAAAGAATCATCGTCCTTATGCTCAACAACTAATCATCGATTTGTCGGCCCACCGCTACTGATGTATTTAAAAATCACATTGTTCAAACCATTCTATAAGCAAGGATTTCATTCCAGCTGCAGGATTAATAGCACCGAAACCGACAACCGGATATACCGATGAACGCACGAATTGATACAACATCGGAACCTTCACATACTAAGCCTAGTAAATGTAAGTATAGGTCGAGGCTATACCAAAAGCATATGAACCCAAAAAAATGCCATAAAACCGAAAATATGAGGCTCAGATAAACGGAAAAGGCTACATGCTGTTTGGTTAACGTATGAGCCCGTCGGCTGCCCCGTCACGACACGGAATATCTCACAGATAAGTCCGCCATGGCTGCATGCCAAGTGAACAAAAAACGAAACCAAAAGCGGCATGCCTATCATAGGCGGCAAAGCGAGAATCGCGATGCGCAAACCCCAAATATTTCATCACTGCCCACGAAAAATATAGCCAACAACGAAACTATCAATTTGGTTTTGCAACGCTTGCATAACCTTAACCTGCAATGGCAACAACCATGTACCTAAAAAGTGTTAGTCGAACGCCGTAAATGAAGGAACATTTGGCAGCAAACATCATTAAACCAAAAACACTATAAGAACAGATTATTTAATTACACTACATGAAAATGCAACCTTTTTCTTTCCAACACCATCTATAAACAAATCAAAAGTTGTACATAGCACATACAATCTTGTATATTACTTTTGAAAACCTTGAAATGCAAAGGGTGTCATTAATCTTAATAGCTTGCCTTTGAAACTATATACCTGTTGAAGCAACAACCAACCCACCCCCAAATATTAATCTAACCGTAAATCAACAAATTACCATGTGCGATTTGTTCCTTTTCAGCGGTTCTACTAAATCCTCCGACAACGATCGTCAAAACCCCTTACTCACCACTACAATCGCCGCCGTCCCCGACGACGATGTACACAACCCGACGGCGGCGATGACTCTAATTCTAAAATCATGGCTCAACGGCCACTCGGCCCGTTACCTGATTCTTCTTATGTTGTTAGAAGCTAACAAAAAAAAAAAAAAAACAATAACAAACAAATTGGAAAACTTACTTGGAACTACATGGATCAACACCCAGATATATCGCCGCCACCATAATCAACATCCAGCACCACCACAACCCGCTTTCGGAGGTACAAAACCCTCAAAATACAAAACCCGTCTCTTACTTGTTCGATTACCGGTGCTATCACCGCCGCCACCAAGGGTTTCACAAATTAACCCAACAACAACGGTCGTCGTAAGAGGGAGCACCGGTAACATTGACAAATACAAAGATTGAGGTCTGTATACAGATGACATTAACCGACAAGCTGGAAGAGGAGGCCGGAGGCGGCGAAGAATCGGTACAGAGGCAACAGATATGGAACCGACATAGACAAAGGATATATATGAAGAAGGGCTCAAGCTTTAGGGACTTGTACGGAGCGCTTTACCGACTTGTATAGAGCGAAATAGTATTTGCTCCTCACATCAAATGTTGCATTTTAAATCTATTTATAACTAGGGTATTAGTTACCCCGCGCTTCGCAGCGGGGCGCATTTGTTTTGCATTCGTGTTAGTAGTATTATGGACAACGGTTTTTTCGGATTTCTTCGCACGATGCAGCGGTAATTCTGTTAATATTAGTTCGTCACAGTAGTGGCACATGTGATAGCAAACGTCCTGCGCGTTTTTGCAAAACGTTTAATCACCGTACTTGTATTGAACCGGTACGGGTCCCCAAAATTTTCGCTATAGTACAGTACCGGTATTCAAGGGTAACGGACGTCGGTGGTTCCGATGGTGTGAGTAGGTTGCGGGAAATAGTCCCACAACGTTGACGACGATGGTGGTGGTGAAAAAAATGAAGTTCTTTGCTGCCTTGTTAGAAAATCATGTGGCCTGAATATTATGACTATTCTTTACTGCTTATGTTACAAAGTAGGAAAACTAAAAAGAATAAAATAAATAACAAAAGTGCCGTAACCTACCAAATAAACCAATAAAAATGAAAGGTGTATTATAAAGGTGTCAGGCGTATTTTAGATTGACCATACTATTAAAGTGTCGTAAATTTAATATATAGACTAGTGGTAGTTACCCGCGCGTTGCCGCGGGGCACGGTTTACACATACGCGTTTCCGTGGGACGCGATATCACTATGTTGATACCGAACCGGTACCATTACCGAAAGCATCGATCTTGAAAAACGACAAGAATTGGCACATATAAGGATGCCTAAAATGATAGGTAAGGCGCTTCACTACCAAGGAGCCTATTTCGTTGAGAGTTTAGTGGGCGTTAGAAATAACATTATGTAATTGTTGTTTATCCAAATTAATCTTTAAAACCTATTTTACGTTGTAGTTACCCGTGTGTTGTCGCAGGATGCAGTTTACACCCGTTTGTTGCCGTGAGACGTTTGAACTCCATACACATCGAAACAGAATTGCTAACGATAGCGAATAAATGTTTTATTGGTAATAATACTCCATGTTCAAAAACGAATACGGTATCGGTACCGGTATTAAGACAATACTTGGTCGGTCCTCCACGATAAAAAAATATCACTATACCGGTACAAAAAAAAAATCATTTAAAATTTAAGAGTATAATCCGTTTTTATGTATTCTTAATAAAAATTAGGCTACCTTAGAAAGGTACTGTTATACTTGTATGTTTACAAGTGTTTTACTTAACAAATACAACAATTTACTTAACAAATACAACAATGTGTATTAGCAAAACTGTGGTGGCAAAAAAAAAATTCAATTAGCTGGACGAAGGGTGAGAAAATAAAGTGGCCTGAACCAATAGCAAACATTGACTGTTCATCTGTAATTTCTTTAATATAGATAGAATAGTTATATGAAGTTATAATTTATAACATTATAAGTGGTGTATCCTCTCAATGAAATACTTCGTCTTTAGAGAAAAACCATATGATATAATATGCCATAGTATATTTTCATATTTCTAATACTTTGATCAAAAGTAATTTAAATTGATGATAATATTGATAGTAATAACTTTAACTTTATATTTACGATGATCATCAGATTATAGGGATTGGAAGCCTGGTGATGATGCCTCTTATTGGAAAACTTTCTGATCTATATGGAAGGAAACTACTTCTCACTTTTCCATTGATATTTGCTATTTTCCCGACAGGTAAATGTGTCATCTACTTTTGGGTGCTTATTTTATTAAGAAGATATATATCAATTTATGAAGAAATGATCTTATATAATAATATAATACAAAAAAACAAATAATATATATATATAAGGCACATAACACTTACCAATCGGGACAAAATCGATTGGTGTATGTACGTACCCCATTACCTTTTGGCAATCAATGTCATCACCTGAGACATGATTAACCGTCCATCATTTTTAATGTTATTTTTACGAAATTAGTAAAATAACGTTAAAATTAGTGCAACTTTACTTTTGTCCCCCGATTGCCACACTTATATACATTAGTTTTTTATTTTGGTATTTAGTTTTTGATTTATTATATTCTTTTGTTTTGGCATTTAGGGGCGAAAAAGTAATTTTACACGTATTTAACTGAAAATTTAACGATGTTAGCTATCAAGGACTACACAAGTGAAAATTTGACAAACTCAAGTATCAACTGTGTAAATAGTAAAGCCTTAGGACTAAGAATGTAATATTGAAAAACCATAAAGACTAACATGTGACCCAATAGTTTAGTGAAATCAGTTTAGATGGTGGCGGTTGTAAATGAGCCAAACTGAGTTTGTGCTCGATTAAATTTAAACCCGGCTTATTTAACATAAGAGAACATAAACTTATCTTGTTCAGGTTTTGTGTTTCTAAACATCAAGTTGCGTTTGTAAACAATTTTTCAAACTCAAACGTGAGCTCTATGTTATCTATTATGTGGGTGTGTGTGCATATATATATATATATATATATATATGTGTGTGTGTGTGTGGTTAATACTATTTTTTATGTAGTTACAAATTTTTATTTACAATATAATATATTTTATTTAGTTATGTTTGTTGTAATTATAATATATTAATGTACTTTAGGATTTGAACAGTAGTTCTATTATATTTTATTGAACCTTAGGTTTTTTTTGTATATTGTTTTGCAAGTTTCACTTCAAAAGTGATGTTGGTGGAGTGGTTGATTAAGCTTTATTTACATTGAAGGCATAGGTTCGACACCCACACTATGCCACACCTTTCTGAATTAGTTAATTTTCCCATGTTTTTTTTACTTTATTTTTTTTATACTTCATTTTTTAACTTTAACTTTGTATATAATGTTCTTTTTTCTTTTAAGAAGGTAGTTTTTTACCTTTTTTTTTCTTTGTTCTCATTTTCTATATTTGTAAAGGTATTATATATACCAAAAAGCAATACAATTCAACTCAGTTACCCGTTAGGTTACTACTCAACTCCGTTAACTATAAATTAAAGTATTAAAAAACAATATTATTCAAATCTGTTAACTATTCGAGTTACTTCAATATTTGAATTCAATCAGTTTCCTTAAGAAAATTCGATAGTTATTTTTCTTATACCGAAATCGATAATGAATTTTTGACGAGAGAAAACGAGTTTGCGTTTTAGAGCGGTTAACTATTCGAGTTACTTCAATATTTTAATTCAATCAATTCCTAAAAAAAATTCGATAGTGAATTTTTTTATACAGAAATCGATAATGAATTTTTGACGAGAGAAAACGAGTTTGCGTTTTAGAGCGGTTAACTATTCGAGTTACTTCAATATTTTAATTCAATCAGTTTCCTAAAGAAAATTCGATAGTGAATTTTTTTATATAGAAATCGATAATGAATTTTTGACGAGAGAAACTGAGTCTGCGTTTTAGAGGAGACAAAATGTCAAGGCGTGCGGAGCACGCCCCGAAAGAACACTAGTTTTTATATAATTACAATAACTATTATGTAAATATATGATTTATATATAAAATAAAACCCATTTTGCTCGTCTAGGTTTGTGAGACTAGTCAAGCTTGATAAATGAAGCTTTGGCTTGAGCTTGTTTATTATATGGGCTCTACTATAAACTCGAGCTTGCTTAAGTGGGTAGTTCATGACTCACAAGCGGCTCAACTTGTTTGCCTTCAAAATATCAACTTAACCTTGGGGGCTCCAAGCAGGGACGAAGCATTCAAAGGGCCAGAGGTGGCCCTGGCCCCCCCTGTTTTTTGGCGTAGTAGTCGAAATTTGCGATTTTTATAGGTAAATTTAGTTCAGGTTGAGTTCAGCCCCCGCCGATTTACCACTACCGATCGAAAAAATTTGAGTCCGGCCCCCCGGATTGGCGAACCAAGCTTCGCCCCTGGCTCCAAGTAAACTAATATTATATTCAAAGATCGAAGCAGGTAAAGCATGATGTACCAATACTAAATTAACTAGTTGTATAAAATCACGCGCATTGCGCGTTTTACAATCGAGATTTAGATGAGGTGTTGATCAATTAATGAATAATACAATCGAGATTCCATTTTGGTTGTAAACGTTAAAAAAAATAAAGAAATCTACACATAAGGTAATACATGAAATTTCTAACGAAATTACTTACGATTATGTTATTTATATTAATAGTATATATTATAATAAAGTTTTTAAATAAAATAATAGTATATAATATATTAATAGTATATAATATAATAAAGTTTTTAAATAAAATAACAATATTTTTATTATTCATTTAAGTTACTATTCATTTATTTGCTATATTAATATAGTATAGTATAATATAATGATGATGGAAACAGGTATATTGGCATATAGCAGGGAAAAGGGCTACTTCTACGCATACTTTGTGCTCAATACTCTCACCTCAATGGT
The DNA here is from genome assembly GCA_028751855.1 of Ambrosia trifida. NCBI lineage: Eukaryota > Viridiplantae > Streptophyta > Magnoliopsida > Asterales > Asteraceae > Ambrosia > Ambrosia trifida. The sequence continues at coordinate 109,334,330 of CM054123.1, read as the reverse complement.
GTGTGAAGAGACTGTCTTCAGTCTTTCTCTTGCTTACTTGGTAAGATAATTATGGTATGATAATAAATCTATCAAATAAAACTTATAATATAAACTTAACTAATTGACCTTAATATGCATGCATTTGCTACGTAAGGCTGATAATGTGGCGGAGCAACGGCGGTCGTCTGCGTTCGGAATACTCTCCGGCATCATATCATGCTCCTTCGTCACGGGAAACCTTCTCTCTCGCTTCCTTCCATCCACTGCTTCCGTCTTCCAAGTATTAATCAATCAAACACACACACACACACACTTCTTTAAATATTCTCCTCTTAATTAAATTAATTACTCTAACAAACTCCTTCACTAGCTTGTATACATGCATGATTGATATTAGGTATCTGCAGCAATGGCACTAGCTTCTGTAATATACATGACAGTGTTCCTGCCAGAATCTAACATGGAAGCGGCTGTTGTTACTACGTCCACAGACCCAACATCAACTGAATGTCTTCTCCAGAATAATCGAAGATCTATTCGTTTGATTCCGTTTCTGCAAGAGTCAATTTCCATGTTGAGGAGCAGGTATATATCATCATCATCTTCTTCTTAACTGTTTCTTTTGCTAGGATTCAATTTAACAGTTTGTTTGTTTAACAATTTGCAAAAGGCTTGTGGTTTGGTGGTAGGGATGTAAACGAGTTGACCTGACTAGGGATCTAAACGAGTTGAGCCAGGCTCGAGCTCAGCTCATTAAACTTAGAAAGAGGTCGAGCTCAGTTGCCCGGCTTGTGAATGGTTTTTCAAGCTTAGTTTGCTTCGTTTATTTTATTTTATTTTATACGCGTGCAATTATTTTTATATTTACCTACATGATTTTTAATTTTTAATGAAATACAATGTATATTATTCGGTTGCTTTTATCATATTTTTTTATGTATATAATAGTAATTATTATATAATATATAAAATAATAGGCTTACTTAAGCTTGCATGCCTAATCAAGGTCGAGAAGTAAAGCTCGGACCCGAGCTCATTTACTAAATGAAATAATTGTTAGGTTCGAGGTCATTTAAGCTCAACTCAATTTCAGCTTATAGCGATATGATTTTGTGTAGCTAACAAGCACCTCGACTCATTTAGGTGCACATTTAGCAATTTGGTGTAAATGCAAAGTTATAAATTGAGATAGGTGGTGCGATTCCAATTTGAGATACATTATAATGTAAGGGTGTTTTTTTTTTTTTTTTTTTTTTTGTAACTAGGATTTCCAGCATTCTCTTTTCGCTGGCCCCGTGTATGTATTCGTATATGAATATTTGTTATAGTTTTGTTGTTCATAAGAAAAAAAAAACCGTAAATGATAGTCTAAGGGGTTTTGTTAATAACAAAGTGATGGTAGAAACTGTAAAATGCAACAAATATAAGTTATTAGTTGCTTGTCATTGTAAAAACATAACTGATGAAGGAATGTGTATGCTAAATTAATACTACTCTTTCACTACAAGAAATTTGGGTAGTCTTTGCGTTCGCATTCGTTCGTTGCATATGCTGCTTAAGAAGACAACCAAGTAATTAATTTGGTAATTGAATATTATGTTTGCATGTTTTTTCAGCTGGACATTTTCACAAGCAGCTATTGTGGCATTCTTCTGCACGCTTGGTGATCTTGGCCTATTGTCCGCATTATTGGTACTTTATTCACTCTTTTGCTCTAATAAGATAAAGGTTCACTTATTTGTTGACTCTATTTGCATTTTTCAGTACTATTTAAAGGCTGAATTCCAATTTGACAAAGACCAGTTTGCTGACTTGATGATTATACATGGGATTGGTGGAATCATATCCCAGGTAACACTTCACTACCTATCTTATTTCTTTGTTATCATAAGACTATAAATTGTAAGTGTACATACATAAAATATTGCAAATCTGCAGATGATCCTCTTACCCATTTTTGCTAGGGTAATCAATGAAGAAAAGACTCTTGCAATTGGGCTTGCTTTCAATTGTATCCATGTACGCAACCGTTCACATCTTCAACTTCTATTAGCCTTGCAAAATTAAGCTGTTGTTTTTTGTTTGAGGATGAAGCACTTTAGGGTTTAGGTTTCCTTGATCTCAACTATATTAAAAATCTAAATGCTTAGGCATTTTAATATGGATAACGAAAAAAACACTTCAAAACAAAAGGTTCCAACTCTTGGTTTAATCTGTGCGCATTAGGCACGCACAATGCGTGATGTGGTGATAGAAAAGCATCATTGCACTTGACGCAATGCAATGCAATGCTATTCCATAATGCGCATGTTGAGCGCCTGTCGGTACCAAGATTGATTCTCATGTGTTATTTACATTTCAAACCAAAATGGTCGTGGTATAAAGAAGGAGTTAATAAGATGTTTTCCTAACATGTAATTTGTGTTGGAATGCAGACTTTTCTCTTTGCTGTTGCTTGGAGCCGCTCGGTATAGACTTATGCTTAAGTATAAAGCAATAATATTCTACTACACGTAACTTGACAATATACGCGTACAAACAATCTCTTCAATATTTTCGTAAACAATTTTGTGTGAAACAGGTTGTGTATCTTGCATCAGCGTTGCAGATTCTGTCTGAATTAACAGGACCAAGTGTCAGTTCATATCTACATTATTTTCTTTATATTGACTAGGGTGTGCAAAACTTGGTCCAAACTCCAAGGTATTTAAACCAGATAACCAAACCAAAACTGGATAGGATCGGAGTGTGAGCAGTTATGTACATGACATGTTTGGTTCAGAACTATTTTTTGTTTAATCTATTCTATTTTAGGGAACGACAGTACTTAGGCTTGAGTCTCATTTCTGTTCGATGTGGGACAGAACGACCCTGGCTAAAACCAACATAAAACTGGAGTTACATGCTCCAATTTGCTAGTATTTCAAAAATTGTGCTTTTGGTTTGGTTCTGGTCCTGTTTTTTGGACCATTTGCACACTCTTTACTTGAAATTTACTTCTAGCTTAAACATCACCTGGTTTATTTCAGTTACGGAGCATTGTATCCAAACAAGTGGGCCCTACCGAGCAGGTAATAGTCACGTTTCTCAATTGCACTTAGGTTTTTACTTTTTGTTGATAGGATATTTAGGTCTCATTTTTAACCAAGTTATATGGAAGCATGTCAATTCATGTTGTATTTTACGACTAATAAGGAAAACATGTAAAATATAAAGATGATGCTAAAAATAAATCAGTTCAATAGGCAGAGGCGGAGCTAGGATTTCAAGATAAGGGGGGCTTAGATTATTGGAGTGGACCTTAAGGGGGGCTTGATACAATTTTATTGAATTTTAACCATAAAAACTTAATTAAATTTAGGCAAAACTTAACTAAATCTGGGCCATTGGGGGAGGCTGGACACCCCTTGGTCCCCCCTCTCCCTCCGCCACTGTCAATAGGGTTAAATGAGTCAAAACTTGCCTAACATTCGTGTTGATTGCTTACAACACTTTGAATAGTTTTATATACAAAACACATATTACTTAAATCAACAATGTATCTTTTTTTTTTAATCACATTTCTTACATTAATTTTACAAATTAAAATAATAGATAGGTGGTGGGCGGTCTCGTGGTTTTAAACAAAAGCTTGAGCTTAAGATCAGCGTGTTTATCGTTAACTAATAATTTTGTTAATTTGATTATATACATTTATATTTAATTTTATATATTTATGACTAAAATCATTATATGCAGCATAATATATATATATATTATTTGGTTATTTATGTCATATATATTTATATACTAATAATTCTATTAAAAATATATATTAAATAAAATTTTGGATAGTATGCTCGACTAGGCTCATGAGCTTACTTGAGCTTGATAAGTGAAGCTTAAGCTCAGACCTGTTTACTATACGAGCTTATATGTAGGCTTGGTCTCCTTTCAACTCGACTCAATATCGAGTAGCTCATACAGCTCGGCTCGTTTACACCCTATGCGGCCTGAATGACCCGTTTTTACCTTCACGTAAATTTGACCTGCCATTTTGTCATTCTATTACTTGCAAATGGATTTTAGCATCGTTTTTTGATGGATTCTTATGTACATCTTGCAGGGCAAGGCTCAAGGGTGCATTACAGGCCTGTCTTCATTGGCATGTATTATCTCCCCATGTGTTTTCAGTCCTTTAACAGGTTAAAATCACAACTCTTTTTCATGATTAATATTTAAATGTGATATTTAAATATTCTTTTTTCCCTGCAGCTTTATTCCTGTCTGATAATCCTCCATTTCGGTTTCCTGGATTTAGTCTTTTGTGTGTAACCTCTACTATGGTACGATCTCAGATTCTCTTGTCACCATTCTTATAATCACCTTTTTTTCTCTCCTTATAGTAGCTTGGTAACATCAGCTCATAGCAAAATAAAAGATTGTTATGCAATATGGTAAAAGAATGTTTTATTAGTGATGTTAATCGTCAGAACCGAGCTAAACTAGTTTGTTTGGTTGGGTAAGGAGTACTATGGTTTGGTTTGAAAACCCCATGTTTTACAGTTTGGTGTGTAGTTTGGATGGCTAGGTAAAAAATCTCTAATCTATATGATGTAATGAAAATAGAAGTAAAACAATTACATATTATGTACAAGTATTTTATATAAACAGTAATTCTTTTCTCTATAATATATATATATATATAATGTTATGAAAAATAGAAATAAAACAATTACAATACGCACAAGTATTGTATATTATGTGATAACACATATAAATTATTAATTTAACTGATTACGCACTACAACAAAAATGGGTTTTTAGTACGCACAAAAGCGTCATAAAATGTTATTTTATAAGACCTTTTATTTAATAAGACCAACGGTAAAAACGTTTCATGTAAAAGGGTTGTAATAAGTCTCGAAAGTTAAAAAGTGTCCTAATATCTCAAATAAGATTATGAAACCAATTTTATGGTCGCATAATATGTCCCAAAAAACTCCTAATAAAAACATATTAGGACACTTTTATGATGTTCTAACATGTGCTTACCTACTTTTAATCTTTTAATACACATACAATCGTCCTTAAAAATTAATTTATAAGACCCTTATGATGCAACATTGTAAGTACTTTAGTACCAAGAAAAGGGTCCTAATATCCCAATTAAGATTGTGAAACCAATTTTATGGTCGCATAATATGTCTATGAATTACCCATATATCGTCCTAAGAAAAGCATATTCGGACACTTTTACAATGTTCTAACAAGTTTAATAGGACAAAATTTCAATGTCTTAACAAGTCATATGATACAACGCTTTTTTAAACATCCACACACACAAATTTACGATATGGTGTATATAATATCAACTAATAAAAGAAATAAAACTTTATTGTATTTCAAATAAGCATATTCCTAACAAAAACACTAAACATAAATAAGTTATAACATTATCCAACATAAAGTTTTGCAACATTTAACAAAGAAATTAAAAGCAATGAAAGAAACAAGCATCATAGAATCCTGATTATCATGCGTCCTCAATTCTCACGGATTACCTACAAATAAACCATCCATGTATAAGCATTAAGTTCCAGATTATTAAAATTATTCGTATCACAAGTTTAAAAACACATACCGAAATGAAAGGATAAGGCCATGCAATGGATGCATCAATACAATCTTGAATTGTGAAAAATAACCCATCTGGTCTCACCAACTTTTCATCTATTATTATTGGTACTTGAACGTTTAGCTCAAACCATTCTGGTACAATCATTGTACCATCAACTAGCTCATTTGGGTCCAAGCTCTTCACTCATCATCTTGCTATAGTCTCAATAGAGTTTAGCATGCTTTTGAGGTCAACTTCATCTTTGACCTAGATTTTAGTTTTCAACAAGCATTTATCAAACTCTAGCCACAATAGTGCAAGTAACATTTCACAAAAAATAATAAAGATTTAAATAGATAAATACCCGTAAACGTGGAGGTCCATTGGTTGCAATGGGGAAATGTGGTGATGTAAGAGGTGGAACATTGGAACCATCCCTCCACCCATTAATCTCTAATACCTGGGCTTGTAACTGGACCACCGTACTAGTAAGTTCTTCGCATTTAGACTTCAATTGGATGTTTTCTCTACGACACGTTAAATGAATTGGTGTTACAACCCAAACATCAGAAGCACGAACACCCAAACCATATATGACTGCATCACCATTTCGATATTTCCCCATTACTTAAGAAAAAAACATCATCTGGTCCAGGCTTATCGATCGAACCCTCGAGAGGATTAGTACTAAGTTGTTGCATATGTGCTTGTATTAGATATAGTAACAGAAAATAATATATGTGTATGAATATATAAGATATTACTTACAATTGCATTTGGTACGTGCTCTTGATCTTTTTTGGTAAACCCTTTACTAAAAAGTTAAACCGCACAGTCTTTGTTAAGCTTACCGTTTTACAAAACTTTTGAAGATCAAATGGTACGATACTATGCTAAAAAGGCCAAACCGCCAAATACCGAACCTTTTTAGCCGGGTCGGTTTAGTTCCTCTGTAACAACGTAGTCACCGGGCCTAAATTTATGGTTGTTCCTACTTTATATACGTTGTCATGACAAAAAAGGTGAGTTTTATAGTATGTGCAAACGTGTAATGAACCTTTAAATATATATTTTGAGATACTTTAAACCTACTAGGCTAATCTGACTGAATTATTTTCTATTTCATTTTACCTAGTTCGTTTAACCAGCTAAGAATAAAACATAACTAAAATCAGTGTGCTCAAAACTAACAAAAGGAGTCAAATATTGCCACTTCTGTGCGTGCTATAAGCTTCAACAACGTTTGTTATGAAAGATTGAAGCATTTGAAATTTGTTGAATCGCAGATGGTAGCGTTCATCCAAAGCTTAATGATGAAGACAACCCCGACTCTTCCTCATATTTCAGCGAGAATAGGTGGAGATGCTTAGTAACTTTTATAATTACCAGTCTTTATTTTTATTTATAGGGTTTTCTTAAAAAACCATATATATGCGGTTTAAGTATAACCTTTTTCTTTATGATAAGAAGTTTCTTAAATTATTGTTGTCTTGTTTATTGAGTCAAGTTTAGTGATTTCTTTTATATCAGGGTTACGATAATAATTTTCCAGCACGGTGGGGTATAAGTTATGCTCAAAACTAAGGATGAGCTCGGGACGGTATCTGTACCGTACTGATACTGATACCGATAATATCGGTTCGGTATCGGTATCAGTACTAGGATTGGTATGGGATCGGGTATTTCGATATTAATACTGATTTTGTTGGAGAAAAAAAAAACCAAAGTTGCAGCCTAAGTAAAAAACCCAAGTTGTAGCCTAAATTCCCATTTTGCTGGAATAAAAAAGGCCCAAGTTGTAGCCCAAATACCAAACTTGTATAGAAGTTTTTGATGCACCTGTACAGCAGCCATTTTATGTTGTTTTTGATGCACCTATACAATAGTTTTTGTTACAGCTTAAATACAAATAAGACCTAAGTAAAAAACCCAAGTTGCAGCCATTTTTATGCATTTAAATGCACCTGTACAGCAGCCATTTTATGCAGTTTTTGAACCTTTACAAAGCCAAACCAAGTTACAAACATAAAACAAACAAAGATTCAACACAAGTTTTAAGTTTCAAACAAGTTGCAACTTCCTAATGTTTCAAAAACAAACCATACCAAATCGGCAAACGTGAGTAAAATTGACGGTTGGGTGTGGGGATCGAAGGGAGAGGAAGGGTCGAGGCCTCAAGGGTTGGTGAAGAAGAATGGATGGAAAGGGGTAGGGATGTGCAGTACGTTATGTTAGGGGGAAGGAGCCCTTAACTGATTTGCTTTTCTGTGACACCCGACACGTTTAGGTTAACATTTTATAAAACACATAAGTCTACCTTACACGTATTCATAATTAGTTTTTTTTATGTACTTTGATTTAATTCTTTTTGTGATGCACTATTATTAAGTTTTGTGAACATTATCTTTTGACTTATGTTTTCTTTTGGAAATTATCCTATTATTTTGTTTAGTGGTAGAATATTTTTCTTAAAAGATTTATTTACATCGATTAATTTTTTCAACTTACTAATATCACGAGTACAAAAAAAAAATTAAAATATTCCGACATACTTTCACATATAATTATTTAAAAACTTGGACAAAATATTAATTTATCATGTTATATTTTCATTCATGTTATGTTTTAAACATTTAGTTGAACACTGCCCTTATAAAAGTTGTTTAATTTTTTTTAAGTATTTAAAAATGTTTTATTTAAAAATTTCTTCACCCGTGAAGTTCACGGGTCTCTAACCTGGTGATTTAATACGTTTCTCTTAACCTATAGGTCTAGACTTCTAAGTTGGACCTAAGCAATTCGTTTGTATAAATGAAATTTGTTTTCTTTGTTTATACAAAATCCATACGAAATTTTTTATGTTACGGTGTTTGTTTTGTAATCTAGAAAATTAATATTTTATATAAAAGGGTCGATTTAAGAAAAGTAAGACATGTGTTCAATAAGTATGTAATATATATTATTAACATTGATTATAAAATCTATTTTGGCTTAAACACTCGTGGAAAATAAATAAATAAGAACATAAAATATATAATATATTTTGCAAATAGTTTTTTGGAAATTAATGAAAATAGATATTGCATAACATTAACATAACAGTGACCACCTCTTTAAAATTTTGATGCTTAACTTTCCAACATTACATATACATTGAGTTTTAAATTTCATTTCATTTTGTTATGTGATTTGAAAATAGTGATACACATCTAGAAACATGTTCATGAAAATAATTTCCTCTTATGTATATATAATGAGGAACTTGAAGTTAGAAAAGGAGAGAGACCAATGACCATTCGAATACTGAATATCAACTTGCTGGATATTTTAGGGCATGTACGTAGCCCATTCATAACAATTATAGTTACAATAGGTAACTTGTTTGTATAACACACTAATTAGAAAAAATATTGCTATCAATTTATTTTTTTATTTTTCGCACGTTGCCACCTTACACTTTCTTAGCTTTAGCAACTTTAAACCCTTAAAACTATTAAAAAAAAATTGTATACAATTTGTTTCTATCTATCACATAAAAATCCCAAGGGAAGAAAACCAAGATCGAAGACCTACATCAATCTCGGTAGAAGCATGATATCAAAATATAATCTTACATTTATCACTCTTTTGCCTACTTAACCGATTGTATGTTTGAAACATTTTTCATGTCAACAACCGTTTATAAATTGTATGGTAGCAAAAACTATGATGTCAATCGGTTTCGTAACCATAACCATAATTTATGATTAACTGATCAGAGCTTAACCAAACCATCGGTTATTTGTTTGTTTGCTCGTTTTTGTTTTTTTTTTTTTTTTTTGAAAGAAACTTTTATTAAACCACCAACCGACACACTATCTTCAAGGCAGAGACAGGAGCCGAAAACCACAATACAAGAAAAACGAATTACATAATTTCAAATCTATTCCATCTATCCCAATCCACTACGTCTTTTTTGAATCTGTGTTTATACTAAAGAAACCCGAGAATCTTGATATCCGCAATAACGTCAAAAATCTTCACCTCTTTGTTCTCAAAAGTCTTCTCATTCCTCGCTTTCCACAACCTCCAACAAGCAATGATCAAAATACCATGAAACACCAAACCTTTGTTCCCAACCATACCGTAATACTCATGCATGTGAACAAGATCATTGACGTGGAAGACGAAAAACCCCGGAACCTTGCACCAACTCGCAATCCCATTCCACACACCTGAAGCAAACCAGCAACCCGTTAAGACGTGCTCCGTTGACTCTTGATCGCCATCACACCAACCGCATCTCGGATTATCAACCACAATACCTCTCCGACTGAGAGCCACCTTAGTAGGAATACGATCTAAAAAAGCCCGCCACATAAAAATGTTACATTTGTTTGGAACCCACTTACTCCACGAAAAACCAAATCGCTCACCCGAGTTAACCGGACCAAGCATCCATCTTTTAACCATATTCACTGAGAACTCGTCCCCCTTCCCATCTTCCCACCTCCATTCGTCACTAGACTCAGTTAAAGACACCGACTCAAGAAGAACTTCAATGTGTTGCCTGCCTTGAATCTCTTCCGCTGAAGCCGGCGCTCGAGACCACTCCCATCTAATGCATCTGTTCCTACCGATCCCAATCAGCCGATCCTTGACCAAAACACGCTTTTGTCTCTCCAGGTTAAACAACATCGGGTACACTTCCTTAAGAGGTTGTGACCCTAACCAGGAGTCTAGCCAAAACCTCACAGCACTACCATCTCCCACCTTGGCCTTTATCAAATTATTTATACCCATCCCCTCAACCTTGTACACATTCCAAAACTTCGCCAAGTTCTTCTAAACGCCCGTGAAACCTGAATTTGCCGGAACCAAACCCCACCCATGACTAGACCCGTGCAGCGAAACAATCACCGTACGCCACATCGCAAGTCGCTCATTCAAATATCGCCAAATCCATTTTGCTAGTAACGCATCATTGGCCACCTCCAGTTTAACAATACCCAAACCACCATGATCAATACTTTTGGTCACATTGTCCCAAGACACCCAATGAAGTTTGCGAATCTCATCGGACCCACCCCACAAAAACTGCCGCATCAAACCCTCTAGCACTTGAACAACCGCTTTAGGCGCCTTGAAAAGAGAAAAGTAATAAGTTGGTAAACTATGTAGCACCGATTTAATCAGTGTTAATCTACCAGCTATCGATAACGTATTCACTTTCCACTTAGACAATCTCTTCTTGAAAGTCGTAACCACCGGCTCCCAATTAGCAACTCTATTTATATTGGTACCCACCTTGATGCCCAAATAAATAAACGGAATACAACTGGGTTTACACCCCAACGCCTCCGCCTCACCCACCATATCTTCGCTGTTTACCCCTATACCAAAAAGAGTTGACTTATGAAGATTAATTTTCAACCCGGAACACAAATAGAAAATCCTGAGAATCCGCTTCATATTCTTGAAATTAAAAGATGACCATTCTCCCATCAACATAGCATCATCTGCGTACAATAAATGGGATAAAACTGGACCATTATTGGGGAGCCGTAAACCATCAAAAGCACCGATATCACAAGCCTTCTTCATTAACCCCGAAAACGCCTCCATAACTATAATAAAAAGAAACGGCGAAATAGGATCCCCTTGTCTAACCCCTTTGTGACACCCGAACTCAAAAGTAGGAGAGCCATTCACCAGAATAGAGGACCTATTAGACTCCAAAATACCCCAAATCCAATCACACCACAAGGTCGGAAACTCCATTTGAGCCATAATAGACAACAAAAATTCCCAGTTTACATTGTCATATGCTTTATCGAAATCAATTTTGAACAGAAATATTTTTTTACCTCTCTTCTTAGCCCATGTGATGATCTCATTAGTCATAAGAGGCCCGTCTAAGATATATCTACCTGATAAAAAAGCGGATTGATGCTCTGACACAACGTTCCCCATAACCATCCTCAGGTGTGACACCCGGCAAATTCTGGTTAACAACGTTGTCTAGATGAAAGTCTACCTTAGCGAGTCACGCGTATATTGTACTTAACTGGGTTAGTTAAGTCGGGTTATAGTTCGGGAACTATTGGTTTAGTCTAGAGGATCATTGGATGTTGGTCTAGAGGTTCATTAGATGTCGGTCCTTAACCAAGTGTACAAACGGTGACGATCGGTAGGATCGTCAGGGCATACGGAACGTACGAGTCTCGAGTCCCGGGAATTGGTGAACGAGTGTAAATATGTGTATTTACTTGTGTTATGTGTTTACAATCATTATATGACTTGTCGGTACGTGAATAGGTATTAACATATGTTAAAACGGGGTTTAACGCGCAAAACGCACCAAACCAACCCCTATAGGCGAGTAGGAGGTCTACTCCCCTATAGGGGAGGCGAGTAGGGGACCCCTAAGGGCGAGTAGGGTCCTACTCGTGTGTAGCTAAGGGCGAGTAGGCCCTAATCACATGAACATTCAGGCGATTACAAGCCCTAATCGCCTGAAACTGCTGCATACTCGCTAGTAACGTGCTGGACGACTAGAAACGCCTATAAATACAATGCTTAACCTCCTAAACTTCCTAATATCAACCCTAGTCGTCCCATAACCGCCCCAAACACATAAACAACCTCTGGAAGGCGATTTTGATCAAAAACACAAGGTTTCAAGGTCTAACCATCATTCTTTCATAATCCTAAGGTTTGATTCTCATCCATAACACTTTGTAAACGTTTTTAATCAATCCCTAATGGTCCAGACCTGTTCTTAAACGAAAATGCTTTCTGAAAATCGTCAATAAGGGTTGTTAATCGGATTATAACTAATATACATGCGTTATGGGTGTGTATGATTAGAAAGCTAGGGTTTTTATGATTCATGATGATGGATTGATGTGTTATTATGTTAGGTCAGAACTGATATTGATATTATGATGCTAGAAATCTCAGTAATTGGTTATTAGGGTTATGATTACGCGTGTTAGTATGATGTTGCATGCTATGTGAATTGGTGTTTGGATTAATTGGTTGCATGCAGGACTGATCATACGAGGTTAAACGAAGGATTTTGGGTTAAACATGTTTAGGATAGTGTTTGGGATGATATTGGGTGGTTACACACGTTCTGGATCTGATTTGGAGCGTTAAACGCGCGAAAAACCGGAACAGCAAGGTTACAGGCGAGTAGCATTCCTAATCGCCTATGTTATAGGCGAGTAGGGTGCTAATCGCCCATAATACAGGCGAGTAGAGGTCTACTCTTGTGTAAGATCAGGTGATTAGCCCTAATCACTAGTAAGTTCAGGGGAGTAGCCCTAATCACTAGTAAGTTCAGGGGAGTAGCTCTAATCACTAGTAAGTTCAGGGGAGTAGCCCCTAATCGCCTACAATAGGGGCGAATAGGACTTCTAATCACTAGTTGACTTTCCTAATTGCTAGTTGACTTTTCCTAATCGCGTGTACTGCTGCTGTAAGTGTAAATTAGCATTCCGAGACCCGATTTAACATGTAGTAACATGCTAGGAACCCCGTAACATGTCTAATAACTTGGTAACATATATTTGGATGTATTTCGGTGATGCGTGAACTATGTGCTATAACTTGTTGTGTGTTAACGTATGTTAAGTGTACTTGCGTTATTGTACGTTTTGGAGCGTAAACATAACACGGGGAGTCTCGGGTCACCAATGGGATGTCGAGTCTTGTACTTTGGGTCGGTTAAACAGTCACGGTGTTTTCAAACGAACTTGGTTATGGTCTGGACATCTAGGGACTAATTAACCTGCGGGTTATTAGTCTAAGTACTTGTAACTGTCGTATGTTAGGTCGTCGCTTTACGGGACAAGCATAGCAGCTGAGTTTACTCGGGTTAAGGAGTAACGGGACTTAAGGTGAGTTTACGGCCCCTCTTTTAAACTGGTTTACACTTTTCGGGGGAGAAAACATGTGTTAAAACGATTATTTGGTAAGTACTGTCATACTATGGGTTTACACTGTGTACTACACGATCTTTGGAAGTCCCGGGGGGAACCATGAATGTGCGGGTTTGCACAACGGGGAAATGTGAATAGCGCTATTGGGAGTGACCAACCCCGCTCGTCGACTTGGAGGGTCGGCGGGTGCATATTGTCTCAAACAGGAACAACAGGAACAACAGGAACTACATCGGGCATACTTTTGGTATTCGCGTTAGTAATGGTTTTCCAATCGTGGTAGTAACAAAACGTACGCCTAGCTAGCGTATACCGGTTTTCTAATTGTTATAGTATGGACAGGTGGACTTGGTACTTGGATACAAAACCTGTAAACTCACCAGCATTTTTGTGCTGACGTAAACTTTTACATGTTTTCTCAGGTCGCTAAGGTAGCACGACTGGACTAGGGCGCACGCGTCTGCACGGCGTCTTAATAGGGTTGCATGGTCTTTTGAACGTTGAACTATTGTTTCATTATTGAGATATTGTTTTTAAATAAGCTTCCGCTGTAAACGGGGATTTTAAACTATGTTTTGAAATTGCATTTATGTTCATTTAGACTTGTTTATTGTGATCGTTGGTTTGGATCCTGGTTTGTCATGCGCCTCGCGGTAAAACTCCGCAAGTGGATTTTGAGGGTGTGACATCAGGCGATTAGCTAAAGTTTTTGAAACCACCTTGCTAATACACCCAATGAGATTAATTGGCCGAAAATCATTTAAAACATTTGGATCCCCCACCTTAGGAATTAACGTGATAAACGACGAAGCAACTCCCGAACTAAATCGGCCCTTAGCGTGATACCTGTTCATAATATCCACAAAATCCGCTTCAAAAACATCCCAGAAAGCCCGAAGAAAACCAAAATTAAAACCGTCCGGCCCCGGCGCTTTATCCACACCACAATCAAAAACAGCTCTTTTAACTTCTTGGACTGAGAAAGAACCAATGAGCATAGAAGCTTCTTCATCGGACACCTTCTTCAACCCATAACAATTCAACTTAGGCCTCTCCATAACATCCTCTTTAAACTTAGTCTTAAAGAAATCGAGCACCTCTCTTTTGATAACATGCGGCTTGAATTCCCACACCCCGTTAACCATGAGACCCGGCAAATTATTGGCTGCCTTTCTCTTGTTAATACAACCATGAAAGAACTTCGTGTTATCATCCCCGTAAGACGCCCAATTATTTCTAGCTTTTTGCTTCAAATCACTTTGACGAAATAAATCAAGCTCCTTGAGACGTCTTCTAATTTCTGTAAGCGACCAAACCTCGTCCTCCGAAAGATCCCGAACCTCCAAAACCTCTTCTAACTCCTTACATTCATTCGCAAGAATCCCCTGTTCCTCCAACTCCTTTTGTTTACAATCGGCCATCCATACTTTAATACGATCTCTAAGCAACTTGAACTTTTGAGCTAAAATTGCGTCTGGCTCCCCTTCAAAACAAACGGATTCCGGCGTCCCCTTCCCAATTCGCTAAAACCTTCCCGACCCATCCAAGAATTAAAAAACCTAAAAGGTTTGGGACCGAAATTCCTCGCCACAGTCTTTAACATTAAAGGACAATGGTCCGAAATATGTCTTTCAAGCGCAACATACTCAGCACTCGGCCATACCATAAGAACACTCCAATTGATAAAAATCCTATCAATACGGCTCATTTTTGTACCTGCAACACAAGTAAAACGTCTCCCTTTCAGAGAGAACTCATGAAGATTAGTGTCGTCTAAAAAACCATTAAATTCATCAGCTTCCGCCGCCACGAAAACTGAATTCCGTCTATCCGTTTCACTTCTCACTGAGTTGAAATCCCCAGCCACCACCCACATGCCCTCCCCAGGACCCACCAAGCTACCAATCTCCGCCCAAAGCGCCCGCTTATTCACCAAACTTTGAGGAGCATACACATTAAGGACATGCGCCACCTCCACACACCCTTTAAATCTACTCGAAACCATCAACCAATTCGCCGATTTACCAACAGTCTCCATGCTAAAAACTCTAGGATCCCATATAGAAAGAAGACCACCCGATCTACCATCCGAAAGAACCCAGTCAAACTGAAAGTCGTTGTTGCCCCAAAACCTATTCAAATCCACCGAGTCCAACGACCCGAATTGTGTTTCCTGAATCATCAAAAAACTCACCTCATTATTTACCCGAATACCACGAATCCAATCTGCTTTACTAGAAATCCCCAACCCACGAATATTCCATGAAAGAATATTCATAAATTAACCTCTTGATAACCTTCAGATCTCAACACCTCTTTAACATTAGGAACAAACTTATCCAAATCAGTAACACCCAAAGACACCGTAGCTGTTGTCTCGTTCCCTGGTACCCCCACCTCTACATTGTTACCCACCTCCTTAATATGCAAACTCTCTCTCATTGGTTGTTCTTCCTCCTCTATCCCAATGCTATTGTTCGAATCATTGAAAGCCTCCTCCCCCAAATTAACTTTACATATATTTTGAACCGGTGTTATAAATTCCTCCTCCTCTAACCCATGCACCTCCTGTGAAGGCTCCACACTTTGAGACAAAATCCCTATCAACTTATCCACCCCAAAAATGTCGTTGTCCTCCCTGCACCTCTTCTTAGGCCGACCGGCCGACCCCGTAGACCCACTCCTCCTCTGAAAGAGAGACTTTCTCCTAAACTTTTTACGCTTTGCTGTTTCATTGGCTTCATTTACCTCAACCGTAACACCTAACCCATCGTTCCCATCTACATTCTGTTGGGCAACCGTCTCCCTGTTAACCATCTCCTCCCTACCAACCTCCCCCTCCTCTAAATCATCCGCCATGGTAGCAATGTTTTGTTGAGATCCATCACCTACACTCTCCTCCTTCTGTTCCTCATCTTCGCAATCCCCCTTCACCTCTCCAACACAATCCGGAACCCATTCACGCACATCCTCATCTATCCATACATTAAACGTTTCTCCTCGCCAAGAAATATCCACACGATCAACAATTCTGCCACGCTTCTTACACAGCACACCAATATAAGCATAAGAAAAATCGTTATCGTCAACCGTCATGCTCTCCGATCTTACCACTTTACCATATCTCTCTCCCACCAAAGAAAAGACTTGCTCAAGAGCCAAATGTACCGGAATCCCATGAACCTGCACCCAAGCCAACCGTTCCTCTCCACCTTTCATAGTCCCGTGCCAACCCTGTAGCTCTTCGAACCATTGCGACCACACCTCTTTATCCTCCAAGAACCTAGATGCCTTCTCTTTAGACTTAAAAACCATGATCACATGAAACCCACCCATGTACTTGATACTCTCCACAGCCCACCGTTGTCTCACGACTAGTTTTTGCAACGAAATCAACGTAAAAAATCAACCACCTTACCTCTCAAGGCCACACCATGCCACTGCTCAAAATCAAAAGCCTCCACAACATCATCCACCGTAATAACATCCACCTTATTCCTGTTAAGCAATGAATCCATAAATGACCTGCCACCTTCCACCTCCTTCGACCCAGACCCACCTCCCTTTCCTCCTACGTCTGTCGCCGCTCCCCCTAAATTAGGATTTGCATGTGCATGGTGATTGTAAGTTTTTGCCTTTCCTTTCCTATCCTCAACCGGTCTATCAATAACACTCCCATCCACAAACCTTGCCAGCGCTACGAATAGTTTATACGACCCAATCCACACATCTCCCATCTCCGATTCTAACCGTTTCATGTCAGCCACATCCCGAAACGACACAAACGCAAACCTTTTCCCCCATTTATCCAATTTACGAGCAATATACGATCCTTCATATGACCCAAAACCAGAAAACGTCTCCTTAAGATCCTCTGAAGAGGACTTCGAAGGAATATTAGAGATGAAAAACTTTGAGATTACCTTATAGGTGTTCCCTTGTTGAGATGATCCCTTCCTTCCTTTCCTTGTATTCGCTTCCTGCCAATCTTCGTCTTGCCGCCGCTCCGACATTCTCGGAGCCTTTAGGGTATATTATTGCTCGTTTTTGTTAACTAGGTTAATTCGGTTATGGTCCGGTTAATACGGTTATTTGATGATGCCCTAACCTTTAAAAAAAATGGTTATGGTTATGGCTCAAAACTGAACTGACCCGCTCCATGCATAACCCTAGAATCACCAATTTAAGTGTTATGTCCCGCTGCATCTCGCGGGCACCCTACTAGTATATTATAATGTACTAGGTTAGAGTCCCGTGGGGACCCACGGTTCACCCGAAAGTAAAATGAAAAAAAAGTAGGAAAATAAGAATTGTATTATACGATTTGTTTTGGTTACTAAATGTTTGATAATGCAATATGTATGATTTTTGATGTTAAATGCAAAATGTCATCTAACAGTTTAATGTAACGAAATGATGGATATATCGAGTAAGTAAAGTTTAATTTGACAACTGCAAACTACATAGCATACTATCACAATATCACACATTACATCATTTGGGTAATATCTATATTCTAATCATAACTAAGCTTAAGCATAGAACACTTATCATTTAGTTGGGGCTTAACGAACTTCAACCAATATCACACATTACATCATTTGGGTAAGGGTAATATCTATATTATAATCATAACTAAGCTTAAGCATAGAACACTTATCATTTAGTTGGGCTTAACGAACTTCAACCAATGGTCCATTTTCATTACTTCAATCAAAATCTTCCAACTCTTGCTCATTGATAGCTGATTTTTCACCTTCGAAGTTGTTATCATTGTCATCACGATCCTCGGAGTGCAACTCATTTTCAATAATTTATGAAAACCTCCACCATTGTATTCCATATTTGTGTTCTACATAAATTATAGTTGTTGTAAAGATATGGATACGGTGATAAGTAAATCAAGAAACAATCCTTAACCCACTTACTTGAATGGGTAGCTTAAATTTTCATGTTATCTCTCCAATGGTTCAAACCGATTACATAGCTAAAAAACAACTAATAAGAAAATGGGTCCAATGTCACATGCTGTAATATAAATTTTCTATATTTTATTAAAAAATAGACACCAAAAGGATCAACCCCAGACCCATTTCAACATGTAGCCAAAAGGACCCATTGTACACACACTTTAGGCAACTTTTGACATGTTACAAAAAGCCGCCAAAAAACGTCATTATTTAAACTGTGTAAATATAGTACTTAACAATTAAAAATCTTAATAAATAACATCAAAATCATAATCAATCATTCAAATCAATGACATTAAAATAATCCACGTCTGAAATTAACTTACCCGTTATATACAAATTATTATTAACATCTTAAAATTAGCACACTTATTGAAATCAAGATGATGATTATCGTTTAGTTACAAATGATTAAAGGAAAGTCGTAATATCAAAATGAAAGTCGGTCAACAATGTTAAAATGAAATTCGTAATATTAGTAACATCAGTAAATAAGATTAAAAATCTTAATAAATAACATCAAAATCGTAATCAATCATTCAAATAAATGACATTAAAATTATCCGCGTCTCAAATTGCCTTACCCATTATATACAATTTATTATTGACATCATTAGTAATCATTATTAGTTGTACCAAAAGTGACATTTTGAAAATTTATATTATCATTTAATTTTGTTGTTAAATTTGGTATGACGATTAAATGATTTTATTATTTGTTAAGGTTTATATAGTATTGTTGTGTCTCGAACAATTCTGCAAAATCGGAAATAATGTGCCTCGATTGACGTGATCGAGTAGGAATATTTATTTATATATTTGAATTATAAAAATAGAAGGATTGGTAATTGACGTGAATTGGTCAACAACGCTTAAAATTAGCACAATCAAACTCAAAGACATAAAGTCAAAAAATTGACCTCCATCAAATTAACAAAGACGTAAAAAGTTTTTACTAATATTTGATCAACAATATTAAAATTAAGGTCGTAATATTAGTAACAGCATTGAAATTTATCTTGAATACATTATATATTTTAGGAAACTATTAAATAAATTTAAATTATATTTATTATTAAAAGAATAATAAAAATGTAGGAAAATGAATGTACACTCCTATCTTTGGATTATATATAAATTATAAACTGTTAAATAGATTTAACATTGTTAAATAGATTTAAATAAATGTTTAAAGGAAAGTCGTATATGTTTAAAAGAATATCGTTTCATTTCAAATGATTAAAGGAAAGTATTTGAATTATAAAAATGGGAAGGATTGGTAATTGACGTGAATTGGTCAACAACGGTTAAAATTAGCACAATCAAATTCAAAGACATAGAGTCAAAGAATTGACCTCCATCAATTTAACAAAAACGTAAAAAGTTTTTATACAGATTCGGTCAACAATATTAACATTAAGGTCGTAATATTAGTAATAGCATTGAAAATTATTTTGAATACATTATATATATTTTAGGAAACTGTTAATTATATTTAAATTATATTTATTATTAAAAGAATAATAAAAGTGTAGGAAAATAAATGTACAGTGTTATCTTCGGATTATATGTAAAATAGATTTAAATAAATGTTTGAAAGAAAGTCGTATATGTTTAAAAAAATATCGTTTCATCACAATTGATTAAAGCAAAGTTGTAATATCAAAATTAAAGTCGGTCAACAATATTAAAATGAATTTCGTAATATTAGTAATATCAATAAATAAGATTAAAAATCTTAATAAATAACAACCAAATCATAATCAATCATTCAAATCAATGACATTAAAATTATCATAAATAACATTAAAACTCTTCATAAATAACAACAAAATCATAATTTAAATTTCAAAATCAATGACATCTTGTGGTGCAACCTTAGTAACAAATATTTTGTGCTCGATTGAACACCATTTGAAGACACAGTATTCGCCAATGGAAGTATCTTTTGATTGAAGTAAATCAGGTCATCCAATCATAGTAAACCTTTACAAAAGAATTATGTATAGAAAATTTAAAATGTGTAACTAATTATAAAATAAGAATATTGTAAACATAAATGTTGAATATGCAAATAACAAACCTAGCGACTTGTGAAACAATTTCTGCACGTAATATTAGTATTAGTATTAGTAATTATTAGTAATTAGTAATATATTCGTAAAAACAGTAATAGAAAATTTTAATTCGGTCAATAAGATATAAATGGGATTATAATTAAATATCGTAATATTAGTTTTAGTATTAGTAATATATTCGTAATTTAATTGGGTCAATTCGGTCAATAATAAATAAATGAGCTTAAAAATCGTAATATATAACATTAAATTCGATCAATTATTATTAATGTCATAAAACTCATAATAAATAACATTAAAAAATGAATAAATCCTATTAATTGCAGGCAAGACCAATAATAATTCATAAAAATATATTAAACATAATTTCATAGTAACATTAATATAAATAAATGAGATTAAAAATCGTAATAAGTAACATTCAAATCGGTCAATTATTATTGTCAATTAGAATTAGTAATATATTCGGTCAACAATACTATTTTTACGAATAGTAAAACTAAAATCGTAATATTAGTTTTAGTTAATATTAGTAATTATTAGTAATTACTAATATATTCGTAAAAATAGTAATAGAAAATTTTAATTCGGTTAAGATATAAATGGGAATAAAATTAAATATCGTAATATTAGTTTTAGTATTAGTAATATATTCATAATTTAATTCGGTCAATAATAAATAAATCAGATTAAAATTAAAAATTGCAATATTAGTATTAGTAATATATTCGTAAATTAATTCGGTCAATAATAAATAAATGAGCTTAAAAATCGCAATATATAACATTAAATTCGGTCAACTATTATTAATGTCATTAAAACTCATAATAAATATCATTAAAAAATAAATAAATCCTATTAATTGCAGGCAAGACCAATAATAATTCGAACGAACAGTAATATAAATAATATTAAACATAATTTCATAAAGACATATTAAACATAATTTCGTAGTAATATTAATATAAATAAATGAGATTAAAAAATCACAATAAATAACATTTAACTTGGTCAATTATTATTAATGTCAATAACATTAATTCTAACATACTAAAAATACATTAAAAATAATTAAATCTTATTAAACATAAACTCAAAAAAAGTAATATAAATAAATGAGATTAATAATTTTAATAAATAACATTAAATTCGGTCAATTATTATTAATGTCAATAAATAATATTAAACATCTTAATAATTAACAGTAAAAATGAATAAATCTTATTAATTGCAATCAAGACTAATCATAATTCGTAAACATAGTAATATAATAAATGAGATTATAAATCTTAATAAATAACCTCAAAATCGTAATAAATAATTCAAATAAATTACATTACAAACATAAAAAATCGTAATTTTAATTTGAAAATCAATGACTTCTTGTGGTGGAACCTTTGTAACAAACAACCTGTGCTGGATTGAACACCATTTAAAGACACAATATTCGCCAATAGAAATATCTTCTAATTGAAGCAAACTAAATTTGTAATATTGGTATTAGTATTAGTTAGTATTAGTAATTAGTAATATATTCGTAAAAATAGTAATAGAAAATTTTAATTTGGTCAATAAGATATAAATGAGATTAAAATTAAAAATCGTAACATTAGTTTTAGTATTAGTAATATATTCATAATTTAATTCGGTCAATAATAAATAAATCAGATTAAAATTAAAAATCGTAATATTAGTATTAGTATTAGTATTAGTAATATATTCGTAAATTAATTCGGTCAATAATAAATAAATGAGCTTAAAAATCATAATATATAACATTAAATTCGGTCAACTATTATTAATGTCATTAAAACTCATAATAAATATCAATTCAAAATAAATAAATTCTTTTAATTGCAGGCAAGACCAATAATAATTCGAATGAATAGTAATATAAATAATATTAAACATAATTTCATAAAAACAGATTAAACATAATTTCATAAAATTAGATTAAACATAATTTCGTAGTAATATTAATATAAATAAATGAGATTAAAAATCATAATAAATAACATTCAACTCGGTTAATTATTATTAATGTCAATAAATAACATTAATTCTAACATACTGAAAATACATTAAAAATAATTAAATCTTATTAAACATAAATTCGAAAAAAGTAATATAAATAAATGAGATTAATAATTTTAATAAATAACATTAAATTTGGTCAATTATTATTAATGTCAATAAATAATATTAAACATCTTAATAAATAACAGTAAAAATGAATAAATCTTATTGATTGCAATCAAGACTAATCATAATTCGTAAACATAGTAATATAAATAAATGAGATTATAAATCTTAATAAATAACCACAAAATCGTAATTAATAATTCAAATAAATTACATTACAAACATAAAAAATTGTAATTTTAATTTGAAAATCAATGACTTCTTGTGTTGGAACCTTTGTAACAAATAGCCTGTGTTGGATTGAACACCATTTAAAGATACAATATTCGCCAATGGAAATAACTTCTAATTGAAGCAAACTAAAATCGTAATATTAGTATTAGTATTAGTTAGTATTAGTAATTAGTAATATATTCGTAAAAATAGTAATAGAAAATTTTAATTCGGTCAATAAGATATAAATGGGATTAAAATTAAAAATCGTAATATTAGTTTTAGTATTAGTAATATATTCGTAATTAGTTCGGTCAATTCGGTCAATAATAAACAAATGAGCTTAAAAATCGTAATATATATTACTAAATTCGGTCAATTATTATTAATGTCATTAAAACTCATACTGAATAACATTAAAAAATGAATAAATTCTATTAATTGCAGACAAGACCAATAATAATTCGTAATATTAGTTTTAGTATTGGTAATATATTTGTAATTTAATTCGGTCAATAATAAATAAATAAGTTTTAAAATCATAATATATAACCCTAAATTCGGTCAATTATAATTAATGTAATTATAACTCATACTAAATAACATTAAAAAACAAAATAAATCCTATTAATTGCAGGCAAGACCAATAATAATTTATAAAGATAGTTTAAACACAATTTCGTAGTAATATTAATATAAATAAATGAGATTAAAAATTCGTAATAAATAACATTCAATTCGGTCAATTATTATTAATGTCAATTAGTATTAGTAACATATATTCGGTCAACAATACTATTATTACAAATAGTAAAACTAAAATCGTAATATTAAAAATAAATGAGAGTTATTTCGTTCATAAATGAAGGTTAAATTGATTAATAATCAATCATTCATAATAAAAAAATAAATGAGGCTTCTTATGGTAAATTGAAATTCATATTAATATTAATATAAATTCGGTCAATTATTAAAAGATAGTAATAAATAACATTAAATTCGGTCAATTTTTATTAATGTAAATAAATAACAATAATTCACATTCAAATTTCAGATTAACTGACATTAAATACGGTTAATTATTATTAATGTAAATAAATAACAATAATTCAGAATTGATGACATTAAATTCGGTCTAATATTACAATAATATTAAAATAATTTCAAAAAACAATAATATAAATAAATGTGATTAATTTTTTTTTTTTGAAAAACAGTCAATTATTACAATAATATTAAACATAAATTCGAAAAACAGTAATTCAAATAAATTACATTAAAAACATTAAAAATCGTACCAACCAAGATTGTCCTTCGTATGTGGTAACTGTAACGTCCCTGTTATGTATGTTTTTAGACAACAAAAACTTGTTCATGGCCTTCAGCATAGTCTGGATTGACACGTTAAAAACAATATTAAAAAATAAAGAATCATTTTTGAAAATTAAATAGGCATATGTACATGAAAATAACAAATATACCAAAACTGTTGCCGAAGGGTCATGCAATACCTTGAAGAATTGAGAACCATTATGATAAGACATAATAGCGTTTGTGTCTTCGGATCAAATCCGTTTTATTTGAACATGTGATAAACACCAGAATGATTTTAAATGGTTATTAGATTAGGAAATCTTAAAAAGAATAAAAAAATAACAATAGGAATTGATAATATCTTTGTTATCACTTTATAATAAATCCGATTGAATATGTGTTTATCACAAATCCGTTTATCACAAATCCGTTTCATTAGAACATGTGTTTAAGAAGAATGATTTCCACGTAAAAGAATAAGAATTTTCATTCGGTTTGATTTGTTCTTAATAATGTTAACAATAAAAAAAGTCAAAATAATAATAGGAATCAACATTAGAAGAGTAGTATGGATGTTTACCTTTAGTCAGTTGTGGATAATCAACAAATGATGCAAGGTGAAGAAGAAAGATTGAAAGACTTGTTAGGAATTAGGAAGAATAGGAGAGTTTTGATATGGAGAATGAAAAAAAAAATAAAAGAAAAAGGTTTTTATAGTCATAATTTGGAGCTCCATATTAGTTGTTGGATCATAAAGGCCCTCTCTGTCACACCCTCAAAATCCACTTGCGGAGTTTTACCGCGAGGCGCATGACAAACCAGGATCCAAACCAACGATCACAATAAACAAGTCTAAATGTAATTAATGCAATTTCAAAACATAGTTTAAAATTCCCGTTTACAGCGGAAGCTTATTCAAAATAAAATCCAACATAATAACCAAAGTTCAATGTTTGTAAATTCATGCAACTCTAACTAGACGCCGTGCAGACGCGTGCGCCCTAGTTCCCCTGTGCTACCTTAGCGACCTGAGAAAACATGTAAAAGTTTATGTCAGCACAAAAATGCTGGTGAGTTTACAGGTTTTGTATCCAAGTACCAAGTCCACCTGTCCATACTATAACAAATAGAAAACCAGTATACGCTAGCTAGGCGTACGTTTTGTTACTACCACGATTGGAAAACCATTACTAACGCGAATACCAAAAGTATGCCCGATGTATGTTCCTGTTGTTCCTGTTGTTCCTGTTTGAGACAATATGCACCCGCCGACCCTCCAAGTCGACGAGCGGGGTTGGTCACTCCCAATAGCGCTATTCACATTTCCCCGTTGTGCAAACCCGCACATTCATGGTTTCCCCCGGGACTTCCAAAGATCGTGTAGTACACAATAGAAACCCATAGTATGACAGTAGTTACCAAATAATCGTTTTAACACATGTTTTCTCCCCCGAAAATATGAAACCAGTTTAAAAGAGGGGCCGTAAACTCACCTTAAGTTGCTTTACTCCTAATCCCGAGTAAACTCAGCTGCTATGCTAGTCCCGTAAAGCGGCGACCTAACATACGACAGTTACAAGTACTTAGACTAATAACCCGCAGGTTAATTAGTCCCTAGATGTCCAGACCATAATCAAGTTCGTTTGAAAACACCGTGACTGTTTAACTGACCCAAAGTACAAGACTCGACATCCCATTGGTGACCCGAGACTCCCCGTGTTATGTTTACGCTCCAACACATACAATAACGCTATCACACTTAACATACGTTAACGCACAACAAGTTATAGCACATAGTTCACGTATCACCGAATTACATCCAATTATATGTTACCAAGTTATTAGACATGTTACGGGGTTCCTAGCATGTTTCTACATGTCAAATCGGTCCTCGGAATGCTAATTTACACTTACTGCAGCAGTACACGCGATTAGGAAAAGTCAACTAGCATTTAGGTTGGTCAACTAGCAATTAGGAATCCTAATCGCCACTATTATAGGCGATTGGGCTATACCATATGAAATTATTAGCATTTAGGGCTAATCACATGAACTTACTAGCAATTGGGGCTAATCACCTGAAATTATAGGCGATTGGGGCTAATCACATGATATTATTGGCGATTAGCACCCCAATCGCATGAGTTATAGGCGATTAGCATTGCTACTCGCCTGTAACCATGTTGTTCCGGTTTTTCGCGCGTTTAACACTCCAAATCAGATCCAGAACGTGTGTAACTACCCAATATCATCCCAAACACTATCCTAAACATGTTTAACCCGAAACCCTTCGTTCAACCTCGTATAATCAGTCCTGCATGCAACCAAAGCAATCCAAACACCATTCACATAGCATGCAACATCAAACAAACACATGTAATCATAACCCTATTATCCAATTACTGAGATTTCTATCATCATACTATCAATATCAATTCTGACCTAGCATGATAACACATCAAATCATCATCAAGAATCATAAAAATCCTATCTTTCTAGTCATACACACCCATAACGCATGTATATTAGTTATAATCCGATTAACAACCCTTATTGACGATTTTCAGAAAGCTTTTTCGTTTATGAACAGGTCTGGACCATTAGGGATTGATTAAAAACGTTTACAAAGTGTTATGGATGAGAATCAAACCTTAGGATTATGAAAGAATGATGGTTAGACCTTGAAACCTTGTGTTTTTGATCAAAATCGCCTTCCAGAGGTTGTTTATGTGTTTGGGGCGGTTATGGGACGACTAGGGTTGATATTAGGAAGTTTAGGAGGTTAAGCATTGTATTTATAGGCGTTTCTAGTCGTCCAGCCCGTAACTAGCGATTGTGCAGCAGTTTCATGCGATTAGGGCTGCTAATCGCATGAATGTGCATGTGAGTGGGCCTAATCGCCCTTAACATCACACGATTGGGCTCCTACTCGCCCCTATTGATGCCTACTCGCCTCCCTTATAGGCGATTAGGCCTCCCTAATCGCCTATAGGGGCTGGTTTGGTGCGTTTTGCGCGTTAAACCCCGTTTTAACATATGTTAACACATATTAACATACCGACAAGTCATATAATGATTGTAAACACATAACACAAGTAAATACACATATTTACACTCGTTCACCAATTCCCGGGACTCGAGACTCGTACGTTCCGTATGCCCTGACGATCCTACAAATCGTCACCGTTTGTACACTTGGTTAAGGACTGACATCTAACGAACCTCTAGACCAACATCCAATGATCTTCTAGACTAACCAATAGTTCCCGAACCATAACCCGACTTAACTAACCCAGTTAAGTACAATATACGCGTGACTCGCTAAGGTAGACTTTCATCTAGACAATGTTGTTAACCAGAATTTGCCGGGTGTCACATCATCCCCACGTTAAAAGAATTTTCGTCCCGAAAATTGCGTAAGTAACGAAAGAAACAACGAAGGGAACAAACAAAAAGATAGGAATCAACAGAGAGAGTAGAAGTCAAAAGAGAGATTTACCCGAGGTGTCACATCATCCCCACGTTAAAAGGAATCTCGACCCGAGATTCATTCAGCTGCCGAAGAGACATGTCTCGACTCGAACGCTTCCTTAGGAAAGAGATGAGGATACTTAGACTTCATCTGATCCTCCCGTTCCCATGTATATTCCGGTCCCCGGTTCGAGTTCCACCGAACCTTAACGATACGAATCTTGCTGTGACGCAGGCTGCGAATCTTGTAATCAAGGATCTCTACAGGTTCTTCCACAATCCGAAGACGATCATCAACCTTGATCTCTTCTAGTGGAACGATGAGAGACTCGTCAGCCAGACACTTCTTCAAGTTTGACACGTGAAAGACGTTATGTACGTTACCGAGCTCCGTCGGTAGATCAAGTCGATATGCCACCGGCCCAATCCGTTCCAGGATCGTAAATGGGCCGACATATCGCGGATTGAGTTTGCCACGCTTCCCAAAGCGTATGACGCCCTTCCACGGTGAGACTTTTAGAAGTACCTTGTCATTTACTTGGAATTCCAGTGGTTTGCGACGCTGATCAGCATAACTCTTTTGCCGGTCCCGTGCCGCCGCCAACCGATTACGAATCTGTACGATCTTTTCCGAAGTTTCGTACACTAGTTCAGGCCCAGTGAGTTGACTCTCACCCACTTCAGCCCAACAAAGAGGAGAACGGCATTTCCGTCCGTACAGTGCTTCGAACGGAGCAGCCTTTATGCTCGTGTGATAACTGTTATTATACGAGAATTCTACTAACGGCAGATGAGCTTCCCAACCCTTTCCAAAATCGATCACACATGCCCGCAGCATGTCTTCTAAAGTTTGAATCGTACGCTCACTCTGACCGTCAGTCTGTGGATGATAAGCCGTACTCATGTCTAGTTGGGTACCCAAAGCCTTGTGCAAAGACTTCCAGAAGTGAGAAGTAAAATGGGAGTCACGATCCGAGATAATAGAAACTGGTACCCCGTGCTTAGAAACAACTTCCTTCAAGTAAAGACGAGCCAAACGATCCATGGTGTCTGTCTCCTTGATGGCAAGAAAATGAGCTGATTTCGTCAACCGATCGACAATCACCCATATCTTGTCGTTCCCGCTTGGTGATTTAGGAAGTTGTGTGACAAAATCCATAGTAATCCGTTCCCATTTCCATTCCGGAATTTCAGGTTGTTGCAGGAGACCCGACGGTTTCTGGTATTCCACCTTGACCTTAGCACAGGTCAAGCATTTGCTCACGTATGAGGCTATGTCTGACCTCATGTTTGGCCACCAGTAAAGCACCTTCAGATCTTGGTACATCTTATCCGAACCAGGATGAATAGAATACCGGGACTTATGAGCCTCATCAAGAACAAGCTCCCGTAGTCCCCCAAATAAAGGAACCCATATGCGTTCTGCGAAATAGTGCAGGCCATCAGGCCTTCGCTCTAGGTGCTTGTCGGCACCGTGCATAGTTTCAGCTTTAAGGTTTTCCTCCTTCAAAGCTTCTAACTGGGCAGAACGGAGTTGATCAGGTAACGACGAATGAATGGTGAGCTGCAACGCCCGAACACGACGAGGTTTAGTAGATTCCTTCCTGCTCAAGGCGTCTGCTACAACATTCGCCTTGCCAGGATGGTACTTAATAGCACAATCATAGTCGTTCAAAAGTTCGATCCAGCGACGCTGCCGTATGTTCAAGTGTTGTTGGTCGAAAATGTGTTGGAGACTCTTGTGATCGGTGTAGATGGTGCATTTGGTACCGTACAAGTAATGTCTCCAAATTTTCAACGCGAATACCACGGCACCCAACTCCAAGTCATGGGTTGTGTAGTTCTTCTCGTGCACCTTAAGTTGACGAGAAGCATACGCAATCACTTTCTCGCGTTGCATCAACACGCAACCGAGTCCATGAATGGAAGCATCACAGTAGACAACGAAATCATCAAGACCCTCAGGTAAAGACAAAATAGGAGCAGAACACAGTTTAGACTTCAGTTCTTCAAACGCTGACTCTTGTGATTCACCCCAGTCGAACTTCCTATCCTTCCGAGTGAGAGTGGTGAGGGGCTGAGCAATCTTCGAGAACCCCTGAATGAAACGACGATAGTAACCCGCAAGGCCTAGGAATTGCCGCACCTCAGTTGGCGTCTTTGGTGCTCCCCAGTCCTTAATCGCCTCGATCTTAGCTGGATCGACATGAATTCCCAGTTCATTTACCACGTGTCCTAGGAATTGGACTTCTCGTAACCAGAAGTCACACTTAGAGAACTTAGCGTAGAGTTGTTCCCGTCGCAACAGCTCCAACACTAAACGTAAGTGCTTCTCGTGTTCGGTCTTGTCCTTGGAGTAGATCAAAATGTCGTCAATGAACACGATGACGAATTTATCGAGATATGGTTTGCAAACGCGGTTCATCAAGTCCATGAAAACCGCCGGTGCGTTTGTGAGACCGAAAGGCATGACCAAAAACTCGTAATGGCCATAACGCGTACGAAAGGCAGTCTTTGCAACGTCAGCCTCCCTGACGCGCAGCTGGTGGTAACCGGACCTCAAATCAATCTTGGAATAATAACTAGAACCCTGAAGCTGGTCGAATAGATCATCGATGCGTGGGAGAGGATAACGGTTCTTGATGGTCAATTTGTTCAGCTCTCTGTAGTCCACACACAATCGGAAACTTCCATCCTTCTTCTTGACAAACAGAATCGGGGCTCCCCAAGGAGAAGAACTCGGTCTAATGAAACCCTTGTCCAAGAGTTCCTGTAACTGGCTAGACAACTCTTGCATCTCAGGAGGTGCATGACGGTAGGGGGCCCGAGCAATAGGAGCAGCTCCCGGCACGAGATCAATACCGAATTCGACCTGACGATGGGGAGGAAGACCAGATAAATCATCGGGAAACACATCAGGAAACTCGCGCACAACCGGAATATCGTCGATCTTCTTCTCATCCGCAGAGGAAACAGATAAAAGTGCCAGAACGGCGGAATAACCCTTTCGAATACACTTAAGGGCTTTCATGCTAGAGATGATGTTTAGCGGAACACCACCCTTGATACCGTACACAGAAAGGAATTCTCCATCAGGGAGAGGAATCCGAATAACCTTATCGTAACAGACAATCTCCGCGCGATACAAAGATAACCAATCCATTCCTACCACAACGTCAAAACTACCCAAAGGTACCGGCATAAGGTCGATGGGAAACGATAAACCCGACAACTCTAACTGACACTCCCGAAGAACACTAGTAGCTTCAATCGTTTTACCGTCAGCCAACTCAATAATATACTTGGTCTCTAATGGTACAGGTACTACATCTAGCAGTCGACTAACATCCATGGATACAAAACTCTTGTCGGCACCAGAATCAAATAACACGCTAACAGAATGATTATTGAGAAGAAACGTACCGGTGACTGTATCAGGGTCCTGTCTAGCCTCAGCGGCTCCAATGACGAAGGCACGTGCATTTCTGCCGCCGCCCCCGTTGTTCCCATTCCCGTTGTTTCCACCCTGTTTCAGTTTTGGGCAATCCTTCTTGTAATGCCCAGTGTCACCACAGTTGTAGCATCCTTGTTTCCCTGTAGTCCCCTGAGTAGTCGGAGCTGAACTGTTAGTCGGAGCCTGAGTCGCTGGAAGTGTAGCACGACAATCCTTAGCATAATGCCCTGTCCGCTGGCAGCGGTGACAACGGTTACTGTCGCAGTTCCCTTGGTGATGGCGTCCACACTTGTTGCATTTGGGCAGTTTTCCCGCATAACCACCCTGCTTGTTACCCGAAGAAGATGAACCCCCATTATCAAACCTTTTACCCTGCTGTGCAGACCCAGATCCTTTCCCGTCATTTTCCCACTTGCGCT
The DNA here is from genome assembly GCA_028751855.1 of Ambrosia trifida. Taxonomy (NCBI): domain Eukaryota; kingdom Viridiplantae; phylum Streptophyta; class Magnoliopsida; order Asterales; family Asteraceae; genus Ambrosia; species Ambrosia trifida. Next base: position 109,302,763 of record CM054123.1, on the reverse strand, counting down.
TGTTGTTCTCTGGAGCCTTAACAGTCGAACCTTTCGCAGGCAAAATCCCCTCATTCACCTTTAAGTTGGTCATCCTATGGGCCGATCGAACTACCTCCGCATAAGTAGGATGATTTCCAGCAGCTACCAACCCTGCAATTTCCGGCACTAACCCTGAAACATAGTGTTCAATCTTACGATACTCTGGCACGTGCAGATCGGGACACAGCACTGCCAACTCGTTCCGCCTCACAGTATACTTCTCAATTTCCGACCCAGTCATCTTGAGGTTCCACACCTCATGCTCCAGCTTCTGTACCTCTTCCCTCGGGCAATACTCCCGCTTCAGCAACTGCACAAAGTTCTCCCATGGCATAGCATATGCCTCCCCAATACCCATGTTCTGGGTGATGCCATTCCACCAAGTCAATGCCACGTCCTGAAACAACGCAGTAGAATACTTCACCCGATCTTCTGGGAGACAGTTACACATCAGAAATACCGACTCCACTTTCTCCAACCACCTAAGCAAACTGACCGCACCCTCAGTGCCAGAGAATTCCTGGGGCTTGCAGTCCCGGAACATCTTGTAGGTGCACATGGGTGGGGTGGGTCAACAGGACCACCTGAAATGAAACGTATGAGAAACCACGAATAACGTAAACAAGGTTCACCAATGAGGCAAAGAAAACGGATAAAACAACTTACCACCACCGTTGTGCCCTAACTGAAAGGCAGCCTGGAGCAAGTTGTTCAGATCAGCCTGTGATAGGTTAATACCTCCACCACGACCACCAGCACCACCGCGACCACCACCACGTCCACCATTGCGACCACCTCCACGTCCTCCTCGCACTCCAGACATGATTCTGGCAGAAAGAACGAGAAAATTTAGTTTCGCAGTTAAAGATAACCACAAATGTTCACAAGATCAAAGCTAGATCCAATCCAGGACTATCCCCTCAAACCCAGAGCTCACTAGTGCTTCCATGCATTTCGGTTTATGATTTTGTGTGCACCCAAAATGATAAACCGCTCCACATGGTCCTCCCAGTGTTCTCCTAGTTCAAAGTTCAAATCACCGAACATAGACTCTTAGCTATACACCGTAATACTACGGTAGTTCATGACAAGTGTTTCTATTGGAGTGCGAAAGGGAGATGTCCGAGCCTTGGACAAATCTCAAGAGCACACGAGTTACTCCAACAGACCACACTGCCTAGAAAACAAGTAACCCAACCTAAGATAGAACGGATGATGTAACGTAGAAAGACCAATGATTTAGAGACACCCCGACAAGACCATACGTAAACCACTATAACGTTTAGTACCATGTGATCGTCTAGTGTGTGCGACTCGGCTATAGACTAGACTCTACATGCAGTCCTAGTTCACTATAACCATTGGCTCTGATACCAATCTGTCACACCCTCAAAATCCACTTGCGGAGTTTTACCGCGAGGCGCATGACAAACCAGGATCCAAACCAACGATCACAATAAACAAGTCTAAATGTAATTAATGCAATTTCAAAACATAGTTTAAAATTCCCGTTTACAGCGGAAGCTTATTCAAAATAAAATCCAACATAATAACCAAAGTTCAATGTTTGTAAATTCATGCAACTCTAACTAGACGCCGTGCAGACGCGTGCGCCCTAGTTCCCCTGTGCTACCTTAGCGACCTGAGAAAACATGTAAAAGTTTATGTCAGCACAAAAATGCTGGTGAGTTTACAGGTTTTGTATCCAAGTACCAAGTCCACCTGTCCATACTATAACAAATAGAAAACCAGTATACGCTAGCTAGGCGTACGTTTTGTTACTACCACGATTGGAAAACCATTACTAACGCGAATACCAAAAGTATGCCCGATGTATGTTCCTGTTGTTCCTGTTGTTCCTGTTTGAGACAATATGCACCCGCCGACCCTCCAAGTCGACGAGCGGGGTTGGTCACTCCCAATAGCGCTATTCACATTTCCCCGTTGTGCAAACCCGCACATTCATGGTTCCCCCCGGGACTTCCAAAGATCGTGTAGTACACAATAGAAACCCATAGTATGACAGTAGTTACCAAATAATCGTTTTAACACATGTTTTCTCCCCCGAAAGTATGAAACCAGTTTAAAAGAGGGGCCGTAAACTCACCTTAAGTTGCTTTACTCCTAATCCCGAGTAAACTCAGCTGCTATGCTAGTCCCGTAAAGCGGCGACCTAACATACGACAGTTACAAGTACTTAGACTAATAACCCGCAGGTTAATTAGTCCCTAGATGTCCAGACCATAACCAAGTTCGTTTGAAAACACCGTGACTGTTTAACTGACCCAAAGTACAAGACTCGACATCCCATTGGTGACCCGAGACTCCCCGTGTTATGTTTACGCTCCAACACATACAATAACGCTATCACACTTAACATACGTTAACGCACAACAAGTTATAGCACATAGTTCACGTATCACCGAATTACATCCAATTATATGTTACCAAGTTATTAGACATGTTACGGGGTTCCTAGCATGTTTCTACATGTCAAATCGGTCCTCGGAATGCTAATTTACACTTACTGCAGCAGTACACGCGATTAGGAAAAGTCAACTAGCATTTAGGTTGGTCAACTAGCAATTAGGAATCCTAATCGCCACTATTATAGGCGATTGGGCTATACCATATGAAATTATTAGCATTTAGGGCTAATCACATGAACTTACTAGCAATTGGGGCTAATCACCTGAAATTATAGGCGATTGGGGCTAATCACATGATATTATTGGCGATTAGCACCCCAATCGCATGAGTTATAGGCGATTAGCATTGCTACTCGCCTGTAACCATGCTGTTCCGGTTTTTCACGCGTTTAACACTCCAAATCAGATCCAGAACGTGTGTAACTACCCAATATCATCCCAAACACTATCCTAAACATGTTTAACCCGAAACCCTTCGTTCAACCTCGTATAATCAGTCCTGCATGCAACCAAAGCAATCCAAACACCATTCACATAGCATGCAACATCAAACAAACACATGTAATCATAACCCTATTATCCAATTACTGAGATTTCTATCATCATACTATCAATATCAATTCTGACCTAGCATGATAACACATCAAATCATCATCAAGAATCATAAAAATCCTATCTTTCTAATCGTACACACCCATAACGCATGTATATTAGTTATAATCCGATTAACAACCCTTATTGACGATTTTCAGAAAGCTTTTTCGTTTATGAACAGGTCTGGACCATTAGGGATTGATTAAAAACGTTTACAAAGTGTTATGGATGAGAATCAAACCTTAGGATTATGAAAGAATGATGGTTAGACCTTGAAACCTTGTGTTTTTGATCAAAATCGCCTTCCAGAGGTTGTTTATGTGTTTGGGGCGGTTATGGGACGACTAGGGTTGATATTAGGAAGTTTAGGAGGTTAAGCATTGTATTTATAGGCGTTTCTAGTCGTCCAGCCCGTAACTAGCGATTGTGCAGCAGTTTCATGCGATTAGGGCTGCTAATCGCATGAATGTGCATGTGAGTGGGCCTAATCGCCCTTAACATCACACGATTGGGCTCCTACTCGCCCCTATTGATGCCTACTCGCCTCCCTTATAGGCGATTAGGCCTCCCTAATCGCCTATAGGGGCTGGTTTGGTGCGTTTTGCGCGTTAAACCCCGTTTTAACATATGTTAACACATATTAACATACCGACAAGTCATATAATGATTGTAAACACATAACACAAGTAAATACACATATTTACACTCGTTCACCAATTCCCGGGACTCGAGACTCGTACGTTCCGTATGCCCTGACGATCCTACAAATCGTCACCGTTTGTACACTTGGTTAAGGACTGACATCTAACGAACCTCTAGACCAACATCCAATGATCTTCTAGACTAACCAATAGTTCCCGAACCATAACCCGACTTAACTAACCCAGTTAAGTACAATATACGCGTGACTCGCTAAGGTAGACTTTCATCTAGACAATGTTGTTAACCAGAATTTGCCGGGTGTCACACTCTCTAAGGCCTTGATTCAACCCAAGTGACCTCAATTATTATATAGATAGATGAGGGAGGGGTAGTTTAAGATACTCAAAAGTTAATAACTTATTTTTTATTAATAACCCCGAAATGAGAGTAAAATAGTCAATCATACATTATTTACATTTTAATACCCTATCTTAGTTACATTTTAATCCCCTATACTTTACTTAACTTTTGTTTATTTAAATGATAGTTAAACTACTTTTTTTTATTTTAAGCAAACTATCCCCATGATTTTAATTAGTCATATTTTTTTTCATACGTTGGTACTTTTATAAAAAAATTTCATCATAATAATGAGCATTTTATTATTTTTAATTTGAGTATAGTATTGTTTTTTTTTTAATCTTTATGTACTACGTGATTAACAATATCTAGGAGTGAGCAATAACTAAATTGTTCACCGAAGCCAAACAAAAAAACAGACAAAACTGAACCAAAATCTATTGAAAACTGAAAACATCCGATTTAACTTAAAACCAGTTATTGTTTTTTTTTTGTACCCTTAGTTAACTGAAATTATATAAACTGAAACGGACCAATTCATATATTCATAACAACGTGCTCCACGATGTGGTAAAGAACACAGACACTTATAATGGTTTATGGTTGGGTTAGGTTCAGTTCAGTTATAAGTGTTAACCGAAACACAAGTTGACATTATTAGTTTATCGATCTTATTAACCAACCGGTTAATTGGTTCAATCTATTTGGTTAGATTGTCATTTTTAGTTCGGTTTAGTTAATTTTGGTTAATAACCAAAACCAAACTTTGGTTAAAATTTTGCTTAGAAGCACATAAAATGGAGGTATAAATACATGTAATGAATGTATAAAAGATATAAATGTATAAATGGTTTAGTTTGTTAATTGTGGTTAACTTATGGTACAAAAAAAAAACCGAAATTAGGTTAACTCAGTTTTTGTTAATTTTCAGTTCGGTTTTGTATGTTTTTATTCGATTTCGATTGAGGGTTTAATTATTATCCACCCCAAGATATTGTTAATCAAGTAAAAAAAATTAAATTTTTAATTAAAAGTATATAGCAAATTATATTCTAATATAGTTTGAAGCTGAGTTGTTGGGCTAACTGTTATTTAAATAAACAAAAGTTAACTCTTAATTTTTAAGTATATTAAAATGCTCCTATCAAATATATTATATATAGTATAGATATCTAGAGGTGAGAAATAATTAAACATTTAACTGAAACCAAAGAAAAAAAAAGAACTGAACCAAAAGCAATCGAAAACTGAATTAACCAAAAACCAAATTAACTTAAAATCAGTTATGGCTTTGTGTACACTCAGTTCACCAAAATCAACCAAATCGAAACTAAAGCATTTATATATTCATATATTTTTAGCTTTTATACCTAGGCCTGTAAACGAACTGAACGAACATGGTGTTCGTGTCTGTTCATTTAATTTTAACCGAACACGAACACATTATGAAACACATTTTTGTGTTCATGTTCGTTCATTAAGAAATTTATTATGTTTATGTTTATGTTCGTTCGTTTAAAACCTAAACGAAAAGTTCATGAACGAATATAAACGGATGTTCACGATCATAATAAATGTAAACGATTTTGTATTACAAAAAAACCCAATTACTAATTGTTTATATATTTATACAAGTAGCTAAAGCCCAATTTATGTTTATATTTATGTAAATATAACTACGTATGTAATTAATAAACTTAAACGAACGTTCACAAACATAAATGAACGAACACAACGTTTGTTCATGTTGGTTCATTTCACTAGACGAACAAATTTTTTTCTTCGTGTTTGTTTGTTTATTAAATAAACGACCTAGATGAACTTCCTGCCGAACAAGTTCACGAGCAATTCATGAACATTCGGTTCATTTACAGGCCTATTTATACCTCTATTTCATGTATTTATACCTTCGTTTAATGTACTTATGGGAAAAAACAAATTAAGCAATGTTTGGTTTTAGTTATTCAGCAAAATTAACTAAACAAGACTAAAAACCGATAATCTAACAATACTAACTGAACCAAGGAAACGATTGTTTAATAAGATTGATTAATTGATGACTTTGATTTTAATTAGTTTCGGTTGAAGCTAATAATCAAACTGAACCGAATCATACACACCTTTAGAAGTGTTTTTGCTCCCTGCTGTATCGCTCGAACACTCTACTAGTATGCACTATATGCACAAAGCTGTAACGGTTAAGAAGAGACAAACACCCACCCTCACACAAATAATAACCCTAACCACTATTTCTCCCAAATATGTTTGTTCTGATCATCAATAATTCAAGCAACCCATCCACCCACCCTCAATTAACCAACCAACCCTCTACACAAAAAAAAAACAATAATTTCATGTTTGAATCTGTAAATCATCAGTAATTATCTATATATATATATATATATATATATATATATATATATATATATATATATAGCAAAGGGATTAATCCTACATGTCATACTTTTATGCAATCTCTCATTTGAGAGATGCCACATAGGATGTGATGTGACAACTTTAAACCAATTAAAAAAAGAAATAAATATGATTTAACCTAATCTATTATAATCTTTAATCTAATCTATTAAATACCTAATCTACTAAATCTAAATATTAAACCTTTATTATTTTATCTCTCGTGTTTCCTCCCATAACTTTTAAATGTTAATATCTTTTGTATACGAGATTTTTTAAAGAAAAAAATTACACCAAATTAACGAGCGTTTTATTATCTTTCCAACGAGTACCATAGTGCTATATAAAAATTGGCGAAAAAAATGACTATTTTTTGTAACTCGACAGGTATTGTGTCGGGTTTGGGATTAGTTTAAAAAAATTGTGGGTTTTGGTCGGGTCTGGGATTAGGTGATACCCGACCTGATTACCCAAAACAACATACCCGATCATATACCCATGAATTTTTTAACGCATCACATAACCCTTAGACTAATGCGTTCGGTATTTCAATAATTAACTTTTTTTTTCTTATTTCATGTTAGTTCTTTTTAGAATGCTCGATTACAAACTTCCGAATTCATTTGTAATGGCACTAGATTTATACCCCGGCGCAGAGATTCGTTTTTTTTATATTTGAATATGATAACTTATGACAGAGATATGTTATATTATATATTTCAACCCGGGATGCTTCCGTGATAAAAACTAGTTATTATATCCATCCATAGTGGTGGAGTGGTGGAGAGACCTTATGTTCACTTAGGTGATCAAGGGTTCAATTCCCACTTTCAGCATTATGGTTTGGTATCCGGGTGAAGATTGAATACGGGTGGCGCCGGTTCGAATCTGACGGGCGGCGAGGTTTTACCGAGTTCTATAACACTGTCGTGCCTTCGGGCGGGTGGGGCTCGGGTTTCCGCGCATCGGGAGAAGGCGGGGGCTGCTGGAGGTCGAGTAGTCGATTCTTGGGCACGGCGCCCCGCAAGGGTGGTTGCCACACAGTTATTCGCCGATCAAAAAAAAAGTTATTATATAAATATAAATGATGGAAACAATTGCTTCATCGGTTTCATTTCCATCATCTCTCTCAATTTTGTCTCCAAAAGCAAAACATGAAATCTTCAAAAGAGTAGACGTTACCGGTTCCAGATATCCTCCAAGAGTAATATTACACTTGTTCAAATTTTGTTTGTTTGTTTGTAGATCGTTGTATTTCAAGGGTATTATTAACATTTTTGTTTCTGATTGCAGATGAAGACAAGGAATTTGTTCTCCGATCAGACATTTCCACCAATCAAACTTTCTCTAAGGTGATCGATCGATCCATCTTTTATACAATTTCGTTTTTTAAACGTAATATTATTGTATTGTCTAGTTTCTAAATTTATGTAATTGCTTTGCTGTAACTATTATAAGGGTGTGTTTGGGATATGTCCACCGTAGCCTCCCTTGTTTAAATTAAGCTTAAATTTCAAGTTTCAGCTCATTGAGAAAAACGACCCAATCGAAGCTGGCTTGGCTTAGCCATGGTTTAAAAAAATTGCTGAGGCACGTGCCTCATGGCGATTTTCTATGAAAACGAGTCTGTGGCGTCGCCTCAGAGGTTTTTATTGTATGTGCGCCTCATACAGCTGAGGCGTTCGTTAAGGAAATCGGGATCGCCTCATGGGGTTTGGATGTTGTCTTTATGTTTTAGACTTTTTGTGCCAATTTTAAACATTCCATGCCTTTTTATTGTGTATTTTTGATGAATATGAGGATGAATTAGTTGGTATTTTACTTTTTATGAGGGTGTTTGGGATTGAGTTTGGAAATGTAAAAGTGTTTTTGGTTAGAAGTGCTTATTGGCTTATGACCTTTTGAAAAGGAGTTTTAAAAAAAGTGTTTGGATTAGCTTTTGGGATTAGAAACGTCAAAAAGTCAATACATTGTTGTTTTTTTAAATGTTTCGCTTAACTTATTGTGAATATTGGTTGTATGAGTGGTAGATTTGTAATTTTTTTCCAAAAGTCAAAAGCCAAAAGCCGAAAGCCAGGATTTCTAACTTCTCAAAAACAGCTTTTCCACCCTTAAAAGCCAAAAGCCAAAAGTCAAAACAGAAAGTGCTTTTGGGTTACACAAACAGCTTATTGACTTATTGGCTTTTTGGAAAAGCCAATAAGTCAATAAGTTGTTTTGAAACTCAATCCCAAACACCCTCTATCTGTTTCATTGCTTTTTTGTTAGAACTGATTATTTGCTTCTACTTATTGTGAAAAGCATAAGTTTTAATAAGCAATCCGAAACACACCCTCATTTCATTGATGGGTGTTTGGATGTGCCTTTTGGAACCAATTATGTAGATACTGTTACATAAAGTCAATTATTAACGTTTGGATTAAATATTCTGCTTCGAGTAGGATAAAATTACTTATATACCCGTCTTTTGCCCTAATTTTAAACGCCATTTATTTCATTTCACAAACTTTTCTACCTTTATTTTTTTCGGTAATGATTATTAGACCATTTTTATCTAATAATTATGTAAATAATCAGAATTTGCCAAACGCTAAAACAGGTAATTATCTTGTTTACAATTTCAAACAACAAAAGCACACCTGATGACCTGAACACTAATCTCTGTAACTCGTTTTGTCAGCAGATTATCTTATCGTAATTAGGGTCAATTACACCAAAATGTTACTTACTTTTACATTTACGTCAATTGTATGTAAGAAAACTTGTTATTTAGCATTGTATGTACTTAGTTTCTTTACCATGTTTTCACATAGCCTTGATGGCAAGTAAAATGGTGATGTAGCAGCGCCATGTTTCGAGTCATCATTTCACTTGCTATCCAAGGCTACTTGCATGCAATGGTAAAAAAACTGAAAGTATGTTGCATATAATTGGAAAAAAAATAAAATTTATTACATAAAATGCCAAAAAGGTGTAAGTAGGTTACATTTCAGGGTAACAAATTCTTTGATGGTGATAATTGGGGTTCTTCAATCAAGAGGTTTGATTCATGCTAGTTGTTCTTTTTTTTAGGATTGTGCCATGGGATTAGTTCTTAGTGCAGCAAATGTTAGGGGTTGGACAACTGGGTCTGGTATGGAAGGGCCGCCAGTGCCTGCAGGTGGCGGCGGTGGTGGTGAGGAATCCAGTACACACAAGATCTCCACCTTCCCATGGTCTCTTTTTACCAAATCTCCACGGCGTCGTATGCGTGTTGCATTTACCTGTAATGTATGTGGTCAAAGAACAACACGGGCTATTAATCCACATGCATACACCGATGGTACCGTCTTCGTTCAGGTACTCATGTTTTTTACAACTATTTATCTTCGATAGATTTTTATTGTTATAAATTATTCGTCAATCTTTATTTGTTCTAGAAAAGTTCACAAAATAGGAAAACAAATTTTATAGGAACTTACTTTAAATTAGGTATAGAAGCTAACTTATGTTTAATTACCGTAGGTATAGAAACCGACTTATGTTTAAGTGTTTAACTACTGGTGTTAGTAACCGAGTTTCAATTCTTACTAGTTACATGTGACCTGCTCTACCGAGTCAATTTTAGCTGATTTTAGAAAGATTATCGGTGTAACAGCTTATTTGTCATTTTAGTGTACACGTCACCTATCGTCACACTGACTCATCATTTTGTAAAACTATTTCATTTTGGTAGATGCTCTATTTGCTTGTTATTTATTCATTGTTAATTATTCTCTTTGAAAGGCATAATGCTTAATGTGTTAAACATGACTACATTTGGACATTGTCGAGCTGATTAGATGTGTCTAAAGTATAAACACTTTGTACTTTTTAACGGTGAAACTGAAAAAATGAAGATTATAAATATTAACCTATGGCTTATGCGCTAAACTTGAGATGTGTAGAACTAATTTTAAGTAGAAAACTATGATATGTAAGGCAGTTATTGTTGGGTTAATCGCTTCGTTTACCAATCATGGGTCGCGGGTCACGGTTCAATAGCTTACGGGTCGACGGGTTCGAGTTTTGTGCTATGGGTCAGACTGGTTATATTTAGTAGTTTATTTATTTATTTAATAAAGTAAATCTAGTTTGAATAATAAGTCAATATGTACGTTGGTGCATGGACTTTAAATTAGTATGTAGGTTAGGTTGTTTTGAATGAGTTTTGTTTTGTCCGGGTATTAGGGAGTAGTTGCAGCTTTTTAGCTTTGATTATTTCCATTGTGTACGTTGGAATGTGCCTATTTAAGGCTTGTTATTGTTGAATAAAGTACCCCCATCTTTCAATTCGAATATAGAAAGAAGCCTTTTTTCTTTTGCAAACTATCTTCACATACATACATACATGAGTTTATTGTATAGTGTGAGATTATGTATAACTTGGGGCCTAAACCAACTGTTATGTGAGCGCTTACTCCGCTCTCTTTCTGATTTCTGTTATACGTGACTATATGTCAAGAAGTACATACAAGTGCATTTTGTGGTTTTCTACTTAAGACTGGTTTGTATTGAACATGGATGGTTATGTGGTTATTATTAGTAAGTGTTGTGCAAATGCTGATGATATGTGTGCAGTGTGCTTGATTGGATTGGATTGGTGCAGTGTTGTGGATGTAATGTGTTTCACAAGCTTGTGGATAATTTGAATCTATTTCATGAAATGAAGTGCTATGTGAATCAGTCCTTTAATTATCAGGATCCAAATGGTAATGCTGCCACCCTTGGATTCAAGTATCTTGACATGGATGATGAAAATGATAACCTCTTTCCCCTTTTGTGAGGTTTATATTATGTCCATATGTATTTGTATATTCTGTTTATTATTGTACCTATAATCTATGTTCTTACTGTACTTGTAAATAATTTCTTAAATCATTTACTGCGAGATATATATATATATGTGTGTGTGTGTTTGCGCTTCTGCCTTTTAGTCTAGAGTGTAACAAGCCAGTTTGATATCGGCTCGTTAAAAACATCAAATAGAACCATGCTTAATAGCTAGTATCAATGTCGGGGCTCTTTAATAAACGAGCTTAAGCCTCAACTTTACTTGTTGACTTCGACTAGGCTTACGAAGCTGAATAAACCTACCACTTAAATATAGCGGATCTTTATCCGGAGTAGAGCATAAACCTAAACTGTCTACTTGAGACTCTTTGACAACATGAAAAACCATAATTTTAAAAATATTTAATTAGTATTTATATTAATAATAATAATAATAATAATAATAATAATTATTATTATTATTATTATTACTACTATATATGAAGTTATAAAAAAATTGCTAAATGATATACAATATATTAATAAAACAAATTATAATTATGAACATACGAAAAACAATTTAAATTTTAATTGTATATAAAAATAATGACTTGTGAAAAATATACACCATGTGGAAAATGAAATTGTATAAAAGAAAAAAAAAACAAAAAAACAAAGATTAGTACTACAATACTTGTACTACAAAGGCAGTAAGTAGTACATTACAAGTACCATAACATGATCGTTGAAGCTTGTAAATAGCATCATGCAAACATGTAAACCTACAAAATCACTTTAGCTCAGTATACAACCATGAACAAAAAGAATACGAGGTCCAATTTGGAGGACAGAGGCATCTAGAGTCGCAGGGTCCAACCGAAACTTCCTTCTCCCTACCCAAAACCGGCTTGCTGGTTCAATCCGATACATGAAGATCCTGTTGGCAGTCCACACCATGCCAACATGACGGTTTGGCCCGCCGTTGTGATGCATTCTGGTTTTGATGGCATAGATTACAACTACTTATTGGTGTAAACTAAAGGTGGTTTGTAAAACTTACGGGTTTTCTTAGAGTTGCAAGCATTGGTGTAAGCAAGCCGAGTTGAGTTTGAGCTTTGCTTGTTTAAAAAAAAAAAAAAAGAGTTAGGCTTGAGAATGGTTTTTCAAATTTTAGCTCTGTTCAGGCTCTTTATTATTTAAAAGTTATTTATATAATTTTCATTCATGATTATGTATTTATTTATTATTATGTATATATAATAGTAATAAACATATAGATATGTAGGTGTATGTTAAATATAAATTTTGTATAATAGGCTTTTCGGTGTTGATAGTTTAGGTTTGAATTCGTTTAGACCATCTGTAGTGAAAGAAGGCCTCCGTGCCCTCCCCTCCAAATGAGGTTTTGTGATTGACTCGGCAAAAAGAAGGCTAGAAAACGCCATTTCCGGTGTTAAAATTTCCACGCCAAAACACAATTTTGAAGCTTCATGTCCCTCTTCCCCCTCCACTCCCCGTAGTCTTAGAAGTCTGACCTTGTATATAGAGTTGAGAACTCTAGCAACTCAGAACAAGTTGGTTACTTTACACTCTATTTGCAATAATAAGAAAAATTAAAATTGACAAAAATTACTTGGAAAACGGTTTTAATCAGAATGATCACAATATCATTTTGCTTATGTTTTATTTTTTTTAAATGTGAAGCCGTTTATTTTATAACAGTTATTAGTTTTCGTTTTTAAAACTCAGTAAACGCTTATACTTTTCTTTATATTTTTTTTTGAAGGGTATAATTTTCTATATACACATTGGATATCAATAATTCACACTCCATTCGAAACCTCCATGTCAGATAACCGGATAGATTGCACTATCCACGTGGACAAATATTAGCAATACAAAAAAAGATAACTCAATCCTCAACTTCAAAACAATCTCTTCTCCCAACGAACATAAACCACACAAAATTGAGCCAAAAAACCAATCACATCACTTTATAACCTCACACTCCTCTCCTTCACAACCCCAAAACCTCAAAACATAATCCACGAATGGCAACTGTAGTTTCGTCTGCTGTTTCAATCCCATCATTCACCGGCCTCAAGGCCGGTGCCACTAGAGCCAACGCGGCCGCTACGTCAGTCAAAGCGGCAGCCGCTGGCCCTAAACTTTCAGTGAAAGCTTCACTGAAAGACGCAGCAATTACAGCTGTCGCTGTTTCAGCCAGCGCGTTGCTTGCAAGCAACGCGCTGGCCTTTGACGTCTTGCTTGGAGACAATGACGGTGGACTGGCATTTGAGCCAGCCACCTTCAGTGTCCCAGCAGGTGAGAAGATTGTGTTCAAGAACAACCGTGGGTTCCCACACAACGTTGTTTTCGATGAAGATGAGATTCCTGCTGGCGTTGATGCTTCGAAGATTTCGATGGGTGAAGACGATTATTTGAATGCTGGCGGAGAGGAATACTCGGTGACATTAACCGAAAAGGGGACTTACAGTTTCTACTGTGCACCACACCAAGGTGCCGGTATGGTTGGCAAAGTTACTGTCACATAAGCTTGTAGTGAATGTTGTTCTATCAGCTTCAAATAATTGAAAAAAATGGTTTTGTAAAGAGTTTAATAGTCCAAGATTTATCCAATCTCTATTATATATGTTGGTTCAACTTTAGTTTACTTGTTATAAATTATAATTATATATATTGTCCAAATAATCGCCGCCTATCTCCGTTAGATTTATCATTCAATGAATCACCTATCCATTAATTGACTCAAATTCTTCCGGTAAATAACAAAATTGTTGGTGGAAAACTCTATTAATAACCTACCCCAATTTGTTGTAGAAATTTTCGTGATCAATGATTGGACCATGTAAACTAGAAATAGTTTTTCTTGGACAAAGGAATGTATTACTCGATCTATTTTCGCTTATGATATATAATAACTTGTACATCCATTTTTTTAAATGCATATTAGTTTCGGACATTTGGGTATGTAAAAGTTTATGTAATTAAGGCATTACTGCATTAGGGAGGTTGCATATACATATACGACCAAGGATCTTACCACTAACATTGCCAAAAATTGAATGACGTGATAATATTAATTAGAAAACTCAAGAACCAACTGGTTCGTTACAAGATCAACAAGAAAAATATGAAGTCGGATGTATTGATCACAAACAAATAATAAAGACCAAATATCATATTCAAGACTTAATCAATTTTTTTTTGAAAAGAAACTTTCATTCAAAAAACGCCAAAACCGGTCCTTAAAGCAAGGACCGAGGCACAAACCAATTACAACATATACAATAGCGAATGCCACCAATCCTTCCACACTATATTATTATAGTTAGCTCTATTTCTAACCCAAAGAAAAGACAAGGACTTTATACTAGCGACAATATCACCAATGCGAGCCGTCTTTCCATTAAACACCGAATCATTCCTCGCTTTCCACAGACTCCACATAGTCACCATAATCACCCCGTGAACGATCTTTCTCTTCTTGCTACCTTTCACCTTTTTGTACACACCCAACAAGTCTTTAATCTCAAAAGCATATATCGGCTCCAAATCACACCATCTTCCTATTTGATCCCATACACTATTCGCAATCATACAATCCGAGAACACATGCATAGCCGTTTCTTCACAGTAATCACACCAAACACACTTGTTGTCTGAAATAATTACATTCCGTTTGATCAACTCCATTTTAGTCGGTAACCTATTCATCTCCACTCGCCAAACCATAATGTTACATTTCAATGGAACCCATGAAGCCCATTTCAAGACTTAATCGATGCTTGGTATATCTCTTCAATGATGAATGGCACCAAAGATATATATGCGAAGCATAACTTGGAAGACGCAACAATCCATAGGGGTTTTAATGAGCCAAGCCAGCCTAAACTCGAGCTCGGCTCGGATTTGAAACCGAGTTGAAAATTTAAGCTCCAGCTTGGTTGGCTTGAATTTGAAAAGAGATTAAAAAGAGATTTCAAAATTCAATAGTCTAAAAATAATATTTACTAGTTCAAAATAACACATTCAAAATAAGTTCAACTTCGTACATTACCAGCTAAAATCAAGTTTAACAAAATACAAAATAAGTTTTAAATTTCAACGAAATATGTATAAGTTCATCAACATAAGAATCAGGGGCGGCCATGGTGGGATGCGGGGAGGACTCCCGGCCCGGGCCTAATTTCTAGTGGGACACATCCAGCAGGTTACAATGGCGGATTTACATGTATTGGAGGGTCGACAATAACCTTATTGAACGGGTTGGAAATGGTTCATATCCGAACTGCGCAAATTTACGGATCTGCCAAAAAATTTACAGGGTAAGGGTTGAGTGAGGAAGACGATTGTAAATGCATAAATACTTAAAACTAATAGTTTATTTTTACCACAATTTTTTTACTTTTATTATTGTTAGCTTATTTCTTTTGATTTTAAAAATATCTAGTTTATTTAATTTTGATAATAAAAAACCATAAAACTTATCGTTTATTGTTAGTCAAACCGTATTATGCCCCCGTCAAAGGAAATTCTATATTCGCCACTGCACTAAAGTAACTTAACTATTAGTCCATTAGTCAATAAAAATGAAGCGTTATCTCACTTAAGTAAAAAATAAACTTTGCAGATTGACAATGATAGTTATCAAGAACGAAATGTTGGATAATATAAACTGTGAAGAGTTGATTTTATCGATTTGATACTACTTTACCCGTCGTTTAAAAAATAGTTTACGTTTATTTATTTTGTTAACGCTTAAGGCTAATGGCACCTTTTTTCATGACTCGACCCGGGCTCCTGAATTCTCAGGGATGTCCTTGATAAGAATTAACACCCAAATATGCAATAAATGTCCTATTGCACTCCTAAATACCGATCTCTTTGAAATCAAAAGCACTATTAAGTTTAATAACTGAGTACTTTGGACACTTATCATTATGCCACGGTTTAAGGGCATGTGTAGTGAAGGGGCGTTATGGGGCTCCATGGGGCTTTTATGGGGAATAAAATATTATAAAGTAATAGAAGGAGCTTTATGGGGAATAAAATGTCTAAGTGACCAAATTGTGGCTAGACATTGTCAATGGGTGCAAGCTTTAATACGAGGGGTTAATTAGGGCTGGCAATGGGTAACCTGTGTAAGACACGATTAGACCTGTTAACTGAAAAATTCACTATGCCATATTTTACTTTTTTATATAATTAGAATTAAGAGGCAAAGAAACATTATTTCTCTTTTTAGGTACATAAAACGTATAACTGTGTTATAAACACGGGATATAAAGTAGCTAAACGAGTCGTGTTCACGTTTAGAACTTTTATTGTTCGCGTCATCAGAAACCTGTTAAACCTGCTAAGACACGATTTGCCAGCCCTAGGGTTAATGAACCTCAAGAATATGAATTTAGGATTGATTTAACTCTTTCCTAATGATCTAATGGAAATTGTCCAAATAGATGTTTCGAGTGGAACTCTGGGAGGTCAAGATGCCATGGTAATGGAACAAAAAGGGATGCATTTTAAGGTAAGTCATCTTATGACTTAAAATAGATGAATTGTAATTATGCGTATGAGCATGTCCATAATGAGTCATTGAATCACTTGTGTTTATATTAAGTTGTGTTGAATTGCAACCATCCCAGTTCAGAGTGGATGCAAAGTTGATTAAGCAATGAAAGTCAAACGGGTCATATGCGTAAGTCATTTTATGACTTAAGCTTGGTAAGTTGTACAATATTAATGTAGGCTTGGCAGTTGCTTAGAAGACTATATAATTGTGTCTACACTAGGTTTTAAATGGACTTGCACTCACCTTATTTGAAGGCGGATGCATGATAACAATTACAAAAGAGCTCATTAGGAGAGTATTGGTGAGGCTTGACCTTATTTGAAGGTTATGGTGCACCAAGAAATCCAAATGGGTCATTTGACATGACCGTGGAGTTTTGGTAAATAAGGCATCCTACGACTAAGATTGCTAAGTTGTATGTTAGATGGGCAATCGTCCATATAAATTGTTAACTAGTTGTATTGGCGCTTTGTTATTGTAAAACAAACAAACGAATGGCCTTGATGAGTACTGGCCAGCCCATCCTTAGTTGGAGGATTAAGGTTGACCAAGAATAGTCAAACGGGTCATTTGTTGTGATTAGACGATTTGATGAGTATTGGCAACCCCATCCTTAGTTGGAGGATTGAGGTTGATCAAGAATAGTCAAACGGGTCATTTGTTGTGATTAGGCGATTTGATGAGTATTGGCAACCCCATCCTTAGACGGAGGATTGATGTTGACCAAGAATAGTCAAACAGGTCATTTGTTGTGATTAGGCGATTTGATGAGTATTGGCAACCCCATCCTTAGTTGGAGGATTGAGGTTGACCAGGAATAGTCAAACGGGTCATTTGTTGGGCATATGTGCTATTAGTTAGAATTGGTGTTTATTAAAGGATCATAAAACCCCCCATTTAGTTAGTAGGGCTAGATAATGTCCCTTGAAATCCTTGAAATGAACACGACGATAACAATGCTAGAAATTGACCCGTAAATGGTCAACTGGACTGTTGGCGGGTGGAACGCGAATCCGTTATGTTAACAACCTTAATTGAAGGTGTGCAAGCTATATATATGGTTATTCAGACCATATGTGTGCCATGTCGAGGAACAAACCTTAGTTGAAGGTGTCACTTGATTATGCAAGCAAACGGGCCGCTTATGCGATACTAGTTATGCGTGACTAATAAGTAGTAAACCAGATCGATTATAAGGTGGAAAAATCTTGGTTATTGGTTGTATGTATGCAAAACATCATATATGCAAATCTGTTATGTTAAACAAAGATCCTCTAGTCATCAAATGAAGGATCATTTGGTTAGTAGATGAAGGATCCTCTGCTCACCGGATGAAAGATCCTCTAGTCTTCAGATGAAGGATCCTCTGGTCACTAGATGAAGGATCCTCTGCTCACCGGATGAAAGATCCTTTGGTCATTAGATGAAGGATACTTTGGTCAGTAGATGAAGGATCCTCTGCTCACCGGATGAAAGATCCTCTGGTTACTAGTTGAAGGATCCTCTGGTCACTAGATGAAGGATACTATGGCTACCGGATGAAAGATCCTTTGGATATAGTAAACCATTGGTATATGCGAATTTGCCGGTATATGTAGATTTTTTTGTGATGTAAGCCAATCTTAAACTGTTTAACCAACTCGTCAGTTTAATTGCAAATCGACTAACCATGTTTAATGTGGTTAATGCTAGGTTCAGACATAGTAGGGGGTGGAGCAAGGATCATGGCCGCGCGAAGAACCGAACGCAATGCAAATTTAAACTTTTAACGCTTCCGCTAAATTTTTAAGAACTTTAATAGTTGTGATGGGTTTCTAAACATGTATCAAATATTTTGCACTCAGAATTTATGAAACGTAAACAGTTCATGGGCTTGCCACACTAATGGTCAAACATATGTTTGTGAAAGTTTAACTTCTTTCGTAAATTTAATCCGACTATTTATCATTAACTTTGAGTTAAGATCTGTCTAGTTGGGACGAGTCTTACAATGGGGTGGGGAAAATATAGAGGAGGTGGGATTGAAGGCGACAGACATGGGGTGTCAGGCGGGGGTTATGCCGTTTACATATCTTTGGATACAGGTTGGAGCAAACATGAGTCGAATTAATAACTGGGATCCGGTGCTAAAAGTATTCAAGACAAGATTATCTCGGTGGAAGTCGAAAGTTTTATCGATTGGAGGTAGATTGACTCTTATCAAATCTGTTTTGGAATCTCTCCCATCGTATTACTTCTCTTTATTCAAGGCGTCTGTTGGGGTTGTAAATATATTGGAGGGTTTGATTAGAAAATTCTTTTGGGGAGGTAATTTGGATTCGAAAAAACTTCATTGGGTAGGTTGGGATGTTGTTACTAGGCCAATTAAACATGGAGGGTTGGGTATTCGCAATCTTGGAGATTGTAATAATGCTTTCTTGGTTAAATGGTTATGGAGGTATCG
The DNA here is from genome assembly GCA_028751855.1 of Ambrosia trifida. Taxonomy (NCBI): domain Eukaryota; kingdom Viridiplantae; phylum Streptophyta; class Magnoliopsida; order Asterales; family Asteraceae; genus Ambrosia; species Ambrosia trifida. Next base: position 109,283,472 of record CM054123.1, on the reverse strand, counting down.
TCAAGAAAGGAATGCTTTGTGGAGGAGAGTGGTAGATGCTATTCATGGTTCACAAAGGAAGTGGGAATCGTATCCGCATAGATCGATATATTCCGGCACGTGGACCAAATTAATTAGTAGTGGGCTGCGGTTAAAAGTCGGAAGTCACATCAGCATGAATATGATACGAGGTCGGATAGGAAACGGTATGGACATTAACTTTTGGATTGTTCCTTGGGTGGATAGGACTCCTTTAAAAATTATGTTCCTGAATTTATTTCGGTTGGAGAGTAAATGGTGCAACGTCAGTGATAGAATTAGTGGAGGCGGTACGGGAATGAGTATGGAATGAAACTGGAGAAAAGGAATCCAAATTCGGTAGTAGAGCTTCAACAATTGCAGGACTGTACCAGGTTATTAGCGGGTCAAGTACTTGGAGCTTCTAAAGATTTATGGTTATAGGATAATGGTTCGTGTGATGGCTTTTCAGTTCTAGAGGTTAGAAAATGGATGGATAGCGATCGGCCATTTCAAGTTATTTCGGATTATGCTTGGTGCAAATGGATCCCGATTAAATGCAATGTCTTCATGTGGAGAATGTTAATGGATATGATTCCTACTAAAAACGCGTTACAAAGGCGGGATATCAATTGTGGGAGTCTATTGTGCAATTTTTTGTGAGGATCAGGAGGAAAGTGTGGATCGTATGTTCACTAGGTGTAGGGTGGCTAACGGAGTTTGGAATGACATAGCTAGATGGGCTAATCTTCCCCCATTTTACTTCTTTTCGGTGAAAGACGTTATGCAGGTGTATGAAAGCTCGACATGGTCTGCGACAAAGAAGACAGCTCTACATAGTGTTATTGTTCTTACGTGTTGGCGGATTTGGAAGGCAAGGAATGAAAAGATCTTTCAAGATGATAATCGGAATGTGGTTGATATAGTCTTAATATAAAAGCCTTGGGTTTTATTTGGTTTTCTACTAGATGTAAAAAGAGTATGGTGGGTTGGAAGGATTGAAATTTTTTTAATTTTGATGTAATATAATTTTGTTGGTTTGGGAGTCTCCTCCGCCTTGAAAATTTCCCTTGGTTTTTTGTGTGGTTAATAAAGTTTGCCTTGAAAAAAAAAAAAACTAGAGTAATTTTTTGATTAGAGACAGGTAATAAAATAATGAGAAAAATAAAGATATTTAGGCGGGAGGGATATCTCGTAAGAGTTGACCAAAAAACCTAATCCAAACAACACTCTTTCTTTGTTGGGTCAAAGTCAAATGAACCCCATCTTCACTCTCACCCCACCCCACCCAGGTCTCTCTCTCTCCCTTGTTCTATCCTAGTTCTCTTCTCCCTCCACACCATTTTCTTCAATTCCAAACCCTATAATATAATTCACTTTATCACACCCTTACTAAATTCAACAACACCCCCCCTCCCTCCCTTTTTTCTGTTGCAATAATAATAATATGTTTTATTTCCATTCCACAATGCATTCAATCTTCACCAACATTTGACAAAACCCCCCTCCCTTTTTCCTAAAAGCCCTAAAAGGGTTTTGTTTAATCCTTTCAAAAACTTGTTTTTTTAAACTGGGTCTTCTTCAAATTTGCTCCAAAATCCCAATCTTTGTTGGGATTTTTGTTCTTAATATAATTAATAATAACCAATTGCTAGTTTCTTTTCTTGTTTTTTTTTTTTTTTTTGTTGGTATAAATATAAATAAATAAGAAAAGAATGGATGATTGTGATCATAGTAAGGTGTTTGTGGGTGGGATTTCATGGGAGACTACAGAAGATATGTTAAGAGACCATTTCAGAAGCTATGGAACTGTTGTGGCTTCAGTCATTGCTAAAGACCGAGCCACCGGCACCCCTCGCGGCTTCGCTTTCGTTTCCTTTTCGGATGCTTCAGCTCTTGATAAAGTTCTTGTTGACACACATACAATTCTTGGCAGAACGGTTTCTTTCTTTCTTTCTTTCTTTCAGACTAATGACTCTGTTTGACTTTGGAGTGTTAATATTATATTCATTAGCTTAGCTATTTATTTATTTTAAGTTAGCTTTAGGACTTTTACTTGCTTTGATAGTGATTATCACTAACTAATAATTGAGTAACTAAAAGGTAGATAGATATAGTTTGCTAGCTAGCTTTATAATATAAATTTAGGTGCCTTTGAGTGCTATGCTATATTAGTTGTTTTTTTCAAGTTAAAAAATAACTAAGTTAGGTGGTTTTTTGGACTTTCGGTTCGAAAACGATTGTTACTACCTAAAGAACCCAAGTTCTTTAGTTAATTAGAGTTTGATATAGTTTGCTTCTTTTACTATCGTTTAAATAAATTTTGAGTGTTATATTAGTTGCTTTACAAGTTTAAGCATATACACACGATTTTAGACTTTCGGTTTGTTAATTTTATATTTGTTTGTCTTGTGAGTGTTATATAAGTTGTTGTTGTTTGAAGTTAAATAACTAAATCAATGTAGGCAGTTTTTGGACTTTCAGTTCGAAAACGCTTGTTACTACATATATAACTCAATAATATTATATGGTAATCGGAGCTTGGTTCTTTTACTATTGTTTTTGACGCTGTTTGACGTTAAATAACTAAACTAAGCGGTTTTTGGACTTCTGGTTTGAAAATAGTTGCTAATACTTTTTTCCTAAAGAACTCAATCATATGGTAACTAAAGCTAGTTCTAGTTATGATCTTTTAATATTGTTTGACTTTTAAGTGTTATATACCTGGATTTACTGTTTGATTACGAATTGACGATTATTGCTACACAGAGAATATATGGGTTATTAACGATATATATATAGTTTGTGCCGTTACAATAGTTTGACTTTTGAGTGTCATATTATTTGTCAATTAAGTTAACTTTAGTCTGTTTTGTGACTTTGCTTTTGATACTGGATAAATGATTCATAATTGTGTTATTAAAGGTATATATGGTTTAGAAAGTTTTAAATTTAATTGTTTGGACTTTGAATGTTATTTAGTAATTGTTTGGATTTAAATTTTGTTGGTTTTTGGACTCTCGGTTCGAAAATGATTGTGACTACTACATAAAGAACTATGGTCATTGGAGCATAATATACTTTGGTTCTTTTACTATTGTATGACTTTTATTTGGTATGTATATCAATTGTCTTTTGAAGTTCAATAACTAAATTTAGGCGGTCTTCGAAGTTACGGTTCGAAAATTGTTGTTTTTACATAAAGAAGTCAATAATTAATATGGTAATTTAGGTTTTAATATTTATATTTTTTACTTCTTTTACTATTGTTGGGCTTTTGAGTGTTATATGCTTTTGAGTGTTATATCAGTTGCTTTTTGAAGTTAAATTGCTAAATCTGGGTGCTGTTTGGACTTTCGGTTCAGAAACTATTGTTACCATGGTACAATATAAAAAAACTCAATAATCAGGTAATTAGAGCTTAATATAGTTTGGTTTGGTTCTTTAAAAAAAGAACCAAACTATATTGTTTGACTTTTGAGTGTTATATTTAAAGTTAAAAAAAATATACGCGTTTTTTAGTCTTTCGGTTTGATAACAAATTGGCGATGATTGCTACATAAAGAGAATATTTGGGCAATTAAAACCGGTGTAGTTTGTAACATTACAATAGTTTTGACTTTTGAGCGTCACATCACATTCATTATTTATTAAGTTAGCTGTAGGTTGTTTTGGGACCTTCCTTTGGTTTGATAATGATTATTACCACATAATAAAGGATCCATATAATAAATCTAGGCGGTTTTCGGAATTTCTGTTTAAAAAAGATTTCAGTTACATGAAGAAGTCAATAAATAATATGGTAACTAGAGCTTGCTTGATATAGTATGAAGTTGAAATACAAATAGATTGTTTTTATACTCTTGGTTTGATATCGAATTGACCATGATTGCTGCATGCCTCCTACGTATAGTGAATATGTCGGTGATTATAGGTAATCTTACAACTATCTCGACTTTTGAGTGTCATATTAGTTGATATTAAAGTCAGGTTTTTTGAAGTTTTTGCACTGTGTGTTAACATAGTTCCTAGTTTATTAAAAAAAAGATAAATCAATTTTGGTAAGAGAAAAATTTTATATAAGTATTTTGAGAAGAAATAGCCGGAACTATTATAATATTGCTTCAGAAGGCAATAAATCGGTTTTGATGCATATCCAAACGCCCGTTTATTTTTTTGTTCTGTCTCAAGTATGATGTTGGTGAAAATATCAAGAAAACATTTTCGGAGTTGCTAACTGTGTTATGCAAAGTCAGCGGTCAAATTGTGGAAATCTCTGTTCTGTTGATTAGGCTGGCATTTGAAAGTAACCTTAATCGACCGTTGATAAGTTAATAATGGGCTGAATTCGGCACCTACTTTACTTTTGGAGACCTGTTTGTTAATTTGTAGAAATCATTCTGTGTGTGTTTTTTAGGTGTGGAACTTGTAGTCTTGGCCAACTGAACCCGCCTTTTTATTCCTTTATTATTTCATGATTGGTAAACCCTAAACCCTAAACATTTGACGGTGGTTTCTACAGGTTGAAGTGAAAAAAGCAGTACCAAGAAGTGAACAGAATCAGAACCAGCAAGAACAGAATCGAGGGCAGAACAGGAATTTCAGAAATAACGGTACTAACAGCAGCAACGATAACTTAAAAACTAAGAAGATTTTTGTAGGCGGGTTATCTGCAAACTTAACGGAAGACGATTTCAAGTTCTACTTTGAAAAATTCGGCAGGATTACCGACGTGGTTGTGATGCATGATAACGTGACCCACAGGCCACGTGGTTTCGGGTTCATCACTTTTGATTCAGAGGACTCGGTTGAAGAGGTTATGCAAAAAAGCTTCCATGAGTTGGGTGGTAAACTTGTCGAGGTTAAAAGGGCAGTACCTAAAGAGGTTAGTGGCGGTGGCATTACTAGCAGCAGCAATAGGGATTCTAACTTTAGCATTGGTCATCAACAGGCCGCCCCGTATAGACCTCCTATGTACGACGTTCTTCCTGGTTATGGACTGTTGCCGAGCTATGGTGGTTATCCTTACGGTGGCGGTTATCCAGTTGGTGGTTATGGGATGGCAGCGGTTCCACCTAGGGTTCCATGGGGTGGTCCAGCAATGGTTGGCATGAGGGGCGGTCCATTGCCGTTGGCAGTTTATCCGGCGTACTTGAACGATGGGCATGGGTTAATGGGTGGTATCCCGGCGGCAAACGGTTACAGTGGGATTGTGGGACCCGCACCGAGCGGGATGCCGAGTCAACTCAGTGAGCAAAATTGGGGGAGTGTAGATAACAATTCTTTGGGGTCAAGTGGTGGGGAGGCTAGGAAAAATGACCAAAGTGGTGTTGGAGGCAACACTGACTGACTACTAGTTGGGGGTATTATGGTAAATTAACCAGGGTATCCTTGTGTTTAGGCACCTCTAACTTTGCTATAAATATGTTGGTTTCTTTGTATCAGTTCTAGTTTTAATAATTTGTGGATTATGGATTTGGTATTTATGTAAAATAGTTCTTTACATTTTATGTTTATTTGGCTATGAATACACCTAAAAATACAATACATTATTTGTTACTTATTTGTAGAAATGAAGAAGACATGGGACTATATTTTCCCCACCTGAGATGGAAGTGGATTCAATATGGAAAAGGTATTAACAATTAAAAGACTATAAATTATAGTTATAAAAACACAATGAATCGTAAAATATAAAACAATGCTGAGCAAAATATTACACAATGGTTAGAAAGAAAAATCGCAAAAATGACGCGATGAAAAAAACACAATTGTAAATAAAAGACAAAATGATCTGAAATAAAAAAAAATTCTAAAATCTTAAACTAAAATTCCAAAAGCGAAAAACTAAAATCTAAGATCGTAAAGTTTGACAAGACGGTTCCAATGCTACTTACTATATTGAGTTCAATCGGAGTTCCTTTAATACTCTTTGTACGACTTCCACTATGGACTGACCATGTGTCAAAATTGAGGAAGCTTGGTGGAAAGCCATCGATGTCTGATTGTATTTTTCATCCGTTGCTAGTTAGACTGCCGGTCTAAATTAAAAAAGAAAACATATGTTCGGCAATCATGACCCAATATGGGTTGATTAATTGGGTCACTTAAAAAATACAACTTGCCAAATTTGGTCAGTCCTATGGATCTTTCTTTTTATTCATTGTTGATGAATGTTGACTATTTTGAGTTTTGTTCTTGAATGCATACTTCAAATACGACTTTGTATTTGTTGTTTTGACTTCCATTTATCTTTGGATTCTATTTCCAATTCATATTTTTCTTCTATCAATAGCAGATCTACAATTTGATACGTGCCAACCCACACCCCATGCTCAGGATTATCCCATGTTTTCTGCATTTCTTTCCCATTGTTATTGGCACCATTCCTGGGATAATGATGCTACAAAAGTCCAACGATAGGGTTACTTGACCCAAGATTTTTTAAGCGAACTAGAAAGTCAGATCCCTTTGAATTGGCATAAAGAAAAAATAGCAAATATCAAAATTATTATTTTTTTGTTACTCGATTACAAGTCGCACTATATGTATATATTAGTATACTAGTCAGGTGCCCGAGCGTTGCGGCGGGAAACAACATTTAGTTAACATGTGCATTGTGTGTTGTAGTTTAAGCAATTATACTGTAAAACATAAATTTAAGATGTCAATAGAGAAATGAATTATAATATAGTATAGATGATTTCGGTTCATTTTTGTTTGTTTTTGTTTCGGTTATTAGTAAACCATTACATGAATTTTTAAATTAAAAAAACTATAGTAATACTATACTCAAATTAAAGAAAAAATAAATGTTCATTTATTCGGTATAATAATATTAGGAAAATATTAACGTATAAAAAAAATTATAGACGTTTAAAAATCGTGGGGGTAGTTGGTTAAAATAAGGGTGGAAAGTGTAATTGTTATTTAAATAGAAAAAGTTGAGGGGAAAAATTTGTAAGTATTGTATAAAAGACATATTTGCCCTCAAAAAGTAGTTAACATATGTATTGTGTGTTGTACTCTAAGGAATTATGCTTGTAAAACTTAAATTATAAGTCATCATTGTGAAATGTATTATAAGATGGTATAAATATAGATTAACGTAAAAAAAATAGTTGTTACATGTATAATCCTTGTTTTGTTTGCTATTGGGACATTGCAACCATTGACAACAATTGATTACCCTTAATTTCTCTCCCAATCACTATCCATGTCGGTAGCAGTTAGCGAGGTCGTGAGTAATGAGGATAGGAGCTGAAGATGCGTTCAAGAAGAAAAAGGATATTGCTATTAGTTTTTTAAGCTTTGGATCTAGACATTTTACTTGTTTGGTCTTTTATGCCTTTAGTTATTAGTTTGATCATCTAGGTGAAATACACATCTATAACTCTATGTAAAGGTAGGCACTCAATGGACATGGCATCCATTGGGGCCATCATCCTCCTTTGAGTGTGTCATGTGACAAAATGTGAGAATTTAAAAAAAATAAAATAAAAAATCTTATCACCTATATAAACTTTGTTCTCATATCTCAAACCCTAAAAAACCCTCCCTTCCTCTACTCTTGCCACCGTCGCCGCCTCCTCCTGCCACTACCTTTACCGCCTCATCCTCTTCTCCCTAGCCTCCACCAGGGGCCTGCGTGGGAAGTCGATGAGAAAGAAGTAAAAGCCCCCGGAGCTGAGCTTCTCCCCGATGGCCGACGTGGCCTCTGCATTCACGGCTTGCAGATCGAATCCACCAACCGTTCTTGTCTCACATCCCTCAATCTCCAATCGTAATTATTATTATTATTATTATTGGGTCAAGTTATCATACATAGTGTAACAAAAATGAGAAGATCGAGAAGGATAAAAAACACAATACGTAAAGAAATATGATACAATGCGCCACAAAATATAACACAATGCTAAAAAAGTATAACATAATGCTGAAGAAAAAAGACACAATGAATTGTAAAAATAACACAATGATGAAAATAAGAAAAAGACACAATGCTACATAAAAGACACAATAATATAACAAAAATTCTAAGAACGACAAGCTAAAAATCCAAAAAATGAAAACCTAAAAATTAAGATCATAGGGTTCGATAAGACGATTCCAATGCCACTTGAATGAGTTCAATCGGAATCCGTTTGATACCCTTCCTACGACTTCCTATTTTTCTTTCACTGTGTATTTGATCCTAGCCCTATTATTATTATTATTATTATTATTATTATTATTATTATTATTATTATTATTATTATTATTATTTTAATTTTATTTTCCCATCTAGCACCGTGAGCTTTGCAGGTTGTGTTTAAACTTTAAAAGATTCTGTTTGTTCACATTATTCTTGCAAGATTTTGTTTGCTATATAAAAGTGTTGTCGAATGGTATTTTAGACATTTAGTTGTCGGTGAAATTTATTATAGGGTATGCGAGAACATCCTGATTATACTATGTGGAAACAAGGTTGACGTGAAGAACCGTCAAGTGAAAGCAAAACAAGTTAATTTTCACAGAAAGAAAAACTTGCAGTATTATGAGATATTAGCAAAGAGTAACTACAACTTTGAGAAGCCTTTCCTTTACCTAGCCCGAAAACTTGTCGGGTTGGTATTGTTGGCAATTTTTATGATTGATATATAAAAATATTTTTATATGGTTCTGATTTGTTTTTGTGCTTAGTGATGCAAACTTGCACTTTGTTGAGTCTCCCGCATTTGCTCCACCGGAAGTTCAAATCAATATGATTTCTCAACTATAGTAAGTTTAACGTTTGACCAAACTGCAGTCATTAACCTTATATTAACCTTAATCTTTATATCTATTACAGGTCAACATGTTTTAGTATCGTTTTTATGTTTTATTTAAAGCACCTTTATTTGGAGTAAAATCATTATTATCTAATTTTTAGGTGTTGTTTTATAGGTAGTTTGTTAATCAATATTGGAACTTTTTAGATATTGGATAGTTTATGTTCTTGTGATCAATACTATGAGATCATAAAGAACATGTTTGTGAATCAAGAAATTAGATGTATGATTTGGGTACGGTTTACGAATCTTAAGTTGATAGAGATTAGATAGTGTTTCTTTCCGTTGAGTAGATTTTGATAAGAGAATGTGAAGACTAATGTGGAGAAAGCAAAGGCAATGTGGGAGAGACAACATGAACATGCTGCTAATAAAATTTATTCCATGTGTTATGACATGGGTGGATTCTTTCTCAAGGTTTGTTTGATTTCAGTTTTTCCGTGTTAGGTAGAACTCCAAGTGCCTTTTTGTAGGCTTTAATTTCGAATGATACCTGCTGGGTATATTTTCCTTTGTTGGCGGTAGAATTTGACTATGTTTTTTAATGAGGGCAAAAACTCGTTTCTACAGGTTGGGGTTTGTAAGAGAGCACTTGGGGGCGAGTTAGGGTTGTGAAATGATGAAAATGAGGCAAAAAGATGCTTATATAGTATTTTCTTATTCGCACCTTCAATGGTGCGAATGGGAAATTTTGTCTCTCATTCGCACCATCATAGGTGAGAATTAGAAACCTTGTTCATATGCACCTTCGTTGGCGTGAATGAGTAATTATGTCTCTCAATCGCCACTTCATAGGTGAGAATGAGAAATAATGTCTCCCATTCGTCCCAACGACCCAAAATGACACTTGGAACATATATTATCATACCAATTCACATATACACGTATTCACAAGTTGTTAATTGATTGTAGAACATAGTATACTTGATAAGTTACCCCCAATTATGTAAATTCACCAACTATGGGACTCAAGACTTGTGTCTATCTGTACGTTTCCCTGATGATTCCCCGAATCATCAAACTATAGATATTGTGCGCGTTCCTACCCGGTGATCCTCCGAATCACCAACCCTTGGACATTGTGTGTAGACCGACTCCCGATGTTCCCCGAATCATCATACCGACTCAACTAATCCCGTTAAGTAAGTTTTATGAATGTTTTGCTAAGGTAGACTTATATGATTTTAAAAAGTAATAACATGAGTTTGTCGAGTGTCACATAAACTCACTAACACTAACCCACAAGTTCCATACAAGTAATCCACTACCGCCGCTGACATATTATAACTAACACAAGTTTAATACAACTAACACTAACCCACAAGTTTAAAAGCATGATAACAAAAATTTCATGTCATATACCAGCCACCCCTAACGGTGTCGCAAAAGGGTTACATTCCAAATAAAAAAATTGGAAACATGAGGCGCGCAGGCTTAATGTAAACTAGGCGACCTTGTTCATAGGAGGATCATCCCACTCCTCCGCGGATCCTGAAAAATCCACATGTTCACTTGCCTCTGGCTCCTTTTCATCAAAGTTGGCTGATGCTTCAGCATTAGCACCCATGCCACGCGCAATCAGTGGCGGATCCAGAATTTTTTTTTCCAATGATGTCACTATTTTAGACATTCTAATTTTATAGAACCGGACATAAATATTTTCGGGTGGGTCGGTTTGACGGTTCGGGTCAAGTAAGGTTGATCACATAATAAAAATATTATACAATGATAAAAACATCGTCATTAAAAAATAAAAAAAAACACATAATATAAATTCGATGGCCTTATGAGCCCCCTGAGCCCCTACGGGGTTGGCGTTGCAATGATTGGTCGTTTTATGCGTCTTTAACGCACACGACCAGGACCATTTCTTCATTTTCGGTCCAACGAGTCATTTTGAAGGTGTGGGTTTTGTTGATATTGAACTGTGTTTTCACCACCGTAGTATAATGGTTTATATACAAAAAATTATCAACCATATTGCATGTGAAATTCAATATTTCTGACGGTTAGATGAAACCGATTTTAATGCACATAATTATTTTTGACCGTGTTGGTAGGACGGTTTATGAGAAATCTGACCGTTTGGTGGTAAAACCGTGTGAATTAAAAAAACAAAAATTAAGATTTGAATTTAAATAAAAATAAATAAAAGAATTAGTGGAGTGCTGCCTCCAAAAAAATGTATCAGTGAAGTGATGTGGCACTACATGATTGGTTAAAATCAGTTAAGTGAAAGTGAATCCTATAAGCGTCCCTTCCCCCCTAATGGGCTAAATAGTGGAGTGGAATTGTAAAAGGTTATATTTTTATCTACTTAAAAATTAGAGTTGAGCTCATTTAACTAGAATTGGGTTAGATCTAATGTAGTCACCATAAAAAAACATTGATGTCACTCAAAAAACTATGTATATATATATATACACAACTGAAAAAAGACTGATGTCCCGGGACTACGTCCCAACCAACATATCTCCGCCTTTGCGCGCAATAGCAGCATGATCGACACCCGCCTTACGGAGAGTGTCTTGCAGCTCCTCAAGGTTTGGATTTTGGGCGTGGCTGACAATGAAATATACCATGGGATACTCAAGCTCATCAAACTGGCGAGACTTTTCCTTCCAAGTAATTTCAACATCCAAGGCATATAAGGCGAAGTCTTCAACCGCTTTACCATCATTCGCTTGCTGGTCTCCCTCCAAAAAGCCCTCATTGCGCCCCACAAGCTTGGAAGCAACTGTCAGCGTACCCACAGCTTCACGCGTGATCTAATTAGATTTCAGATGATGAGCAACCTACAAAATAACCAATTAAAAGGAGATCAACACTTAGTAAAGTAAAATAAGGTAATAAAGGAAGATAAAGGCGCTCACCTCAGGTATGCACTACGTAAATAACCAGTTTCGAGCACCTTGTCACTTAAATCAGTCATTTTCTCTTGAAGAGGATTGCGCTCATCCACCAAGCTGCATGTCGTTGTCTGCAGCTCCACAATCTTCTCATTGCGCACAATAAGTTTAGGTTCCCAAAACTTCAAATTTTCATGAGGGAAGGCCAGGCTAACATCCCGAGCCTTAATCACATCCCTGAGGCACAACATCTCCAGACCAGACTCATGGAGATCATTCTGATTAGTTCGTTCACATGAAAGTTTTCAATCCACCTCGTGCCTTGCAAGGTGTTTCATTACCTTCACTTTCTCTGCGTATAAGTGGTCGCCCACCACTCAGCATCCCGCAGCTTCTTTGTCTCCTATCTCTCATACTCAACTAGTTATCCTGTTGAAAGGCATTCCACCCCCTGCCTATATTTGAAGTTAGTAAGGGTTAACACACCAGAGGTGGGGGTCCTGAGTGAACGCGCCAGTAAGCTCTACTGACCCGCGCTCCAAAGGCGCATGAAACTCCCCCTAGTAAGCTCTTCAACATTAAAAGTTTGGCCAGAGGACCCATCACCAAGCACTCCTTTAGCATGGCACAAGGGCCTAGTAAAATGCCCTATCTCACCCACATCCTCTTCCTCCTCTATGTCGACCTCAATATAGGTCGCATGTGGGGAACCCCAGTTGCTACTTTATGGAAAAGAATGATGAGACGAAGATAACTGATCGATATCCATGCTCTCATCACTAGATAACACATAAAAGGCTTGACCCTGATAGGTGAAGGCTCCAAGACAGCTAAAGAATGCACACCTGACTCATGTGTAACCTCATGTAATTTTTCCTCAATTTTTTTAATAAAAAGTTCATTTTTATTCATTATGTCCCATTTTCATTTATACAAATTACTTATCATTTTAGATATTACAAGGTTATTAATTTCTATACAAAAGTTCTTAATATAATATATATATATATATATATATATATATATATATATATATATATATTAATAATCATAATAATAACAATGATAACAATAACAATAACAACAGCAGCAGCATCAGCAGCAGCAACAACAACAACAATAATAATAATAATAATAATAATAATAATAATAATAATAATAATAGTAACAATAATGAATTTCATACTTTCTTGATATAAAAATTCTAAAGCTTATAATAAAAAAGTTTATAAAACATGAAACATTTTATAAAACAAAATAACAAAGCCACAAACCCAACCCCACAACCAAAACACCCAGCAGGCCCACACACACCCCAGCCCGAAGGGAAACCGGCCCAAGAACCCCAACCAAAAACTCCCCATCAGAGACATGGTTATAAGGAACTAGGTTATTAGTAAAATGACCTAGACTATAACTAAGAACCTATACTTGACCTTACTTGTGTTTATTTGTTTAATTGCTCCACTAACTTTTTTCATTTGTCACCTCTCGTTCTTTTCCCCTACATGTCTATTTATTTCTTCATCTTGGGCACTGAGGGGTGTTTTCACTTGGAGAAAAGGTCTACACTTTGGAGCATGCTAGATATTTTTGGGTTAATCCTCTACCCTTGTTTTTTACTAAGGTAGCGTTTGGTACGCAGGAATGAGAGGCGGAATGGAATGGAGCATTACGATGGAATGAAAAAAAAGGTGTTTGGTTGGTCAAGGTAATGGAATCATCCATTACCTCCTCCATTTCATTCCTTCTAAAAACCCCCATATTCATTCCATCCAACCCCCCTGTTTTTTTTTTCATTCCTTTCCCTCTGTCACCCTTCATCACCACTAACCACTACCACCACCCACCTCTACCAGTAGCGCCAACCGACCACCACCACCACCGACCACCGCCATCGCCACCCACCACCGACCACCGCCGCCACTCTCGTCACCGACCACCACCACCCACCGACTACCGCCATCACCGACCACCACCACCACCGTTGACCACCGCCAACCGCCACCTCCACTCCCACTAACTACCACCTAGCACCGACCGCCACCACCGACACTCTTCGTCACCGATCATCGCCACCCACCGACCATCATCATCAACCGTTGCCGTCACTCCTTGTCCCGACCCGCCGCCACCGACCACCAGCATCGTCACCACTACTATCACCACCAGGCGCCGCCACCGACCACCACCACCGTCACCGTTACTATTACCACCAGACGTCGCCACCCACCACCACCACCCATCGTCGTCACCACCACTGACAACCACTACCACCACCGCTGATTTTATTCCTTTGTCTTTTCCTTCATACCAAACAATACAAATTAATGATTCATTCAATTCTTATGTGTAACCAAACAAGACCATAGAATAGTAATCATCCATTTCATTCCCTTGTCCATTCCATTACCTTCTCCATTCCATTCCCTCGTTGATTCCATTACCCCATACCAAACAGACCCAATTTTTCATCCCTTCAAAGTGTTGAAATCGATGTGAGAGAACACGTGCAATCTAGAAGGGTGTATGCCTGTACACTGGGTTTTCTGGCACAGGCAAACATAGCGTATAAATCTGAATTAACCGAGAGACCAGTTATGCTTACCTAGGGATTCCTACAGTGAGTGTCCTCTTATAGACTAAACACGTTTTCATAATCTCCAATTGAATTCGATTCCTTTGGACAGTCAAGGTTTTTGCTTGTGACTAAAAGCTAAATCATAGTTTAAGCAACATATTATCATGAAAAAGGTTCATGTTTATAAACATTTTTAAGTCAAAGTGATAATCCTTTAATAAGGTTTATGACATTGCTTTATATTTACTACGGATTCTAAATATGTTCGTTTCAGTTATAGTTTTACGGTTACTTGAGACCTGAATAATCAACCAGCGCCATACTAGATTATTCACCAAATTAAGTATTCAATTAATCTAACACATAAATGTATTGTCATGTGCCATTAAGCGTAAATAGTCAACCATGATTAGCATAATGATTAAAATGATTATAACGTTTGCTACAAGTTTTGTGCAGTTGTATTGATTGACTTTCTATAAAATAAACACCGTCACATGGCCCATAGGAATGTTTAATACATTATTTAGTCAAATGGAGACAACTAACATGGAGAGGTGATAACTACGTAAGCGTGATAGTACATTATAAGTACCTTTTTAGATGAGAGAAAATTATAAACGTGTTTACTATATATATTCATACATTAGTACTTATATTTAACAAACTTTTATCAAGGCCGATCATTAATGGGTGCGGGGCCATGCTTAAATTTTAGGGGGCACATTGACATTCCGGCAATCTAAGTTTTCTTAACAGTGATGCCCTTAATTTGATGGATTTTTATATGTTTGAGGCCTAAAATTGTTAATCAATTATTAATCAAAGTGAAGGGTAGTTTATATAAAACAGAAAGTAAATAAATGTTGAGAGATGCTAAGAATTAAAAAGGAAAATAAATTGTTTTGAGAAAAAAAATTGCAAGTTTATTAATGGATGTAGGACTAGAGATGATGAAGAAGATGAAATGAAGAGGGCTCACACTTAGGGGCTGTTTGGCAAGCCTCTTAATAAGGCTCTGAACCATTTAGCGCTGAATGATTCAGCATGCAGCGCGTTTGTTTCAGCTTCTGAATGGAATGGTTAAGGCTGAATCATTAAAACTTGAGATGTTGCTGAATTATTAAGCACCGAATCATTAAGCACTGAACTAGGCTGAACCTTAATGAGACTCTTCTACCAATGTGGGACAAGAATATTAACCATTAAGAGGTCAAACTAAATGATTCAGCACTTAACCATTCAAACCTCTTAATGATACCAAACAACCCCTTAGTTGTTTTTCTTTTTTACCGGTTGGTTAGTTTTGACTTCTTTTTTAACTTTATTTTTGTTATGAAAAAAAAAAATTAATTGTCACTTTCCCATTTATATTTTCACCATTTGTGGGATTCGAACTCCCAGCCTTTCCTAAGAAGGTTTGTTCCCTCTACCGTTAGACTACAATCTAAGTAGGAAATAAAATTTGATCCATCAATTCAATATTACCTTAATCGTAACTTAAAAAATAGTTTACATTATTTATTTCGTTAAGGCCTAAAACTAAGGCTAAAGGGCACAATTTTTGCAGCTTGGTTCGGCACCTAACCAGCCCTGACTTTTATCTCTATAATTAACCATAAAAATTCATAAAAAAAAAAAAAAAAAAGAATTCCTTGTTTCACTTTAATTTTACGATCCCTTATAGTTACGTTTAAAAAAATGAAACTTGTCTTTACCCACTTACATTGGTTTTTACACTTGTAATTCTCTTTAGAGGAGGGCCACAACCAATAGGTACCAATTTCCGTAAATCTTGCGCTGTCACTTTACTTCAGTAATTTACTGCATCAAGACACTAATGTAAAAGTATCATAACTTTGAAGCACTACCTTAAAAATATTAAATACAATAATCATTTTAATTAAAAAATGAAACGTTAAATTAACATTATGAACAACTAAAATAAAATTACACTTATTAAACCTAAAAATAAAAAAATGTGAATAAGCATAAATTTAAAATAAAATAGACTAAAAACATATATCAGAAAAAACCATCTTGAATCCGATTCCTCAAGAGGGTAGATCTAGGGTTGCCAGATGTTCCACAAAATCATTTCGAAGTTGAAAATACGTATCTTGGTTTTTCAACTTTGCAAAGCATTAGGGTCGAACACTGGCTTGACTAGGGGATCCTTTACATTGACTGGTGTCACACCCTGACTTTTCCGTCGGTTGTGAATGTTTGGCACCTTTACTACGCAGCGGAATTAATTCAACTAAGACTTCTACATGGTTCGAACGCCTTTACTAAGCCTTATAGGGCCTCCAATCCCAAGATATCGCTTACTTCCAACCGTGTCGTTGTCAATATCTATACCTGAAAGACATGCTTAAAAAGTCAACATAAAGCTGGTGAGTTCATGGTTTTACATTTATTTCTCATAAAACCCTTTTTGGTTTAAATCACTTGGAAAATATTCGTACAAAATTTAAAAAGTTTATTTTCATTACACGAAATGCTATTTTAGAAAAACATTTTAAAAGTCCCCTTGGAATCCTCGCCGGGTATTCCATTTTATTTATTCTTCGGCCCAACTCACTTTACCGTATATTTATCTCCCCATAAAAATAAATATATTAGGTTCTTGTCAATTGAACAAGTACATTCAAAATGAGATTTTATTCCCGTGGAATCCTTGTCAGGCATTCCTCAATAACTTTTGAAAACTTTCTTTTTGTAATTTATTTTCGCCCTCGGATTCCTCAATGGACATCCGTAAATATCATTATGAAAACCATTTTTCCCGGTATATCTTACCGCCAAGTTCGTACTTAAAATAAGAAATGGTCAAACAAACAAAACAAACATTTTAACAACAGACATGTGAGAAATAAACACAAACAGTGACTAATGTAAAGAGTAGCGATCTCCTACAATTACTTGAGCCCATAACCAAACCAAGACAAGTAATGCCCCGCTAGATGTTTCTCGGAATATAACAACTTAGTTCATAATAGGTGCACCATGGCATACACAGTTACATAATCGACGCTATCGATTAGGGGTGGGCTTTGTCAGGCACCAATAGTACTATCCAAATATTCCTTCAGTTTTTTTATTTCACACACACACATGAATAAATGGTTACAGTAGCGAGGACTCACCCCAAGTGGTGTACAACAAACCTAAGTACCTATCCTGTCACTTAACATATTCCGACAACAGACAACATTTTAACAAAACATATCTTTTCCCCAAAACCAAAACAGTAAAATTGGGTCGTGAAACTCACACAACACTTTTCATCTCCCTTTAATCCATATACGACTTAACAAAAGCATTTGTAACTTTAAACATTTTCTCAAAACTTTGTCACGCTTTAAATTTATGGGTTTTCATAAAACAAGCATGTCTTCTCCCCGAAAACATTTATAAGACAGTAAAAAGTGGGGTTATGAACTCACCTTAATTTCCTTGCATGGCTAGCAAACAAAGCCCGAAGCCTTGGCTGACTTCCTTGTGCCCTAATTATTAACAAAGGACACCATGACAATCTAACACAAATATGCCCAGATTATTTTCCAGTTAAAATATACCTAGTCCTAAATTGTTTTAACTCGACGAACCGATCGTGACTTAAATTAATCATGTTCAACATACGACATAGCACCCAAGTTGCGCACTTGTTACTATTCGCGTGCAAACCATGCTGGATTAATACTATGAAACGTATATCTCATCCCGAGCCGTAACTCATCTCGTAAGTCGGATAAACGCATTGTGTTGTACAATTACTTTAAAAAAAATACTCCTTGAGAAAATACAAGTATCTATATCTATATCTATACTACATTATAAATGGGGAGACATGGGCAAATATGTCCATATTGTCAAAGTTAAGATGACATATCAAGAGTCACAAGTATAATCCTCTATTTTTTACCCCCTTTTTTTCCATATATGCCCTTATGTACAATTTTTAATACCAATTATACAAATTACTAATGCAAGTTATTCTAGATGATTGTTTTGAAACTAAACATTCATTCAAGCCTTTAAATACGTAAAGGTGGGTTCTTCACCTTGAAGTTACATGTGCTTTAGGACCGATGTGGGATGGACAAAAAAATACATGCTTTGTTATTTCTAGGTGCTTTAGGACCGATGTACTTATTTTTTTTTCCTTCGTTGTACCTTTAATTTTTACTTTTTTCTCTGTTTTTTTATCGTTATTTCTAAACATCAAATATAATAAGCATGTTACTGTATTCTTTTTTACTACATTTGGTTTTTAAGAATTGCGAATTTTTTAGTGCATTTGTTTGCAACCCAAGAGTTCATAACAATGATTTCAAGAAGTTCATCAATCATAGTTTGAAACCGTATGTTTTTGTCTAGGTATATAATGCTAATCTAAAAGTGTGATGTTAGTCGAGCCAAACGAATGAGCCGAGCCGACCTTGGCTCTGCCTTGGATCATTTAGATATTGATTGACCAAAACCGAAATAATCAAAACCAATCGGCTTTTGAAACACCTTAACCGGAAAATTTGGTATTGGTCATGGCTCCAAACCAAAATATTGGCCTGTTCACACCCCTAAAATCACTAATCTAAATATTATGTTACCCGCCGCAATGCACGGGCACCCCACTAGTAGTTATTAAAACCGATCAATAAAAATTGTCGTTTCCTTCCCAAATCTACATGTTTTAATGATTTCAAAACATTACTCTTTACAAAATCATTCCCAAATAAATCGAATATTCAGGTCCTTTAAATCCCAACCCAAACAATGTTTAGTTACCGAAAACCTTTGAAAATAGACACCTTTGACGTTCGATATATATTATATATTTGTTTTGGAAATATTTTTCGAGAATCGTATTTTTTGTTACAAATAATTGTTTGTCAAAAACGTTTCTATTTTGTATACAAACTACTTGGGAGGATTTATTTATGAAAATAAGCAACAATATCGATTCATTACAGTTTGATTTTTATAAAAATTTGGGCAGAGTTTCCTCTGTTTTTGTACAAACCAGACAACACAGCTACAATTATCCCAAAATCAACATCCAAATACAAGATCACAATCGATTTATCCGTAATTTCAAATCAAATGAGACTTTATACATTTCGCTGACTTATATAAATTACACTTATTTATATAAGATATAGTTCGACAATTTAGACCAACATACACAATTATTAGTCTCGCTTCATTAACAAACTCCGATCTGTATTTGTCATTATATATATATATATATATATATATATATATATATATATATTGGGGAATTCTAAATAGAAAACCACCTTCACTTAAGAAAACCATGTAAACCCCATCTTGTGGCCATCATGCTTCCACGTATACCATCCTAAAGATTGAAAAAGGGGGTATTATAGACATTAAACACCTATCTCTCTTCTCTAGATACTGACACATACATAATCCCATCTCTCTCTCTCTAAAAGACTCTCCTGCCTCACCTCTCTCTACTCCCTCACCATCCTCTCTCTCTCTCTCTCTCTCTACACAAATAACCCTCACGTGATGGATTGTTTGGAAGCCTTTTCTAATAGAGGTGGTAACACAGATCCGGAGGTGTTTTGAAGTCGATTCAGTTGGTGAACGACGATTCGTTTGGTGAGGTGTGAAGTGGGTTTGGACTGAACAGATCCGGAGGTGTTTTGAAGCCGGTGAACAAATCCGATTGGTGAGGTGCACGAGGTAGACGATGGTGGTGATGAATGACGATGGCGACTCGGTAGACGGTGGTGGTGATGAACGACGATGGCGATGAGGTGGACGGCAGTGGTTGAATAGATCTGGTATTTCTTTCAACTCTTTTTAGATCTGACTCTGTTCTGCTTTTTTGTTTGGATGAACACGATGTACAAGATGAGGTGCGATAGTAGAAAGAGGTGAACTCTGTTTGGATGAACTTGAAGAAGAAGCCATAGATGAAGAAGTGCATAGATCAGATATGTTTGCTTTTTTTTTTTGCTTGGATGATGCAGTTTTTCATGTTCTTTAATTATTATTTTATACTTTTTTTTATGTTTTTCATGTTTCTCGGTGTCGGATCTGTAACCCGTCAAGATAAAAGTGATTCGAGCTTCAAGATGAAGTAAAGAAACTGTTGGTTCAGTTAGATCTTCAACAAATGTTATGGTTCATGTTATTATGATGATTTTCTTGAAACATCAGCTTCAACAAATGTTTTGTTTGTGTTTTCGCTGGTTATGAGCAAAATTGTCTAGATCCTTTCACTTCATTTGATTTTGTATTGTTTTCTGTTTTAAGAACAATTGTTTTTCCATTAAAAACATATGTTTTTTTGTGTTTGTTGTATATTTTAACATATGTTTTTCATTGTTTTGTTATAATTTATCATATGTTTTTGTTGGCTGGATATAATTTATCATATGTTCATCTGTTATTTAATACACGAACATGTGTTTCTTTGAACATGTTTACAAAAAACATATGTATATGAGACTGAAACCAGGTAAAACAAAGCAGGAATGAATTTTTTTAGAAAAACACATGAATCTATTAATAAAATGAGAGAAAGAAGAGAGGAAAGAGGAGAGATAAGAGAACACTAAATTTTGTATGGACCAAATTACCCCTGGTGACTAAAAGACAATATTTTAGTTTTGATGGAAAAGCATAAACAACCACCACCCTTGATCACTAAAATGGATGGTCAGGTGAAGGGTTTCATGGGTTTTCTTAATTGGGGAGGATTTTCAATTTATCCCTCCCCTATATATATATATATATATATATATATATATATATATATATATATATATATATTTCTAGTTCATTCGCGAGTTATTTCGGACTTATATGTTATAAATATTCATATATTTATAATTATGAACATTTCAATAAAATAAATACAAATTTAAGTTATACCATAATCGCGCGCGTCTTGATATACGTGTTGACCGATCTGATCGAGTTGACTCGGTTTGACCAGGTCTAACCCCGGGTGGACCGGATCTGAAGCGAGACCAGAACCAAGGTTAACTCGACCCGATTCACTCGAACAACCAAATTCGAAACCAGATCTTAGCCGAAACCCAAGACCCAGGTTGACACGACTCGTAACCTGTCACCACTGAGAACCACCTCAACAAGAACATCATCATCCCCCGTCTCCACCTTTGCTCGACCAAATCGGCATCACCACCTAATGAAAGACCACCATTATCGAGGCTACAACAGCCCGACCCCGATGTGAACACCAACACCGCAACTCGTCTCTGGTCACCTAAGAAAAACCACCGTCATCACTGAAAATTCATTTTCGGATCGTACACACGAAACGTGATCTCACGAACACCAATCGTAGGGTGCGGAATCCCCTTGGTTGTGCAAAATGATTTAGAAATAAACAGTAACGATCATGATTAAAACAGATAACGAATCACCGAGCAATTTCCATAACTTTACTCGTGTATTAGATCAAATCAATGATATTACAGATGAATAACCTAGACCTAATACAGAGAATATCACACACACACAAACTGGGAAAAGCTGAAAATGATAACTAAATTTCTAAATAACTAACTTTTCCCCTTATATAGGTATTTCATTCGACCCTTACATAAGGTCGAATGGGTTCCTTGGACCCCTCGTGGGTTCGAATGAAACCTTCTCTATATATTCTATTTTCATTCGACCCAAGACAAACTCCATTCGACCTCTTGACTGGTTGAATGTATCTTCAAGTTAAAGTCTTGGTCGTTTTCTGATTATCTGAACCTTCAACATTCAGTACTGGATCACTAGCTGGGGACATACATGAATAATGCACTTACAATCTCCCCCTTGGACCTAGCTAGTGATGTACAAAATCAGAAAACTATCAATTTTTCAAGTCTTGCAATCATCATCTTGAACGAATTGAAAACATTCCATTTTCTTGCACATTTGTGTTGAGGTTCTTGTCTATCTCTACAGTAAGCTTTGAAATCTCAAACAGACTCAAGAAATTTTGGCTTTGTCATTTGTTGGTCCAGAGATGAAGACAGAACAATCTTGAATTCTTTACTTCCATGATCTCACTTATCACATGTTTTACAACTTCTGACTGTTGTTATGGTGATCTAGATGTTCAGGTTTGGGTCTTGTTCAGTTATAAGCTTTGTCGATGATTTTTGAGCAATGCACCTGTTGTGTTTGATTCTGCAGAAAAATTTACAAAAAACTGCACAAACTACAACCGGCGTTAGACACGAAAAAAATCTCGGAAGTACTCTTTACATACCTTTCGACCCTTAATAGTTCTCCCCCCTGAACAATTAATCATTTTTCATTTGCACCAGAAACTTTAAAATTTGCAATTTGATTTCCTTTTTTACAACTCTCGAGCATCTGAGCTTTCACATTTAGTATCCCAACATCGGTTATCGAAAATAAAAACAAAACAAAACATTTTGATTTTTCAAAGTTTATGCTAAAACACACCAAAAATCTTTTTGAATTTTCAAATAGATTTGCATAAAAGTAAACTAGACATATTTTTGTAAATTTTCCTGTAAGAGGATCATATCAGTATTGAAACAGTCAGTCAAAACTCTATTTGATCAATTTTCTGTTTTTGTCATTGAGCATCCTACAACCATTACCAGTATGTTTGTCCACTTAAACCCAAAATCATGATTCATTGTTCAGCACTTTAGATATGTTAAGGTAATATTAGATACTGAAAAACCTATGGTGTCCCCGCACATATGACACATTCCCGTATCAAGAATTGCACAAAGCTTCATTGTAACGCGTGATTACATTGTAGTTATCCGTTAGTTACAAGGTATGAGGCACAGAGGTGATAGGTTAGCAAATTAATGCTTCAAAGTGACTTGTGCACTCTACCAGGGTGAGGACTAATATCATACATGATTTTCATCATAGTATTGATACGATGCATTAGATAATCTTTGATTATCATCACACATATCAAGTTCCTCATTCGGTAACTTAAGGATTTGTCATTAAAGATCTTTTGTTAAGATACCGTGACTGATCTAGATCCGTAAATCAATACGACAAAAGATTAGTTAGGCTATCCCCAGATAACTAACAACATAATGACCTGAAACCTCTGATTTTGGCAATTTATCAAACTAAATTTCGGTACTAAGACCATATGCCAACGAGACGTTGATCCACATGATTATCAGTTAATGTTTTTAGGTTTATATCACCATGCTGAACTTTAAATTTTAATTTAAGCCTACCAATATATAATTGTAGTGGCTACTCAATGTTTATTAATTCATTTTGTTTTCAGAGTAGCCTGACAGTCCACTGATGTACTATCATTTCCTCTTTTTCTCCAGGAAAACTGATTTTTGATTTTCTATTTTATAATTTTGATTTTTCTGAAATTTTCTCCCCCTAAAAATCTAAAAATAAGCATATTTTTGGGTTTTTTTAAACTTTTTGAAGAAAAACGAAATAAAATGATATCCGATACGGTTTACGCATTGAATTTCAAAAACCATTTTCCCACTCAGATTACTTGACTCACTTAGTTCTTTCAATTAGTAAAACCATTAACAAAGATAAGATAGTTTAGAATAAACCGAAATGTCGCATCTGTTGTGAAACTCCAAAACCTGAGAGCAATTGCATGAGATTGCAACGTTTTCCGGCTTCACAGGTAGGAAACAGACGACAAACACTCTCCTCTATGTTGAATTCATGTTTTCTTTTTCTTTTTTTCAATATAACTTTCTTGACCTTCACCTCTCCAATAAATAGCTTGTATACAGATGCTCCACTATCAACTATCAAAAGATAGCTAATAGGTCTGTCTGGAACAACCTGCACACTCATTAAACAATTAGTAGGAGAGAGGAACCCATCCCTTCACAATGATGGGTCATCCAAGGTCATCAATCCTAGGAATATCAATCCATTCTCCTTTTGAAAAATCAATTGGTTTTTCTATGGAGTGATTTGAAGTAAAAGTTGTGGATTGAGAAAATGACCTGGGTTTCCAAACAAGTTTAGGTTTTATTTTAGATTTCTTTTTTCTTTGATTTTGTTTTGATTTTTAACTTTTCAAGTTTCTTGTTTGAAACCTGCTTCTAAACTTTGTTTGGAATCTTCTCAGACTTAACTGATGAAGAACTAGGCTTAGAGTTATTCTTAGGCTTAGCCCTAGAACCCCACCTTACCTTAGCAACCCGTTCACTATCTCCATTTTTGTTCAAGGCAATCTTGTTTCGACTGTCATACACAACCCGTTTCCCCTTTTGATTCTTGAGTTGTTTTGGGGATACAGGCTTTTTGACATTGCCTGAATTTTTAGCAACATTCACTTCTGTTCTTTTCTGTTTAACATACGGAAAGGCAGCAACCAAATGCCCACACTCTCCGCAGTTAAAACAGGACCTATACTCTTCAAAATCACATGCATACCCTTCATCCCAATACCAATAAGGACAATGAGCAGCAATATGTTCCACTTCACCACATTCAAAACAACTTCGCCATTCAACATATTCATGAGAATACTATGGTGAATTGTTTCTCCAATAAACATCAAATCGAGAGTGACTTGGATAATCATAAAAGTCATGTGATCTAGATGAAAAACTTCTTGAATTCTCATGATAAGAATTTTTCATCTGATGTCCTTTCGATTTGTTTTGTTTTGGTACTTTTGCCCTAGGATTTTTCTTTTTGTTCCCAGGCTGATCCTTTTCATTCTCATGTTGGTTAGGATTGAGTTCAAAATGAAGATGACTGAATTGATTTCTAAATTGATTTATCAAATCATTGTTATCGACAAAGAAACATTTAAGTAAAGATTGTTCGATATTATCAATTGGAAAATCTTTGTTGAAAATCAATTTGTCCTGTCCTACCAACATATAGGATCCTTCAACTCCTTCAGGAAACTTAAATATGGGTTTCTCTTCGGATTCAGGTTCTGAAGTTACTACCACATTTTCAGTTTTCTCTCCAAACACTGATTTCACCTCAGAATCGGGATCAACAACACAAGGTGTTGTGACATGTATTTCTGGTGTGAAATTATTCTTTGTAATAGTTTCATGGAGTTCTAATATCTCTTTCTTAAAAGATTCAATTTGATTTATAAAATGTTTTTCATTATTCATATAAATTTTATTTTCAATTTTATATCTTTCAAGTTCATTTGCTAAGTTTTGTTTGTCCTCAATAAGTTTCATCATTTCATTTTTCAATTTGACACACTTAGCACATTTAGCACATTCAGATTTTGAATTTACCTCAGCATCTGCATTATTACCATTCTCATAACCATTCTCAGAATTTACATCAACATTTGATGTATCACTTCCTCTTGATTCACTCTGTTCTGAACTCGTATTAGAACTTAAATTGCTCTTTGACAATTCACTTGAATCATCATTTTTCATTTGTTTAGCAAGACACACAACATCACTTTTACAACTCTCACTGTTAACACACTTGTCAACATGTACCAATTTATCAGTTGGTTGCACAGCTGGAGCTATTATGTTTCCACAATAATCAACAATAGGTCTCGGTGTCAATGGAAATCCCCAAATGTTGTCAACTTGAGATTTTTGTCTTTGTGATTGTTGTCGTGCAGCTTCTATCTGAGCTTTTATCTGATCATCAGTTCTTCTAAAATTTTCTAAAAAAATTTCGAAATTTTTTTACACCTTAAAATTTGAAAAATATTATCCACATAGTCGTAGGTTCATACCAACAAAAATACAGTCCTATTCGACCTTTCAAAAGGGTCGAATGAACATCATAATTGATTCGACCTCAAGAATGAAAATCTTTGAAAATCAAAGACTAGGTTCGACCTGATGTAATCTACGTTCGACATCACGTAAGGTCGAATGAACAAGAACTGGTCAAATGAAAAACAATACACACTGAAAAATCTGGTTCGGCCTAAAAACACTCTAGGTTCGACCTAAAACAAGTTGGTTCGACCTAAAATATGCTTGGTTCGACCTCTCGAATCTCTCATTCGACCTTTTCAGGTCTGTTCATCATCTTCAACCTCAAGAACACGAATCAGATCTATTTTTGACAAAATTTTCACCAAATGTAATGAAATATGACAGGTTTTGTTCGGAATTGAATTTAGACAAACATTTGTGAAAGAATTTTTGAAAACAACATCAAATTCAACTCTAATTTAATCAAAAACCATGTTCTTATGAAAAGCTTCAAAATTTCTAGGGTTTTGATCTTTAAACCATAATTTTAATTTGTTTTCATCAATTCAAATCAATTTGCAATCGTGAAATCGAGCCTACGCTCTGATACCACTTGAAAATTCGTTTTCGGATCGTAAACACGAAACGTGATCTCACGAACACCAACCGTAGGGTGCGAAATCCCCTCGGTTGTGCAAAATGATTCAGAAATAAACAGTAACGATCGTGATGAAAACATATAACGAATCACCGAGCAATTTCCATAACTTTACTCGTGTATTAGATCAAATCAAATTGGGAAAAGCTCAAAATGATAACTAACTTTCTAAATAACTAACTTTTCCCTTTATATAGGCATTTCATTTGACCCTTACATAAGGTCGAATGGGTTCATTCGACCCCTTGTGGGTTCGAATGAAACCTTATCTATATATTCTATCTTCATTCGACCCAAGATAAACTCCATTCAACCTCTCGACTGGTCGAATGTGTCTTTAAGTTAAAGTCTTGGTCGTTTTCTGATTATCTGAACCTTCGACATTCAGTACTGGATCACTAGCTGGGGACATACATGAATAATGCACTTACAATCTCCCCCTTGGACGTTGCTGGCGAATGCTAAACACAACTTGCATCTTCAATCAGTATTGTTGAAGTATCATGCACGTCGGTGTATCAATAATCACTATCACGAAACCTTAACAGACCCGTGGCCAGACCACCACCATTGGCCAAGATCTCCACCAAACAACCACCCTGCTGCGTTCAACATGCCACAACCACTACCTCTCGAACCCACCATCAACCACAACCCTCATCTTCCGCATCTGCCAATACCATGACTATAAATCCTAAGAACTAACCTAAGACTACCACAATCGGACCACCACAACCATCACCGGAGACCATAATCTATACCCGACCCCACACCTCCTTTTCTATGCCCATTTTCAAGCCCAAAAATATTGCGCCGCAACCACCAGTGGTCGGACGTCACTAAGGAAGGGGGGGGGGGGGGGAGAGATCGAGAGTGGGAGTGAAAGGTAAGATAGAGAGCCTGAAGAGATAGAGAGGGTAGAGAGGGAGAGTTGTGTTTGAGGTGGCTGCACAATGAGGAGGAAAGGAGAGGATAAGACCTTTTATACCTAGGGTTTGGGGTAGGTGGAGACTGCGTAACGAACCCGTGTTCGGGTGTGTCCGGTTCTTCTCACGACTTGATCGTTGCTCCCGGTCATCCATCACATGTTTACCTAGCCCATTACACAAATAATGGTTAGTGGGTTGTCAATAATACATTTAAAATAGTATGAGAGTCATTCACGTCGAAACAAAACAAACTAGGCCAAACGGCCACATATCAGGAGTACAAACTGCTGCACTTTTTGCGCAGCAGCCGTTAGGGTCGCTTTTACCCCATTTAAAACCCATAATCTGACTTTGACTTTCAAACAAGAAATGTTCTTCGTTCAAAGACCTTTCCAAGCATATAAAGAACACCTCCTAACAATTTTTTATGATTTTATATGAATTTTTGAAAATCAGCATGTCTTACTGCATTGCCCGCTTATGCGGCCGTTTCTATTGTTTCGGTGAAGTCTTACGCGGCCGTTTCACCTTTCTATTTAGGCTTTAAATAATAAAAGTTCCTAATACACCCAAAATGGCCGTTTTGAATACCAAAGAAACCTTATGCGGCCGTTTCAAAACTACCATTTTCACCATTTCATGACCTACACTTTAATCTTGTATGAAAAGCTTTTTCAAGCAATATATATCCAAGTATTTAGGTTGTTGCAAACACATTTAAGAGGCCATTAATAACCTCATTAGGTTTATGTCACTATGACCCTGTTCCTAGTTTTAAATGTTCATGTCGGTTTTACCCAAATCGACCCGTTAAGGACTTGGGCTATGCAAGACACTATTTTACCATACAAAAGACATAAAAATCATATTATCAACTCATTGGACACTTGTTTAACTAAAACCAATGCCCAGTTCGTTTCATGATGATTCGGTTCTTAGATTTAACCTTTAGTAAATCTTTAAATTCCCAAAATGCCCCTTATAGCCAAATCTTTCCATTTAGCCATCCATGGCGACATTTCTTGTTTCAAATACATTATTTTTGACTCAATGACTTGTTTAAAATCCTCTAAGTCCTTCCAGACTTAGATTTTAACCATTTCTCATGATTTGTCTTATTTAGTCAGTTCTAAAGCAGTAGCGCGCATTAGACATAGTTATGGAAGTAACTTACTTGATTGACACCCACACTTCATGTGAGTAGTTTTAGTACCCATGTTGCTTCACCCGAAGGCGTTTATTTAGCTACGGACTTACTAGGTGGCCTTGACCCATATCCATACCTTGTGCTCATCCTCCATGATTCTTGGCATCAAGTGCCCATTCTCAAAATGCATTTACCTGCATGCTTTCTAGATTGACAAACATTAATTTCTCGAAACTCAAATGGTAATACTTCGCCATTTGATCTATTCAACCTCATGGATCTTAATTCTTGAAATACAAGCATCAAGTGTTTGACTCAAATGATGAGGACATCACCATTTGACTTGTTTAGACCCATAGTTAATGATACTATGTTTTCCAAGCCTTTATCTATGGTTCAAGTGACACAATATTGACCCATTTAACAACATACTTAACGACTTCATTCAAATGCTTTCATTTGGATTAAAACATCATTCCTCACATATCATTATTAATTAACCCGTTTGATAAATTTCACCATTTGGTGACAACTCATTATCTCGATTAAGGTCATAAAACACGTTTTGTTATGAGTGCCCATAAAGCGACCCACTTAATAGATTCCACCCCTTGGGGTTTACCTTTATCACATTGTCAAGATTTAAGACTAATGTATACAACAATTTAGTTATGCTATAGTCTAATGGTGTAAGTAAAATTTACATTGTATTCATTCTCATTTCCTTGCACTTTAAGCTCGTATCTGCTTTACCCGTTTTGCTCGTTGATCCATTTCTTCCAAGCTTGCACCTAGCTTGACAAGGTCAACCTTATCTATACTCATAAGATTAATTAAGTTAGTCATCATGTCCAATAACTAGCACATCTCATGAGTTTATTCACACCATTATATCACTTTCCCAATCATCATTGGGCTATATTTTCATGTATGGTGTGATCCATCTTTTAAACATGTGTTTCACGTTTTATATGCGGGTAATTCCATGATTACCCAAATCTAGTTATCACCTCAATTTGCAAACAAGGATATTGAGGCGTTTCATCAAACACTTGGTGCGCACCCACCAAATTCAATTGATTTTCATGAGTTAAACTTAGCAAAAGCATATTTATTTGTCAAATCATCATCATATCATGTTGTTTAAACTCTTTATCCTAATTTTCTCATTATACAACTCCTAAGAGTTATCATAACTACTAGCTATATGTGGTATCCACCTAGAGGTAGAAAACCCAACTTCACATATTAACATATTCATATGACCAACATCAATTACACACACAGAATGTGATTCACAAGCATACTAGGTACATTTAAGGTTTCCCCAAGTCTAAAGCAACCTCAATCAACCTACAATTTCACGTTTCTTAAAAAACCTAATTTTCACCATGATCAAAAACGGATTTTTACATCAAATTGTACCAAATAAAAGATACCTTATTGTGTAATATGCTTGGACAATCTGGATTTTAGCTCATGCGCCGAAACCCCCTTGATTTGGCTTGGATTTGAGCTTGAATTTGTGTTTTGGGGTTTAAGGTTCAAGGAGGTTGTTTCCTCCTGATGATAATCGACATACACACACACACACAAGTGTATGTGTTCTTCTCTTTTTAATATTATGCACACATAAGTTTGCCATTTTGGCAACTATGGTCCCTCCAAAAATCTCCCAATGTCATTTCTTATGAAACTAGCTAATCAAGCTAGTTTTCTTATATTATTTGCTCATTTATAAGATTAATAACCTTAACTAGATTATTTCCATATTAGAACATAATCCAAGTTCTTTTTGTTAGGCTTTCGTTTTATTATTTTGCTAATCACGCCTTATGGGGTAATTAGACGAAATGAATGGTTTCTGGGCGTTACAAAAAACACGCATTTCGACTTTTGATTCCCACATCTGTTCCTTTCCGCGTTTCCGAAACGCTGTGTTTTCTGCCGTTTTTCACGCCGATTTTTACATCCCATCTCGTCAATAGCAAATACGCACCGTATTCACATATAATAGCCTTATGTTAGTTCGGTTTGACAAATTTTAACTGATTCTAGTTCGTTTAAGTTAAATACGCTCAAATCTTTCTTTAAAAGCAACAAGGCATCTACAAACTTCAAGAAGGATATCGTAGGACTCGTAACGGCTCATTTAGTCAAAATTAACTTTAGGCCATGTTAGTTACTCCAATAACATGATTAAAATCACATCAGACGTTGTACGAAATTTGCCGGTTGTCACAACCGGTAATATTGCACGTACGCCATCCTTCAAGATCATGTGCAATATCATGCACATATAGACAATGGTCGTACATCTTTCAATGGTTGTGGCCCAAAAGGGTCACTTTACTCTGGCTCATTTCCCCTTTAGTACACCAAACAATCATTCCACACCATTCCTTGCCCCCTAATGTCCCCTAACGTTAATATAGTATCCACATTTATATAAGTGCCCATTTAAATAAAATGGATACTTAGGCGTAGCTCTGTTT
The DNA here is from genome assembly GCA_028751855.1 of Ambrosia trifida. NCBI lineage: Eukaryota > Viridiplantae > Streptophyta > Magnoliopsida > Asterales > Asteraceae > Ambrosia > Ambrosia trifida. The sequence continues at coordinate 109,252,301 of CM054123.1, read as the reverse complement.
CTTTTGGGTGGCAAATTAAAGATTTTTTGAGAACAGTGATATCATTGAGTGAACCGGGTGGACCAAAAACTAGAAACCACAAATCTTGTGACACCACCGTTCTAGCATGGTCATGGGGTATTGGTGATCACATCATATATATATAGGTGTACAACCAATGCTATCAATTATACCTAAAAATTGGTGTCTTTCTTCGTGTGCTTTAGACAAACGTGCAGTGTCGTGGCTTGTTAGTTTTCGTAAAAATTCTTTGATATATAGATACTCACGTGACGTCTCTCAACCATACATAGATACTCGTATTCCTCAAGAGATTTACCGGTTGTCAGTTGTTTAACATCAGGCGTGACTTTTTTCTATCAGCGTAAAACTCTCTTTCATTCTCCCGTTTAACCCCCCTTTGAACCATTCGAAATTTGCTTCACCATCGGCTACATTTTGTAAAAATAGATGTTTCGACATACGAAACCTTTGTCTAAACGTATTTTTTTTTGCATTTAGGGTTATCAACAAAATAATCTTCCATTAAAACATTACTGTCTTTCTCGCGATCACGTGCCACACATCTTTTTTTAGATGTTGTTGCGTCTTCTTGTTCGGCTAGCTCGACGATATCCCCGAAAAATGCTAGGCTACTATTAGTAAATAGTAATAATGGATTGACAACGAGAGGTGAAATGTATATGTCTTCATCTTCAATATCACTCATTTTATAAAAACAATGGGTATAAAAATTATTTTTGAATGAAAGTATCTGAAATAGGTGGGAGTAGTTATGTTGGTGAATGGTGGTTAGTTTTTATAGTGATTTTGAGATATGTTTTTTTTAATTTTAATGCCTTCAACGTCATTGTAGCCGTTACACTCACACCAACGTAAACAACCTCAAACATTTCCTAGAACCAGTGATCCATACCCGCCCTTACTATCTGGAACACCGGTAACGGTATTTTGTTAAGGGTAATGTGATACCGTGAGTAATTTAGGTGACGCCTCTCCCATCCTAGTATGACACTACTAAGAAAAGTTAAATCAAAAGTTAGTAGTTGCAAGGACCATATGTGGAAGGATACGAAGAATAAACCCTTTTCATATATATGCGTCTACCTAGCGGCAAAGTGGACATGATTAGGGATGAGCTCGGGACGGTATCGGTACCGAACCGATACCGATCCCGACAATACCGATACCGAAAAGTCCAAAAAACCAATACCGATACCGAACACATACGGTACGGTACGGTATCGGTTCGGTATCGGTACGGTACTAGTATGGTATCAGTATTTTACCTTAAAATACCGATACCATACCGATCCCGTACCGATACCGATAATACCGAAACCGAAAATAGATAAATATGGGTACCGATACCGATCCCGAAACCCCTCGGTTCGGTATCGGTTCGTTACGGTATCGGGATCGGGACGGGACGGGACGGGATCGGTATCCGTCCTTGTATGCTCATCCCTAGACAGGATGGTTTGGCTCAGTGGCTACATTGGGCAATTTTTTAGCTGCTAGGTCAGGTTGGGCAAGTCTATTACAAACTTACAAATCACAACTTTTAATTTCTTAATGGACAGTGACCTTCATATGATAGTGTATACAATATCATATTATTACTATATGCTTTTTTCACGTAAATGAACTTTATCATTTAACAAAGTGTCTTCAATGGCATGGTTATGTAGATATGCAATGAACGGACAACTTACACAAGAGTGATGTTTATGTTCATATTGGTCTGTTACAGTAACACACTTTTGGTTTATTAAAATTTGTTCAATAATGAGTACATGGTTTTTGCGGTGAACTACAATCAGTTGTAAGTGGTGGTGCACATTTCTTTTTTTTTTTTTACTTTCTACGAATACTTGTTAAAATATAGTGTGTACATTTCTATTCTTTTTGCGTAACTTGCGGCAAAAAACCTAAGTATCATAATGTTATATTGCAACCCATTTATGGATCCTGCAGCAACGCGCGGGTAAACCCACTAGTTTATAATTTAAAACCAAAACTAGTGTCACATTATCTTGAATAGTATAAAAAATAGAAGGGTTAGAACGATACGAAAAACTAGGGGTGCAAACGAGCCGAGCCGAGCCCGAGCTCGACCAGGCTCGAGCTCGAGCTCGATTAACTTATAAGAGCTCGGGCTCGAGCTCGGCTCGATTCGAGCTTTGTTTTCAAAGCTCGAGCTCGGCTCGTTAGTAATTTTTTCAAGCTCGAGCTCGGTTCGGGCTCAGCTCGTTTGTTATCCATTAGTTAATTTATTAAATAAAAATAATTCATTTAGGCTCGTGAGCTCGATAAGTGAAGCTCGAGCTCGGGCTCGTTAACTTAACAACTTTAAATGAGGGGTATATGATTAAATATTAAAAAAACTAATATTATACATAGGCTCGATAAGGCTCGACGAGCCTAACGAGTTTCATATGTCAGGCTCGAGCTCGGGCTCGATAAATAAACGAGCTTTGTTTAAGGTTCAAGCTCGGCTCGAGCTCGATAAGGCTCGGCTCGTTTCGAGCTTTTTACCAAGCCGAGTTCGAGTAGCTCGCGAGCGGCTCGGCTCGTTTGCACCCCTACGAAAAACACAATGGATCACGAAATATAACGCAATGAGACATAAAATATAATACAATGCCAATAAATATAACACAACACCGAGGAAAAAAGACACAATAAATCGCAGAAATGGCACAATAACAAAAATAAAGAAAAGACACAATTTAATATAAAAGACACAATGATATAACACAAATTCTAAAAAGTACAAGCTAAAAATCCAAAAAATCAAAAACCTAAAAACTAATATCATAGGGTTCGATGAGACGGTTCCATTGCCATTTGAATGAATCAATCGGACTATGTTTAAACTTTTCCTATAACATTCTATTTTTCTTTTACTGTATATTTTATCTTTAACCCACCAAACTAAAAGTAACTAATATTTTATATTGTATGTTTATATGCTTAATTATATTTATTATATTTTAGAAAGACAAGAACAAGTTGTCATGAGAAATAAAAACCCCTGACATACAATGTCAACATGCACATGCAAGTGTATTTGCATAATAGGAACGACTTGCATCCACAAAATGTCAAACTAGACCGCATGTGGATCACTTTCAACCATACTGTAAGCAAACTATACACACTTAAAAGGAGAAGATATTTGATTAACAACATTAAATTTTATTTATGATTCATATAAATGGATAAATTTGTAAAATTTATATTTAAGAGATTTAATAAAATTAATGACCATTTTAATGTGTAGAGAACGGATTCACATTTGGTTAGTAAAATCAGTAAATCAAAATTGTATGTTTGTAAAATTTAATACTTAAAGTGGATAAAAGTATAAAGTTTGATGATTACTCATCAACAGTTGAATTCTTTCATTCATCTCCTGCCCTCTATAGTATAGTAATCGCTAGAAACTCTATATCATTGGCAATTGACATTGACGTAATCTTTTTTTTCATCTGTCAGAAGAGGGTCTTGTCAAAAGCAAGAAAATGCATAGCACATAGCGTGCCCATACTCTAATTATAAATAAAGCTCTTTTGCGCTCTTGGTCAAGACTATAACAATTTATCTAAAAAATGTTTTCGTTTCGGCCTCTTTCTTTCGTGGAAAGAGGCATTTCGTGAAGTTCTCATGAGTCAAAACAGGTATCTAATGACGTATCTAGAAGAAAATTTCAAGGTAGTGGGGAGAAGAACTTTTTTTTTGCTTAGGGATATCCGATACATAAAATGGAGAATAAAAAAACTTCACTAATTTTCCACTTCGCCGACAAAGCTGAAGGGTAGCGCCTGCCACCCCTCCCTCCCACATAACTCCGCCACTACACGTGTCCCGTGCTAGAAAGCATTACTCCTCTTTTCATTCCAAATTCAAGAGTACAACCGATACAATAGGCTTAGTCAGCATGGATAAGATTCTTTTCTCGGACTCCTAGCATTCGTCTGATGCTCCTAGGGGCCGCTCCCTTCCCTAAAAGAGGACAACCCGAAAAACAGAAAACTCAAACACAACAACTCACAATACATAGTTGATTACAGAACCACTCCACATTAAAAAGACTTGTGACACCCTAGGAAAATCCCACATCGGCCGTGGCCAGGAGAGATCCTTGGTTCATATGTAATTCAATGCATCTTAAATCACCAACACATTTTGGGGCTTAATGTTAGTGAATGAGAGGAGAACTCGACAGTTAAGTGTGCTTAGGTGGGAGTAGTACCAGGATGGGTGACCTCTTGGGAAGTCTCCATCGGGGCAACCAAAAGCAAATATGTGAGCTCTGGATGGGCAACTAATCGTGGCAAAGCGGACAATATTGGATGATATTAGTGGCAGGGTGTTACAGATGGTATCAGAGCCACTTCTGTGCCGTTTGGGATGGTGAGTGCATACCTCATCAGGGATGATGAGACTCAAACAGGGGGTGAATGTGACACCCTAGGAAAATCCCACATCGATCGTGGCCAGGAGAGATCCTTGGTTCAAATGTAATTCAATGCCTTTTAAATCACCAACGCGATCGTGGCCAGGAGAGATCCTTGTTATGGTTGTCTAAAAACTTTAAAACTGGTTGGTTTGGTTTTTATTACGTTGTTTTCATATCATATAGTTGTCGTTTATTGTGGCCGTTGACTTGGATCCGGGTATGTCATGCGTCCCACGGTAAAACCCCGCAAGTGGAATTTTAGGGTGCGACATATTCCAAGATAACAAATCTAATAGTAAAATAAAATATTTGTTACGATATATAAACAAACAACACCTTATTGAACATCACCTAAAGATATGTAAATAATAATGGTAAAAAGTGGACTGAGCTAATTCGGTGAGGTTTGGTCCATTGAGATTGAAGGATCTTCTGTGGGGTGAAGACATGTGGGTACGTTGTATGTTGAGCTAGAACGTGTGAATAATTGTATCAGAATTCAAGAATTTCTTGGCTCCTGTGCATAGATAACTCTATTTTATTACATTATCAAATATGTTATAAAAAAATATAACAATTTAATAAGTATTAAATTTCTATTCCCTACTTGCAGTCTTACATGTGATATTGTTGGATTGGTTTACTATTTAATCACCTCTCCTCCTACTCATTTTTCTGTATCAACTTAACCTTCTTCTTGTGTTTAAAGGAGAAAAATGTCAAAAATCGGCTCGCTTTTGCTAACCCTTTGCGCTATTCTTCTTCCTCTTCCTCATGTCTATGCGTTTACTGCTTCCAGATGGACCCGTGCTCACGCCACCTTCTATGGTGGCAGCGATGCTTCAGGGACAATGGGTATGCATTTTCAATTCTTCTAACTATTTGCAAATTGTGTTATATGCATGTATGTATCATATATGTGTACATATAAGTATTAATTAGTATGATAACTATCTAACGGCATTACACATTATGATAATACACGAGTGTTATTATCAGACTTCTCATAGTGTAGCATATTTTAACGACAAAACAAGATAAGGCCATTTTGAGTAGGACTATATATATGTGTGTTTTATTTAGCTTTTTACATATTTTTTATTTATGAATATTGAACTTATAAATTAATATTGATTTTACAAATTGGCTAATAAGTTTTTAAGTTTTAAATGGGCCAAATTAATTTTAAGTTTAAAATTAGGTTTCTTGTATTATAATTTAGTGAGCTAGACATTGGAAATATAAATAACATGTGATTGGTTTTTTCAGGGGGTGCTTGTGGGTACGGTAATTTGTACTCAACAGGTTATGGTACAAGAACTGCTGCACTAAGTACTGCTCTCTTCAACGATGGTGCAGCTTGCGGCCAATGCTACAAACTCATATGTGATTACAAGGCGGACCCACGGTGGTGCATCAAAGGAACGTCCGTAACAATCACCGCCACCAATTTCTGCCCGCCCAATTTTGCTCAGCCAAGCGACGATGGAGGATGGTGCAACCCGCCACGCCAACATTTTGATATGGCCCAACCCGCGTGGGAGAAAATTGGGATCTATAGAGGTGGAATCGTCCCCATTATCTATCAAAGGTTCGAATATCATTGATATCAAACGGTTCCATATTATGGTTTCAAATGTTTTGAATATTTACTATCTAGTTTGACTAGTTATAACAAAAACAATTTTTAGATAAACTAAGAGGGTGTTTGGGATTGCGTTTTGAATCTTATTTTTAGACTATTGCGTTTTGAAAACGCAGTCAATCAGTTTTTAGTGTTTGGGATCGCGTTTTAAATACGCAACTAATCAATTTTTTAAGCTACTAAAACGCAATAATCTATAAACAGCTCCACCTTTGTTTTTTCAAAACGAATAGGCTAAAATAGTTCGTTTTAGTAGTTTTGGTATGTCTTTTTTCTAACACTAGATTGTAGCACTAGATCTTTGACAATTCAATAAAAATATAGGGTTGTAATAACCTAGCATTTACTTTTTAAGTAATATAAAAAAAAAAAGTTAAAAACAGTTAGGGATAGAAAAAGCTTAGATGGTAAATCAGAAAAGGCACAAAATTGGTTAAATTAATAGTTTATCACAAGTGACAGATTTCTAGATATTAAAAAATAGTTTATTTTTATTAAATAAATATATTAAAAAGTTATTATTATTTTTTAATTCTTTAGCAAACAAAACTTTTCAAACCGTAAACCGAACCGTGAATTTAATTTTACAAACCTTATACCATAAACCAAAAAGTATTATTTCAAACTTGACTCAATCCGCTGATTAAACTTGATTTAGGCCGTTTGACATTTTTCAACAAATTTTGAACAACCTTGGATGTCATACATCTAACCATAATCATACATTCTATTACATTATTAAATGTAACCAAAAAGTATTATTTCAAACTTGGCTCAGTCCGTTGATTAAACTTGATTTTGGTTGTTTTAGAGTACCTTGTAAGAAACATGGCGGTGTTAGATTCACCATCAATGGTCGAGACTACTTTGAGCTTGTTCTAATAAGCAACGTCGCGGGAGCCGGGTCGATTCAATCAGTGCAAGTGAAGGGATCAAAAACCGGATGGATGGCGATGTCAAGAAATTGGGGCGCAAATTGGCAATCAAATTCATACCTTAATGGTCAATCAATGTCATTCAAGGTGACAACTAGCGACGGTGTCACAAAAACTTTTACCAATATTGTTCCAGCGGGTTGGGGATTTGGTCAAACGTTTTCGAGTCCGGTTCAGTTTTAAGATGTTCGGTTTTATCAATGGCAGCGGCGTGCTTACTCTTTTTGGTGGAAGCAGCCCGCCGGTCGGTGATTTGAAGTCACTTTTTCCCCCTATTGTTATTTGTTATGACGCGAGTTTTATTATATCATTTGTAACAATATATAATTGTATTATTGTTAAGAATATACATATAATAACGTTATTGTATTATAAGATTAGTGGTTTTATCTGTTTCTGTTATCATATATCAAAAAAAATATGTTAATTCGTATAAATAGATGATTTGTGTGATGATTTTGGATATTCTTCTCTCTTAAAAATGACGTTTTCTTTTTTATGTTGGTTTTTTATTTTTTTTAAAGTCCACTAGTTTATACTTCGGGAGCGTCCCGGGTTGAAAAATTTAAGTAAAGTGAATAAAATTAGAAGTATCTAAACTATAAAAATGACATCTACTAATATATGATTAATGAATATTATTATTATTATTTTAAACAAATATCTGCCATAAGTTATCATATTCTAATATAAAAAAAAGGTAATTGGGTTGGGATCACCTAATCCCAGGCCCGACCCAAACCCACAATTTTTTTTAAACTAATTCCAAACCTGACACAATACCTGTCGGGTTACAAAAAAATAGTCATTTTTTCTCCGTTTTTATATAGCACTATAGTACTGGTTGGAAAGATAATAAAACGCTCGTTAATTTGGTGTAATTTTTTTTCTTTAAAAATCTCGTATATAAAAGATATTAACATTTAAAAGTTATGAGAGGAAACATGAGAGAGAAAACAATAAAGTTTTAATATTTACATTTAGTAGATTATGTATTTAATAGATTATGTTAAATCATATTTAAATCATATTTATTCTTTTTTTTAATTGGTCTAGAGTTGTCATATCACATCCTATATGGCATCTCTCAAAAAAGAGATTACATAATATTATGACATGTCATTAAAAATGCTTTGGTTTATTATATGTATAGATAGATAGATATAGATATAGATATTAAAAGGATTTATAAACATAAAAGAACTTCAAAAAACTTATTTCTTATTATGGCATACCGAAGGGTCCATTCAAAGAAAATAGCATTGGCGGCCCTAATTTGGATAGTGGTGTTGCCACGAGACACGAATCCACCATCAAGATTCCTTTATGTTTCGAGAAAGTGTAGATTACAAAGTATATAATCGTACACAGTGTAAGAATCAAAGAGAACTTGTCACATGTCATACGGTATTTTTGGGAAGCAACAATTAAGTACGTCAGTTAAAGGGTAATATAGTCTTTTCCACTTCCCTGGAATCACGTTGCAATCATTCATCAAATATAATTGCATGATCACGTTTAAATTCAAAATCATAATAAACCTATTTCTACGTTTAATCATACGACAATTTTCAATAGCTATATCAAAATTCATAGTGTTGCATTAACAACCGAAGAATATTCATACATCATGTTTGGTAATTAACAATTGCATATTCATATATCATGTTTCCGTTATTGATCCATACTTGATTTGCGTCTAATTGATGCTGAATGATCTGAATTACGCTGAATTATATTTATGTTTTTGCAGATCTTAATGAAGTTCCAGATATTAACGTCAATGTAGATGGATATTTTGAAGGTAATGCGTTAATTTTACTTATTCAATAGCTTTATTGTTGCAAATATGATTCACTTTTTTTTTAGATATTGTTCCTGATCATCCAAATCATGAAGGCCAAGTAAATTCGAACGATGATTTTAACTTTATCGAAGAACACCGAAGAGTTCAAGATTTTTTTATCAGATTTATTTGATACAATCAATTTGTGATCGTATATTATATCATTTTCTAGATTTAATATTTTTTTTTTATAAATGAGTGAATGTTTTTTTATTTAGTTCAGATTTAATTGTAAGTTTTCTTGCATTTTAAGGTAATTTAGTAGCTATTTGTTTTTTTGCGTTTAATTTTTTAGTAATTGGGTTTTAATGTTTCTGTTTAATAGTTCAAGTTGTTTATTTGCGTTTTATTTTATATCAACTTGCGTTTATTATTATTATTTTTTAAACTGATGATTTGATTTTTTTTTAATGTTTTGGTAGATTACAATTTGCGTCTTAATGTTAATTTTTTGTAGATTCGTGCGAAAAAGATGTTGTTGAAGAAGCACAGCAAATTTTTAATCCAGAAGTTGAAGGAATTCCCAAGCCGGAAGTTGGAATGACTTTCAACAGTTTAGAACTTGCATACGAGATTTATAATGAGTATGCAAAGAAGTCAGGTTTCTGTTCCAGGAAAAGTACTCAAAGCGTTGTTGGGAATATTATCACTATCAAGTATTTTACATGTTACAAAGAGGGATTTAAGAGAGGCAGTAGTGATGATTTAGTTTTGCATGGTGAAAGTTCCAAGAACAAGAAAAATATCAAAAAGCCAAGGAAAAGACCGTCTATTCGGACGGGATGCAAAGCACATATTTGCTACGGTTTCGAGGATGGAAAGACGTATAAGATTTATAAGTTTGTTGAAGGCCACAATCATCCGTTTGTGTCACAGTCTGATATGCATTTGTTGGCGGCTAATAGGCACCTAATATATGTCCAAGAAGAAATGATTTGTGAGCTATCTTCACCGAACCTTGGTCCAGTCAAAGCATTCAATATTATACGGACAAAATATGGTGGATTTGAGAATGTTGGTGCTACTGCTGTTGACTATAAAAATTTTAAAAGTGGATTAAACAGTTTCATTAGTGAATGAATATGATGATGATATGATTGTTTATAAGTTGAATGATAAAGAAAAAGAAGCCAACCGACCGAAGACTGAAATTCAGGGAGGTTTCTACAAATTTCACAACGAATTGTTTAAAGGAAGAGCTCTCGGTTGTAAATATTTGAGACAACTCAGGTGTGTTGCTGTTAAATGGGAGAAGGGAATTCTGTATTTCAACAGATTCCATGATATCAAAACACTACCTTACTGGGCTGTACGCGACGTTTGCCGACACACTTTGTCAGGTGCAATTGTTAACAACGATGCAGTTGGATATTTCGCAGATCGCATGGCAAGAGAGAGCAGAACGAAATGGGATGTGTTCACTCCACAGTATCCTAAAAGGATTGTTCATAAAAAGATTATTGATCCGATTACTGGGATGAACAAGGTGACTTTGAAGTATAAACCACTAACCGTTCTGAAAAATATTCATTTGATGCCTATTCCACAACACTTTTCGAAAGAATTCAAGTGGTGGTACTATGATTGGAATAAAAGAGATGATTTTAAGATGATTCATATTTTTGATCCGATGTGGTTGATCAATTTCTCACATGAAGATATCATAATGCTGTATTACAACCCAATTTACTGTGAGGAGAAGGATAGCGAACAAGCTCTGAAATACCAACGTGTGGTATGCTTGTGTTTCGCATGGGATGTCAATGCGGGATGTGACTACGACAAGAAGCTGGGAAAGTTTGTGAAGATTCCAAAAGAAAAGAAGAAATCTAAACCAACTTTTGAACCAGTGATGACTAAAAACCAGAAGACGAACTTGTGTATCAAGTTGATGAATAAGACGCTCGATTACCAACGACAACAATCCAAGCAATAGTCGAGGGGGAGTTTGTTGATGCACGTTTTGCGACTAGTGCTCTTGGATTGTATATTAAAAGTTGTTTTGTTGATGTCGTGGGGTCGAAGGTGGGAATATGGAAGGTCGAATGTGGATTATAAAGGGCGAAGGTGGAGAAACTGGTCGAACATGGAAGATTGATATGCATTGTGCTGATTCGTCCTTTGGGAGGGGCGAACCTGCACATTCGACCCTTACGGGGGGCGAATGTGCAGGCCTATATAAACTTGAAATTCATTTTAACATTAACTTTTTGTCATTTCGTGTCTGGTTCGACCTGATATTCTCTCTAGGTGTTTTAGAAACTTCTGAACTTGATTATTTCATTGTAAACACATATTGTAAGGATTATTGAACTTGTTTATGAATGAAATGAAACTTGAAAAGGTGAATTGCGTGTTTTGATTCGACTACTATCATTTCGTAACTGATTTAGGGATTCTGCACCTAAATTGGTAGACTTGTATGATCAACTAACTTGTTTTTGTCAAACCGATCCTCAACACACGTCTTAGTCCGTTAACACGTCGTAACATGTCCACATCCGATTCAATTAATCTTGTATGTAATTTGTTAATTATTACAAGTTTCCAACAATATGTATTCTTGAAATTATTCATCCTTTAATTTCTACACATTTTTACTTGGAAGTTTATAAATACATTTGTATTTTTAATACAAAGACTTGGTCACTTATATATAAAAATGCTCCAACACTTTTATGGAGGGATCCTGATGCACCTTTGAATGATAAGGAGCCTGATCCAAGTACTTTTGAACAAATATTGTTGAAAAAACTCAAGGCTTCCCCTACTCGCCTTCGTACCTTCCCCGAAGAGTTTTTGGTTATTATGGGTCTTAACACCAAGTGGGATGATACTGAAACTGAACCGATGATAACTGTTGATGAGGAGGGTATGTATTATTGTATCTTGTGTTCTTTTCCCTTTTTTGTGTGGGAATATTTCCCTTATTGTGTACTCTTCTTTATTACAGATATGGGTACCTTGGACTTTCTCTCACTGGATGACTTTTCTAATGTCAGCTTTGAGGCTCGTGTTGTTGGGGAAGGTAAGGAGAATGTTGTGGTGAGGACCGAGCATATTAGGTTCCAGGGGGAGTACCCCCAAGTGTTGTGACATCTACGATAGCTGATGCTGAGCCTTCGGGGAAGAAGGGGGTAACTGTTCGTCGTTCAAGTAAATAGCTAAATACGGCTTCCTCCTCCTCATCAGGGAAGCCGTCTGGTGTTACCTTGGTTCTAGAAGATAAGGATGAGAGCTCAACACTGATAGCTTCTGTCCTGGGTTATGCTCCTGTCTCAGGGAAGAATAAGCTTACACTTTCATCTCCGAAGAAGGATGATGCTTTCTTTAAGAAACCTAAGGATGTTGATGTTTCTGTTTCCTGGGAATAAGGTCAGAAGATATTGGCTTTGAAAGGTGAGGGGGGTGAAAGCTCTAAATCCATTGTGAACGTTGCAGGGGGTCCTTCTATGCAGCAGCAACGGGATAGTGAGCCTGATCAAGATGTTTTCGTGCCTAAATGGAGTATGAAGAACAGTGATACCTTGAAGAAGACTGCTTTGTGTCAAGACTTGATTGATCATTGTATTTCGGAGGTGGAGAGGAAAGCTCATGAAGAGTGGTTGAATCGTAATGTCATGAGGAAGATGTATTATCACTTTGGTCAGCTTCTTTCCTGGTTTCCTGATGGTATGGCTAGGTGGGGTGAGTTGGTGAGTCGGCGTGAATAGGTTGAAACCTTTTTCGAAGAATATTAGGCTGAGTTACTGATGGCTAACGAAGAGCTGACACGTGAGGGGGGTGAAAGCTCTAAATCCATTGTGAACGTTGCAGGGGGTCCTTCTGTGCAGCAGCAACGGGATAGTGAGCCTGATCAAGATGTTTTCGTGCCTAAATGGAGTATGAAGAACAGTGATACCTTGAAGAAGACCGCTTTGTGTCAAGACTTGATTGATCATTGTATTTCGGAGGTGGAGAGGAAAGCTCATGAAGAGTGGTTGGATCGTAATGTCATGAGGAAGATGTATTATCACTTTGGTCAGCTTCTTTCCTGGTTTCCTGATGGTATGGCTAGGTGGGGTGAGTTGGTGAGTCGGCGTGAATAGGTTGAAACCTTTTTCGAAGAATATTAGGCTGAGTTACTGATGGCTAACGAAGAGCTGACACGTTATGCTGCTCGATAGAAGGATCTTATCCATGAGTTGGCTGTCTCTCGGAGTTAGATTGGGATGGAGAAGGAAAAGTTTGATGCCATGTTGAAAGGTTTGAATGAGGAGAAGGCAAAGGTTGCAGAGGAAAGGGAAAACTTGGTAAAAGTCCGGGAGGCTGCCAAGTAGGAGCAGGTTGCTATAGAGAAGATTGGAATTGAGCTAAGGGCCCAGGTTGACCGTCTAGCTAAGGAGAGAGACTGGCTGATCTCCAAAGGTGTTGCCCGTATTGTCAGTAACCTCATGCACTCCCAAGAGTTTAATGCTCCCCTTGCTGAGATTTATTCTAAGGCCATAGCTTTTGGCCGTCATTAGGGAATTCAGGTTGGTTTTAAGGCAGCTAAGGCAGGTCAAAAACTGGAGGAGCTTCCTTCCTTCAAGCCTTCATCCAGTGAAGAATTTGTTGATGCGGTGAAAGCCATGGAACTGTCCACCTATCCTTATATCCTTGCCATTCGCAAGTCATCTGAGTAGCCGCTTTCTTTTCTGCAAAATTTGGAACCTGAAGGATTGAAGAAGGAGGTAGCCGATGAGGTTTTTAGCTCTTATGTGTTGAAAAGGCCTTTGAAGATCATGCATGAAGGGGGTGATTCTGGGGAGGGGAGTTCCACGCATGCTAAGGCTGTGGAAACTGTTTTTGAAGCTCCCCTATCGGAGCAGGTGCTTCACAATCCCTCCCCTATTCAAGCCTTGGAGATTGAGTCCACCCCTTCCTCTGTTGAGGATGATCCTTTCTTTGGTCTGAATGATGAAGGCCTTTATGATGATGTTGGTAACAAGATGGTTGCTTCCACCGGCGAGGGTGATTCCGCCAATGAAGCAGAAGATGTGGTTACCCCATGAATCTAGTGCTTGCTAGGAATGTTTTCTTTTGATGTTAGCGATGTACTATCAGCCTTCGAGGCTTTATAACTTTTTAATGCTTATAATCAAGATGCTCCCCCCTTAGGGGTGATGCCTTTATGTTTAATGTTTGGTTGTCGTTTTGTGCTTTATTTGTCGTGTGTTGTGTTTGCAATGTCTTTAACCTTTCACTTTAAGTTGAATGTTGCAGTCATCCAACCTAAGCAACTTAATTAGAGTGCCGATGCAAAACCTACCGTATCAGCATTTCTATTTCGAGCCATACTTAATGGTTTTTTATCTTATATGTTCGTTCTTTGTATTTTGTGTGAACATGTATAAGCTATCTTGGTGTGAGGAGCTCACCCTCTTTCATGAGATTAGGTTTTCACTTTTTGACTTGTCCCATGGAGTTGTGGATTGTATTAGGAACTCACCCTGTATACAGGAAGGTGCTTAGCCTTGTTTCCTATTGAGCAGTTGACGTGTGCGTAACTATACATATTTTACAATGGATTTTAACACACGTTTTTGCTTTAATATTTATAAAAATGGTTTCGACCTTCATATTAAAACACACACACTAGGGCAAGTGTACCCTGTCATATATGTAGTAAGTACAGATAAGAACCAAGTATCGATCCATGGACGCGCGCGGAGCAATTGTACTAAAACTCTGTCCCCGATTTACCAGTAGGAAAAGATAAGTTTGAGTTTTGTTTAAAACTAAATTAATTCTAAAACATGTAAATAACTTAACTACGACTCCAAATAGAAAATATAACTATATAAACTATATTTTTGCCAATCCTAGCATGTTATCTAAATATAATAAGTAATATAGGCGCGTGATCAACATTCCCATTTTCCGACAGTTAGTGTCCCTTTCGGGCATCCTAACATGACAACTATACAGAAAGCTAACACGAATACACACGTTAACCGCTTCAAGTCGTTCATTAGCGAGCAGCTGATATGATCTCACGCAGATCTTCTAAAGATAAGTTAGTCATCCGTTAAGAGTATTCTAACCTCACTAATTTAGGGAAGCGATACCGAATACACAACACAGCCACCTAAACTAGCATAAAGTAGAGCATTTCACAACCTATTCCATTTTACCAACTTTGACCCCAGATCTACTAAGATCGCTATTTTTACCAAAATAACTACCAAAGATCATTAACCGTGTCAAAGACTAGTAACGGCACCATTAGGCTTTTTAAACCCTTTTACGTGCCGGTAAGCATTTTTAACCGTTATTCGACTGACTTTAACCAAACCAATACCCGGTTACAGTTTCATGGCATAAACTATTTAACAAGTTAACTAGTCTACTACCGGACGATTAAACGGACGGTTTTTCAACATGTATCCGCCTAACACATTCGACAATCGCTAAAGTCATTCAAATACAGCTACAAATTCATCAACAACGAAACAAGGTTGCGCTATGATCATCAAGATCTAATACGTGAAAAACGCCAAATTTATACAAAACATGATTACATACTAAACGATTGTTTAACGTAATAAATACTATTGTTCTTGCCCGTAGGCGTACGAATAACTATAATAACATCAAAATAGCATACAAAAATCAGATTTGAATCATAAAAAGCTTCAAGGATCAAACCATAAGAATGCTAAATAGATGGATCGGATGATGAAGGATGGAACGGATGGACTTCCGAGCTTGTTAAACGGCTTTCCAGCAGCTTGGATCGTCCAAAAATCGCCCAGAAAAGCTTCCCTCAAGACCCAATAATGATCAGTGAGCTGAAATGGGGATTTTATAGCAGAGCAGAGGTTTCGAGCGGCCGCGCGAAGCCTTGGAGCGGCCGCTCGCTTTATCACCAAGTGGACCAATTGCTGCAGACGTGACGTAGGCCTTCTGGAAGGTCCCCAGAAATATCTGGGAGGGGCGCGCGGCCGCGCGAAGGATTGGAGCGGCCGCTCGAAGGGCCTGATGGCCCGTTTTCGCGCCGAACTCTTCGTTTTTTCCTTCCTTGTGTTTCCGGGACATCGTTTAAGACCTGAAATCGTAAAGATACCCAAATAAGTACCAATTCCTATGTATGAGGTCAAAAACGTATGAAAAAGGGAGTTAAACGGGGACTTTTATATGTGTAATTTAACGTATATCAAACCTCCCCACACTTGAACTTTGCTTGTCCTCAAGCAAACATTTAAACAGAAAATAACCGAAAAACTCGCCAAGTGGCAACAAAGGCAAAATATAGCCTGTACAGACGATAATAGACAAGCCAACAAAGATTTATAAACAGGTGATAAGATAACTAAAAAGCAACGACTCACTTCCGATCTTACAAGCACGCTAACCCGTACTCGACTCACAATGTTCACACACACTCGGTTTTATTTATGATACATACGTGTAATGTGTATGTGTAAATCGCTCCATTGCCAAGACAACGAATCGTGCAATATCATAAGCTTGTCAAAAGATCTAGTCTTCACCAACTAACGTGTGAAAAAGCACAAATCAAGAGGTCTTTTACGGGTTGTAATGTTAGGCAAAGGTAAGGGTGCGGAATGGATATTTAAAGTGACAAATCGGCTAAAACTCGGCGGTTTATGTCTAAATAATATCAACCAACACAACTGTACAAAACAAACGCGAATATAGGCGATTTTTATTTTAAATCGAGCTAACTTATAATTATTAACTTTAAAGCTCTAAAAACTGCTCGAATACTGCTAATTCACCCTATTTTAGGGTGTTCTATTTTTCTGGATTTTTTTTTTTTTTTTTTTACATATATATATCTATGATATATATAATGAACTGAAACGGATAATATAATCGACAAACGGGTTCTAAACATAAAAACCCGAACACGAACTATTTACAACATATAAACTAGTAGAACAATAACCTAAACCGAGTTTTAACACAAAAGGTTTAAAAGAAAAAGGTTATTTGGTTTAGTGGTGAAATGGTGTGGTAAATAAGAAAAACACGGGATTAGGTTCAACATGGTTAACTAGTGGATAATATATTGGTGCGGGAAATAGATAGAACGAAAAGAAAGGGCTAAATCAAAAGGGTATCCTAATTGCCTCAATCATGTTCATACAATCTCACACGTATCTGGTCTAAACAAGTATACTAGTGACAAGTTCTAAACTGCACAAAACATCCGGCTCACTCGCAAGCATGTCAAAGAAATATAATATACTCTAAGGCTCAAACGCTCACGTAGCCGTAGGGAAATGGGTGCAAGTGTACGAATATAACACGCTCGTATCTCATCTGTTTGTCGCGCCTCGAGTTGTCTTTATCAAAATTTAGTTAGGCTTGATGTTTATATGAGAATATATACATATATGTACTTTTAAAGGTTTTTTTTTTTTTTTTTAACATATATATATATATATATATATATATATATATATATATATATATATATATATACAAGAGGACAAACAAGATTATAATCCCTCCCCACACTTGAACTTCACATTGTCCCCAATGTGACAATAGAAAGCGTTTATTAATTAGCTATCTATAGTGGGAAAAAGGAGAATAATACTCCCCTGGTATCGAAGAAACGCCCGGGTTTTTGGACGGCATGAGCCCCGATAACGGTGCTTGCCAGTTCCCTGCAACATGAACATTCTTGACAAAACAAACTCATCAAATACACCCATTCATTGTCACACTTATTCAATCAAACCAAACATTAATGAAAATTAAAATGCGGAAAAGTAAATAGTTCAAGTACAAAAAACAAAATAAATCCATGGGTGCTTGCGCCCATATACAGTACCAACAGGAATAACATAAACAAAATAGTACCATCTTACCAGCAATTTCTCAATCCTCGTCATCATGGCGAGTCCCTGATGATCCCGCTGCATCACCACCTCGCCTCCGCTTGTCCCCCGGGTATCCCCTCTGTGGGGGATTCCCAAAATGGTTTGGGAAACAAGCATGAAATTCAGAGACAGGGTAGTCTAGGGTCGCCCCTTGATGCTGTAGGGACTCGCCGTGCTGGTATAGAGTGTCGCGCGTTTCTGTTCGGAACGCGCCAAACTCATCATAGAAGCTCTGAGGATGCTGATAGTAGTACTGCTGCTGGTGAGGCAGTAGAGGCTCCTGGGGTGGCATGTGCTCATGTGGCCGCTGTGGCTGCTGTGGCTGCTCTGGCTGCTCTGGCTGCTGCTGGTCGGGAGGTGGCATGTGCACTGCTGGTAGCGGGTCCCAGATCGTATTATTTTTACCTTTTAGCCTTATTACCCCGCTTGCGTACTCGTGGACAATCCTCATGTGTCTGAGGACATCCATGTTCACCCACGAGTCGCCGGGAACCTTGGTCAGTCCCCTTCGCACATTCTTCAAAATACCCATCCCCTTTGTGATTTTTGTCACGTACTCCCCCCCGTATATCCCGCTCCCGGGTCTCATACCTGATGCTGTACTAAGAAAAGAAGCAACAAGTGCAGCAAGGTTAACTTGAACACCACTTACTAGAGCATATAGAAATAACAAATCAGGTGTGGGGCAGCCGGTTGAATCGTCCTTTTTGGCAGCAGCGGTCCCGCATAGGACCTTTTGAAAAACCCGCAGCAGTGGGTCAATGAGCTGGCTTGCTTTGGCACCTTGGGGGTTATACTGTTGCTCCCCCGTTAATTGTGCCCAAAAAGAGTCTCTCAGAACGTTGTCATTTGGGAATTTGTACATTAGTTCGTTGAAGCTCTCATCCTCAACTTCCTCGTCCGTGTAGATTCCTAAGTGGACACCAAGCTCAGCGACTGAGATGTCGCGCCACTCCCCGCACAGACGGAACTGTAATCCAAAGCGCCTACCGCTACTTTGGAAGTCCGGCTGATCATATTTTCGCGGCCTCTGGTAGTGCAATGTGGAGAAGAACTCGAGGGTGAGTTCCTCATAAACTGGTTCCTCTATTAGGAGCAGGTTCTCCATATGCCCGTCCATCATTTCCCGGAATCTTTCTTCTTGGTTGAGCTCAGCTAATGTATCAAAGCAAATCCTTCTAGGCGGGGCGATAGAACGCCTGCGCCCCCACAGTTCTGTAAAGGTCTCTATGCACCCGCGTTCTCGCGGGTCCGCGGGATTAAACTGAAGGAAACGGTGCACCATCTGCATTAAAATGCTAAAATATGTCAGTTATAATCGAAGGAATAAGACCCGGACCCAAAACACGCGAAACAAAAAAGTAGAAAATCACATCAGACAGTTCGAGCGGCCGCTCGGCCTCTTGGAGCGGCCGCTCGAAGGGGACTGCGCGCCAAATTTCGCTCTGCAGCCCTGTTTTTCGATCCTGTGCATTGGCGTTTGCCCGGTTTCCAGTGTTTTAGCCAAATGCACTCCACAAGCGGCCATTCAAGCACTTGATTTTTGAAAAATTATTAACTTTGGCGCTTGAATGTCCGAACTTGCGCAATTATGAAGTTGTAAAGTGATGTTGGGATTTTAACACCTACGCGCCTTCACTTTGCAAATTACCTTTACTTTGAGTCATTTAGCGCAAGGTGTTTAAAGCCCAAACATTTATGGCATAATCATCGAATTTCGGGCGCGTTTGTTTAGTTATGAAGAACGCCCCAAAACTCATGAATATCCCAACTTTAAACTACAATCTAATAACTAGAATCCTTAAAATTTGGGGATTTGTTAAACGTTATGAAGAATCCCCAAAAATTAAGAAAACAATACAATTATATAACCTAAACATGATGAATTTGGGGATTGATTGAACAATTATGAAAGGTCCCCAAAATTCAACAACAATCCTAACTACATTAACATATATACTAGCATACAATCCTATAATGAAATTAATTTACAAACATACTAAACTATACCAAACAAGAGGTTACAAAATCATTCAAATCCTTAAATAAATTCGGACCTTATTTAAACCTTATGAAGAAAACCCAAAAACTCAAAGATTTGAACAATAATCAACCACTAATCTACATTATCCAAGCAAACAATCCATTCAAGAACATTAGGGTTTGTTAAACATTATGGAAGAACCCTAAAAATTCAGAAAAAGATTAAAGAAACTAAACTATTTTACACTAGAACAAGAGAAATTACAAGAAAACTAGAGATTCATACCTTGTTCTTGAAGATTTGAAGGTGGAATTGAAGGGTTTGGTTGGTGTCCTTGAGAGCAAAGTGGAAGAAATTGTGGGTTATTATGAATGAGCGGCCGCTTAAGATGATGTAGGGTTATAATTTTTCAGTTTTTAGGTGAAATACCCCTTTTGCCCTTTGCAGAATTTCGTTCAGATGGTTTCGCGCGGCAGCTCGGCCCCTTCGCGCGGCCGCTCGGATTTTTTTTTTTTTTTTTTTTTTTTTTTTTTTTTTATAACTGGGTGTTTGGAGCGGGCCGCTCGGAATATCCGAGCGGCCGCTCGAAGCTACTGATGTGCATTTTTTTCCTGCATTTTTCACCCAATCATATCTGCACTTATCCGTTTTGACCCGAACAACCAACATACCTGTTTTTAGACGCTTTCTAGCATAATACCATGGGTTTGAAGCGACTATCCACACAATCACAAGGTGCGAATCAAACCTGCAAAGACTAAAAACAAACTACAACAACAAGTTAAAATTAAACAACTTAACTACAAATTAAACTACACTATGAACATATATACAATTTGGCGCGCCCATACACGCCGTGCTATATTTATTAACGAGTCGCTAGCTAGACTCACTTCCCCGCACTTATTAGGCGCGCGGGTCGTAGAGATCGATCATCTCCACGGATTTGTCAACCGGTCCATCAATGTAAACTTTGAGGCGATGACCGTTGACTTTGAAAGTCACACCCTCCGAATTTTCAATCGAGACAGTTCCGTAAGGATATACTTCCTTAACAATGTACGGTCCTGTCCATCGGGATTTCAACTTTCCTGGAAAGAGACGCAGGCGCGAGTTGTAAAGCAGGACCAAGTCGCCTACCTGAAAATCTTCTCGGTGTTTCAGGCGACTGTCGTGCAATCTCTTTGTGCGCTCTTTGTACAATATCGAGCTCTCATAGGCTTGTTGCCTAAGCTCCTCCAGCTCGTGAATCTGTAAGAAACGGGTCTCACCGCCGGTCTTAAGATCCAAATTTGCCGTTTTAAGAGCCCAGAATGCCCTATGCTCCAGCTCGACTGGGAGATGACACGCTTTGCCATAGACAAGCCTAAAGGGAGTCGTCCCAATAGGCGTCTTATAAGCCGTCCTAAAGGCCCACAGCGCGTCATCAAGCTTGTCCGCCCAATCCTTGCGGTTTTGATTAACCGACCGCTCTAGGATTCGCTTCAATCCACGGTTAGTGACCTCCACCTGTCCACTTGTCTGTGGATGATACGGGGTGGATAACCTGTGGTGGACACCATAACGTGCTAACGCGCGATCAAGCTGCGCATTGCAGAAATGCGTGCCACGGTCACTAATCAATGCCTTTGGGGCACCAAACCGTGAGAACAAGCTCCTAACAAACCTCACAACAACTCGGGCATCATTTGTGGGCAAGGCTTGCGCCTCGGCCCACTTTGATACGTAATCAACAGCCACGAGTATATATCTATTGCCCCGTGAGGAGGGGAATGGTCCCATGAAGTCTATGCCCCAAATGTCAAAGACCTCACAGACTTGAATCGGGTTTTGCGGCATTTGGTCGCGTGCCGATATGTTCGTCGCCCTCTGGCACGAATCACAAGCACCAACCAGTATCTGGGCGTCACGAAAGAGTGTGGGCCAGTAAAACCCGGAGTCTAACACTTTCTTAGCAGTGTAATTCGCTCCATGGTGACCTCCGGTAGGCCCCTCGTGACAATCGCGCAAGATCTGCGCCGCCTCCACCCCAAACACACAACGGCGAATCAACTGATCCGCCCCGACCCGGAACAAAAATGGGTCATCCCAGAAGTAATGCTTAAGGTCCGCGAAGAACTTCCTTTTTTGCTGGTGCGACAATCCTTTGATGAGGATCCCGCACGCGAGGTAGTTCGCAAAATCCGCGAACCATGGTGATACATCTTCCACCGACTCGACGCTCATCAAGAACTCGTGGGGAAAGTTGTCATTGATGGTATCCCACGCGCAGTTCTCGGCATCATCATGCTCGAGCCTGGACAGATGATCAGCAGCAACATTCAGGGCACCCTTCTTGTCCTGAATCTCTATATCGAACTCTTGCAGCAGCAAGATCCACCTAATCAGGCGCGGTTTCGCGTCCTGTTTGCTGAATAGGTATCGGATCGCTGCATGGTCCGTATAGACGATGGTCTTCGACAGCACCAAATATGATCTAAACTTGTCGAACGCAAATACTACAGCAAGAAGCTCTTTTTCAGTCGTGGTGTAATGCTCCTGAGCATCATGTAGAGTCTTACTCGCGTAGTAGATCGGGTGGAAGTGCTTGTCCTTCCGCTGTCCCAAGACCGCCCCTATCGCGAAGTCACTCGCGTCGCACATAATCTCGAATGGCAGCTCCCAGTCGGGTGCTACCAATATAGGGGCCTCCACAAGCAACCGCTTCAGAAGGCCAAATGCCTTCACACACTCTGCACCAAACACAAACGGTGCATCCTTTTCCAACAAACGGGTCATCGGTCGGGCGATCTTTGAAAAGTCTTTGATAAATCGCCTATAAAATCCCGCATGACCCAAAAAGCTGCGGATCGCTCTGACAGAGGAGGGTGGAGGGAGCCTAGAGATGATATCTACTTTGGCAGGATCAACCTCCAACCCACTTTGGGAGACCTTATGCCCCAGGACTATTCCTTCCTTCACCATGAAGTGGCATTTTTCCCAGTTTAGCACAAGACTGGTCTCCTCACACCTCTGAAGCATCCGCTCCAGGTTCCCAAGACATTGATCGAACGAACTCCCAAAAACGGAAAAATCATCCATGAACACCTCCATGGAGTCCTCGATCATGTCATGAAAAATGGCAACCATGCAACGCTGGAATGTCGCCGGCGCATTGCACAGCCCAAATGGCATACGCCTGTAGGCGAATGTGCCAAAAGGGCATGTGAAGGTCGTCTTATCCTGGTCCACAGGATCGATAGGGATCTGAAGGTATCCAGAGAAACCATCAAGGAAACAGTAATACAACTTCCCCGACAGTCGTTCCAACATCTGATCGATGAATGGAAGCGGGAAGTGATCCTTGCGGGTGGCGTCATTGAGCTTGCGATAGTCAATGCAAACTCTCCACCCCGTGACGGTCCTCGTAGGAATCAGTTCATTCCTATCATTTGTGACCACCGTCATGCCACCCTTCTTGGGCACGACGTGCACAGGACTAACCCAAACAGAATCCGAGATGGGATATATCAATCCAGCATCAAGCAGTTTAATCACCTCGGATTTAACAACATCTTGCATGTTCGGGTTCAGACGCCTCTGGTGCTGCGCACAAGGCTTGTAGACATCCTCCATCAAGATTTTATGAGTACAGAAAGAGGGATTAATCCCCTTGATGTCTACGATCTTCCAGGCAATTGCCCGTTTATGAAGTTTTAAAACCCTCAACAACTCGCTCTTTTCTTCCACAGTCAATAAAGACGATATGATCACCGGTAGACGTCCCTCCTCATCCAGAAATGCATACTCGAGATGCGGCGAGAGCTCCTTCAGCTCTAAAGACGGTGGATCCTCAACAGACGGCTTCGCCTTCTCCTCTTCCTCTCGCTCAATTTCCACAAAACGCCCCGGACTTTGGGAACCATCATCACCGATCTGATAGACCGGCTGCTCATCTATATGGCCCTCCTGCATAATGCCATCTAGGCTCCCACACAACAGATGTGTGTCCGAAACATCTCTCTCCCAAGCACTTCTGATATGAGAGCTGACACACTGGTCTACTATATCAAGATAGTATAGTGTATCGTCTTGGCTCTCAGGATGGCACATCGACCTCTGAATGTCAAAAGTCACGTGCTCATCATTGACTCGGAGTGTGATCTGGCCCGCAGCCACGTCAACAATCGTCCTTGCCGTGTTAAGGAAAGGACGTCCGAGAATCAAAGGGACTTTAGAGTCCTCATCCATGTCTAGGATAACAAAGTCCACAGGGAAAACGAATTTGTCAATCTTGACAAGCATATTTTCTACAAACCCTCGTGTATACTTGATCGAACGATCAGCGAGGCGAATACTCATCCTGGTGGGTGAAGGTTCACCCAGATCCAACTTCTCGAAAACCTTATAAGGCATAAGGTTTATGCTGGCCCCCAAGTCCGCGAGTGCATTACTGACAGTCATATCACCTATCAGACAAGGGATGGTAAAGCTACCAGGATCGCCCATTTTCATGGGCAGTCTATTCTGCAGAATTGCAGAGCAGTTCTCGTTCAACAGAACGCAGGACAGGTCCTCAAGTTTTTGTTTATTTGTGAGGATGTCCTTCAAGAATTTGGCATACTTAGGCATCTGTGCTAAGGCCTCAACAAACGGGATGTTTATATGTAGCTGCTTGAACAGCTCGAGAAATTTCCCGTATTGCGCCTCGTCTTTCTGCTTCCTAAGTCTACCAGGATATGGAACAGGAGGAGTGTAGTCTGTGACTGGCTTCGGTAGCTGTGCTGTACTTGCTGGGACTCGCCTAGCGTGCACCTCGTCCGAAGACTCAGTCTGGACCATC
The DNA here is from genome assembly GCA_028751855.1 of Ambrosia trifida. Taxonomy (NCBI): domain Eukaryota; kingdom Viridiplantae; phylum Streptophyta; class Magnoliopsida; order Asterales; family Asteraceae; genus Ambrosia; species Ambrosia trifida. The sequence continues at coordinate 109,227,728 of CM054123.1, read as the reverse complement.
TCAGTGATCGGTGGTGAGCCCGATGTGTCTGGTCCCGTGGTTTTACCACTCCTCGTCATAATGGCATTAACATGCCCTCTTGGGTTCGGCTCAGTGTTGCCTGGGAGACCACCCTGCTGTCTCTCAGACATCATCTTTGCCATCTAGCCAACCTGGTTCTCTATGGCCTGCATCGACGCCTTTTGGCCCCTCATTTCTCCCTCATAATTTGTGAAGCGCTCCTCATGCTGCTGGTAGCGCTGCTCAGCGATCTGATTGGAATTAGAGGTGTTGGTAAGGAGCTGAGACATCATCTCCTCCAGCTTAGACATACCATTTGGGGCGTGCTGCTGGGAGCTGCTCCCGGCGCCCTGGTTCTGGTATTGGTTCGGTCTCTGCTGGGACAATTGACCACGACCCTGGTATGGCTGTTGGTTGGACTGGTAGGACTGTTGGTTGGACTGGAAAGGCTGTTGGGACTGGTAGGACTGTTGTGGCGCGGCGGCTCTCTGCTGGAATCCGAGAGGGTTCTGATTGGAAGTACCAGATCTCCACCCGAAGTTCGGGTGATTTCTCCAACCCGGATTATAAGTGTTGCTGTAAGGGTTATTCTGGGGTCTCGTTTGATTACCCATGTAGTCCACTTCCTCGTGGCCTGTATACATCACCCCCTGAGCACACGAGCCAGGCTCGTGAGATACCCCGCACTCCACACACAAACAATCGGACTGTGCTACGTGTTGCTGAGAGTTATCGAATCTCGTAGCAAGAGCCGCTATCTGTGCCGAAATCGCCGTATAGTTATCCACGGCATGCACACCAGCCTTGGCAGATGAAGACCTAGATCTATCATTCTGCCGGGATTTAGATTTTAGGGACGCCTTCTCAATAATGCTCCACGCTTCCCTAGGAGACTTTGTTCCGATGTCTCCCCCTGCGTATACATCAAGGCGTTCCTGAGACGCATACCCGAGTCCCTGATAAAAAGTTTGCACCAAATGCCTTTTTGAAAGCTCATGGTGCGGGCAACTCAAGAGTAGGTCTTTAAACCTTTCCCAGGCTGTGTATAATGATTCATCGTCATCTTGACGAAATGTCATGATGCGATTCCTCAGTTTTTGTGTCTTTTCAGGAGGAAAATACTGCTGCATGAATTGTTGTGACAATTCTGCCCAAGTCGTGATCGACCCTGCGGGTTGTGACAGAAGCCAAGTCCGGGCTTTGTCCCGCAGTGAGAATGGGAAGAGTCGGAGACGGATAGCATCATCGGAGATGCCCGTCATCTTAAAGGTGGCTAAAACCTCTAAGAATGCAGCAATATGTCGGCCTGGATCCTCGTGCTCCAGTCCACCGAATTGCACCGAGTTTTGTATCATATTCACGATACTAGATTTGATCTCGAAATGGTCCGCCAAAATAGCCGGACGGACAATACTCGGCGCGAGTCCATCTCCTCCTGGACGACCACTATCATTCAGCGGAATGTCGTCATCCGCCATGATAATGTCGCTGTGGGCGTCCGACCCGTTGTCGTCGGCCAGATCATGCCTCGCCTCCTCAATTGGGACCTCTACAATAGGAGCAGCAATAAGAATATCAGAAACAAGACGCAATTTATGAAGTCTAATCCGCTCGCTTCTCCTCAGGCGCCTGAGCTCCTCGTCAGAAAGATCACCAGAAGACCCTGGGTTTGTGGACATCAACCTGCATGTAAGAATGATATAGTTGCAACAGGCGAATATATGACAAACCCAAAAAGGCGATAAAAGACAGAAAAATAAATAAATGAAATAAAGAATCAATAAATTCATGCGAAAATAACTGAGCGCAAATATATTCAAGCAAATCAAATATAAACAAATAGAATCAATAAAATGAACAAAAATAAGCAGACTAAGCCTAAAACTATACAAAGAATGAAATTAATAATTAGTCCAAATACGAACAAATAAATCTAATTAATCAAATAACGAACAAATCAAATCATAGACAAACCAATTAATCCAATATTCAATAAATTAAATCTATCAACATCCTAATGAACAAATAATCAAATCAAACAATCCTATAAGCAGATAAATGAACGAATCTATATGCAAACCTATAAACCAATCTAAAATCAATCCAAAATATAAACAGACAGATAAATTTAATAAAAATTCAAATAATCATATATGCAAATAAATGAATGAAATAACGAATCAACGAAGTATAAACAAGTATTCACAAACATGTACACTGGTAAAAAGTTGACTCGGTTCGTTCCTAAAGCTCGTCGCGTCCCCGGCAACGGCGCCAAAAACTTGACGTGTGCGTAACTATACATATTTTACAATGGATTTTAACACACGTTTTTGCTTTAATATTTATAAAAATGGTTTCGACCTTCATATTAAAACACACACACTAGGGCAAGTGTACCCTGTCATATATGTAGTAAGTACAGATAAGAACCAAGTATCGATCCATGGACGCGCGCGGAGCAATTGTACTAAAACTCTGTCCCCGATTTACCAGTAGGAAAAGATAAGTTTGAGTTTTGTTTAAAACTAAATTAATTCTAAAACATGTAAATAACTTAACTACGACTCCAAATAGAAAATATAACTATATAAACTATATTTTTGCCAATCCTAGCATGTTATCTAAATATAATAAGTAATATAGGCGCGTGATCAACATTCCCATTTTCCGACAGTTAGTGTCCCTTTCGGGCATCCTAACATGACAACTATACAGAAAGCTAACACGAATACACACGTTAACCGCTTCAAGTCGTTCATTAGCGAGCAGCTGATATGATCTCACGCAGATCTTCTAAAGATAAGTTAGTCATCCGTTAAGAGTATTCTAACCTCACTAATTTAGGGAAGCGATACCGAATACACAACACAGCCACCTAAACTAGCATAAAGTAGAGCATTTCACAACCTATTCCATTTTACCAACTTTGACCCCAGATCTACTAAGATCGCTATTTTTACCAAAATAACTACCAAAGATCATTAACCGTGTTAAAGACTAGTAACGGCACCATTAGGCTTTTTAAACCCTTTTACGTGCCGGTAAGCATTTTTAACCGTTATTCGACTGACTTTAACCAAACCAATACCCGGTTACAGTTTCATGGCATAAACTATTTAACAAGTTAACTAGTCTACTACCGGACGATTAAACGGACGGTTTTTCAACATGTATCCGCCTAACACATTCGACAATCGCTAAAGTCATTCAAATACAGCTACAAATTCATCAACAACGAAACAAGGTTGCGCTATGATCATCAAGATCTAATACGTGAAAAACGCCAAATTTATACAAAACATGATTACATACTAAACGATTGTTTAACGTACTAAATACTATTGTTCTTGCCCGTAGGCGTACGAATAACTATAATAACATCAAAATAGCATACAAAAATCAGATTTGAATCATAAAAAGCTTCAAGGATCAAACCATAAGAATGCTAAATAGATGGATCGGATGATGAAGGATGGAACGGATGGACTTCCGAGCTTGTTAAACGGCTTTCCAGCAGCTTGGATCGTCCAAAAATCGCCCAGAAAAGCTTCCCTCAAGACCCAATAATGATCAGTGAGCTGAAATGGGGATTTTATAGCAGAGCAGAGGTTTCGAGCGGCCGCGCGAAGCCTTGGAGCGGCCGCTCGCTTTATCACCAAGTGGACCAATTGCTGCAGACGTGACGTAGGCCTTCTGGAAGGTCCCCAGAAATATCTGGGAGGGGCGCGCGGCCGCGCGAAGGATTGGAGCGGCCGCTCGAAGGGCCTGATGGCCCGTTTTCGCGCCGAACTCTTCGTTTTTTCCTTCCTTGTGTTTCCGGGACATCGTTTAAGACCTGAAATCGTAAAGATACCCAAATAAGTACCAATTCCTATGTATGAGGTCAAAAACGTATGAAAAAGGGAGTTAAACGGGGACTTTTATATGTGTAATTTAACGTATATCAGCAGTTGTGGCCTAAGAGCTCATCCCCGTTTCATGGGTAGGTATAGCCCTGTACCCCATGGAGCCTTGTTAGGAGGGGCTCACCCTTTGATAAGATAAGTGAGAAGTGGATTGATTCTAAAAAAATGTTTTTTCATTACTCATAACGTTCAGAGTACATAATAGCATTACAACCATTAAACATAAAACCGTTTCAAGTGTTTGTCACTCAAATGCCTCGGGACCATCTTGCCATTAGGGTAAGCTAGCTTATAGGAACCCCCCCCCCCTTTGTGGGCCTCCTTGATGACATAAGGACCTTCCTAACAGGGGCCCAGCTTCCCAGTATTTTGTTGCTTGCTAGCTTCATTGCACCTCAAGACGAGGTCCCCTGGCTTGAAAACTTCTTTTTTGACCCTTGAATTCTAGTAGGTTTCAAGCTTTCTTTTGTATCAAGCTTCCCTAATGAAGGCTTGATCCCTTGCCTCTTCCAGGAGGTCTAGGTTTAGTAACACTTCATCGTCATTATGTTGCGAATTTCTTTGAGCATTTCATCTCGAGCTTACCCCTACTTCGGCAGGTATCATAGCTTCGCTTCAGTAGACAAGGCTGCATGGTGTTCTTTGGTGGCTTGTCTTTTCCATAGTTCTTGTTGCTCATAAGACACTTGAGAGCTCGTCCACCCAATTCTTGTTGTACCTCCCCAGCCTGGCTTTGATTCCTTCTACGATGCTCATGTTCATCTGTTTAACCTGCCCATTGGACTGTGGGTAAGCTACTGAGCTGAATACCTGCTTGATTCCCAGTTCTGAGCACCAAGCGCTGAATGGTTTTTCTGCGAATTGTTTTCCATTGTCCATAACAATTTCTCCGGGTAGCCCATATCTGCATATTATCTACTCTCAAACGAAGTTGATCACATGTTTTTCTGAAATGAAGTCAATAGCTTGACCTCCGGCCAGTTTGTGAAATAATCAACGGCCACCAAGAGGAACTTCAGCTTCTTTGGTGCTTGAGGGAAAGGTCCCACAATGTCCATTCCCCACTTATAGAAAGGCCAGGCTGAAAGTATGGGCACGAGGTCATGTTTAGGGTTGGTCTTACTGGTGTTTGCAGCTTGCATGCTTTACACTTGCGAATTATTTCGGTCGTATCCTTGTGCATGGTTGGCTAGTAATAGCCAAGATTCATCAGCTTCGATACCACAGCCCGAGAGCCAGCATGCATCCCATAGATCCTATCATGCACCTCCCTGATGAGGTACCTGCTCTGATTGGGGCACACGCACCTTAGTAGATATGCGAGGAAGCCTTTTTTTGTAAAGCTTGTTGTCTTCAACCACGTACTGCCTTTCTTTAATTACCAACCTTTTGGCCTCTCCCTCATCTTCTGGCAGCTTTCCTTCCCTAAGGTAGGCCGTGATAGGGGTCATACAAGTGGACTCCATTTCAGTGACAACGTCTTGCAATTCTTTAACGTTAATGGATGGTTCATGGAGTACCTTGACTAAGACCGTCTTGGTTAGGTGAGCAAATGTTAGGGAGGCCAGCTTGTTTAAGGCATCCACCTGCTTGTTCTTGGTTCTCGACACTTGTTCTAGTGTGAAAGTTCCGAACTCTTTGATGAGCTCTTTGACCTTCTCCGTGTACCAGATCATTGAAGGCTCCTTAGCCATGTAATCCCCATTAACTTGATTCACTACCAGATTCAAATCAACAAAAACCGTTAACTCCCAGACACCCTTGTTTTTGGCTATCCTTAGGCCAGCTAGTAAGGCCTCATATTCAGCAACATTGTTGGTGCAAGGAAAGCTCAGACGAAGGGCATAAGTGTATTCAGTTCCGTGGGGGTCCTTGATGATGAGACCAGCCCCGTAACCTTCTACACTAGAGGCTCCGTCTGTGAAAAGACATTACTTCCCTTTGAGGTCAGGCTGCTCCTCCTCGACCTCGTTCACTTCTTTCCCTATCTGCTGCCCGGGCAGCTCAGTAAGGAAGTCTGCGAATGTAGATGCATAATTGCGAATAGTGCTTTGGATTGACGAAATAAAGAGTTTTGTTGATTAATGTGAGGTCGAAGGTGGTTTTAGGAGGTCGAAGGAAGAATAGTTTTGGTCGAAGAGAGAGGATTCAAGACAGAAGACAGGTTCGAGCTTATGAGTAGGTCGAAGGTGCTCATTCGACCTCATCGTGAGGTCGAATGTAGCTTACTATATAAGCTCAACTTTTTGTTAACTTTATAACTTTTGCCATTTTGGGTCTTGTGTCTGGTCTAGAATCTCTCTCTAGGTTTGTTCTTCCTAATCTTGATTTATAAGCTTGTAAACTCAATTGTAAAGATCTTTTATCAAGTTATTAATAGAAATGATGATTGAAAAGGTACTTTTGTGTGTTCAATTCGATTCATATCATATTGTAAACAATCTAGGGTTTCCGCACCTGGATTTGTTAAACTTGTATGATCACCTAAACGTTTTTGACAAAACCGATCCTCCTACAAAGTGGCATCAGAGCCTATGAGATGATACAACTACAATTTGATATGTTTTGAACTGAATTTGATTCAAAATTGTCCAAATATTTTCTGTTTTGATAGAACATTGAGTTTTAAATGGAAATTGAGTGATTTGGATAAGATTTCATGGTTAAAATCAAAAGTTTCATTCATTAAAGTTGATCTACATTCAATTCCGAGCAAAACCTGATTAAGATCATCAAAATCCATAAACTTTTGAAAAATTTGGATCAAATTAACTGATTTTCAAAGCATAACCGTTTTTCAAATGGGTCAGGTCATACCAGAGAGAGTTAGGTCGAACGTGTAAGTTTTTGGTCGAACCAAGGTCTTTTCTGGTGTGTTGTTTGTACATTCGACCACTTATTGTTCATTCGACCTACCGGGAGGTCGAATGAGAGTTATTCTGGTCGAAAGTGAGTCTTGTGTGTTGCTGATCTACATTCGAGTCTGATTTAGAGGACAAACCTAGGATTTTCCTACCTTCGAACCCACATTTTCACTTCAGATGTCGAACGAATCTTGTTTTAGGAAATTTTTCTAAGTTTTTACATTTTGGACATCATGGAGAACATGTGGGGATTTCCTATGACACCAAGACCAGCAACAACACAGCAACAGCACGTTCCGATGAACCCATGGGCTGTAGCTTCTCAAAAGACGAACACTCAGTCATCTCAACCAATCAACTATCTTGCTATGAGTAGTTCGGTACCACCTGTTACTCAACCTCCACAGCAACCGACGACAAATTATTGGGGCGATGCAGTAGCAGCGGTACACTCTCAAACTACTAATGCTATTTTTACCCTAATAAATGATTTGTCTTCAGGTAGTGGAAATCGCCCTCCAAAGCTTATGGACATGGCCGAGTATAATCAGTGGCAAAAGAAGTTCAAGATACATCTTGAAGGGATGGGATTGGAAGGAACTGAGGCGTGGCAGATGATTGCTAAGGGGTATGCTGCTCCGTGTTTGGAGAATTCAGGTGAACCGATTCCACTTGATAGTTTATCTGAAGATGAAAAGAAGAAATTTGCAGTGGAGAAGAAGGCTTTCTCACAACTATCTCAAGCATTGACTACCGATCTACTCCATCAGTTTGGATCGTGTACCACTTCTAAGCAGCTTTGGGATATGTTAAAGAACAGGCACGATGGGAATGATAAGACGAGGAGATTGAAGGGGGAAGAACTAAAGAAGGAATTTGAGAACTTTAGTCATGTTGGGAATGAGACTTTGAAGGAATTGATTCCGAGATATTGCCATTTGTTGACTGAATTGTCGAACTATGAGATCAAGATTCCTATGTCTGAGTTGGTTGATAAGTTTGCTGATGCATTACCACCATATTGGAATCAACACATTGAGGTATTGAAAGAAAAGGATGCTTATCAATACTGGACAATCAATGAGTTAATTTAGAAGTTAGAAAACATGGAGTTGGAGGAGAAGAGGAAAGCTAGACGATCACAATTCCCCACAAAATCTGGAATTGTATCATTCCTCTTCATCTACGTCTGTGTCCTCTTCAAGTGTGGCAGGTAATGTTGCGCCACATATAGCTTGTGTTTCGAGTGTCATTGAACCTCCAAGACAACCAATTAACTATCTTTCCTAAACACCAATTTATCCACCAAACTACACCATAAACTCTTACATTCCACCACAACCTCAAATGTCTACTGCATGTTACACATCTAACACATCCCAACAACAACCTCATGTTCCCACAACATCACAAGCTTCTTCAAGCCAAAGTCCAGTCGTGTTGGAAACTTCCAACATGAGTAATGTCACAGTTGAAGTTGCTCAACAACACATTGCTTTGGTTTCAGCAATGGTAGCATCTTATAATGGACTTGGGGCAAGTTAGATTGGGAATAATAATCTGACTAATGAAGATTATGCTCAAATTGATAAGGAGGAAATGGGGTTGATTGATATTCAATGGATGTTCGCCAGTGTGATGAGAAGGGCGACATAGTTTATTGAGAAAACTGGTAGAACTGATTTGGCAACCTCACCGAATACCACATATGGCTTCAACAAAGCCAAAGTTACATGTTTCAACTGTGGTGGTAGAGGTCACTTCAAAAGGGAATGCACACAACCGATGCAGCAAGGTAATAGGAACCCTTTTAACTCGAACTATTAAAACCGCCAATCACATAATCAGGTAACCTACCAGAGCCAAAACAACAACACCTATCCACAACAAAACAATTTTCAAAACTGACAAAACACCTCACAAAACAACTCTACTAGACAAACAACTACACCCAACCAAACTCAAACTCAAACTCCAAATAACCCAACTAGAACCATTATTCCTATTTCCACACCAAATAGCCAAACTCAAACTGAAACCCAAAATCAGGCTTTGGTGATACAGAAGGATGAAGGTTATGACTGGACGGGAATGCAATTGGGAGTTGAGGAGATTACAACTGGGAATGTAGCATGTTTTGCTAATGAGATGGATATAGAGGAGCCGGTGATAGCTGAAGAAGTTTTGGATTCTTAGAAGGTGTCTGAGGTAGTGATTGAGGAGATAGTCGAAGATACTCAGGTTTCTGTTACTGAGCAGGTTGGAGAGCTTACTGATGAGAAGGTTTCAGGAACTATTATTGATTCTGTCACTAAAGTTCCTAATGAACCTGAATCTGTTTATTCCGACTCTGAGAGTGAAGCTGATTCAGAAGGTAGTGCTAATTCTCTGGATGATGATATTGATCAGTTGCTAGCCGAAGCAGATTTCTTGATGACCAGGAAATCATGTATTATGGATGATGCCTTCACTAAGATTGATTATTCAAAGTTCTTTGTAGGGATGGAGGCTCATTTTGCGCTTATGGCTATGACTGATGCACTAAAACCGGTATGTTCTGGCTCTATTATTGACATGAATAGTGACAAGTATTGTGGTACTTGCGATAGACTGACTGAGGAAAACAAGCAACTCAGGGTTAACCTTGAGAGTGCTAGAATCAACATTCAATCTCATCATAAGGATTCATATGAGTTCAACAAAACACTCGAATGGTATAAAAAGGACATTTCTGAATTAAAGAAAACCCTTGCTCTAAAACAACTTACCATTAACAATTACATAAATGAACTTGAAAACACTAAATTGGAAATGGCAACTGTCAAGTGTTTTGCTGAGAAGTTCAATAAGAAGTTAGAGAGCTATAAGCACATAGCTTACGCTGTTGATCACATTATTGAAGAACCATCAAAGTCCGGTAGTGCAAACTACAAATCTGTTCCTTCTCCATTGTTGTTTGAGAATCACAATTTCAACACAGTAACACCGGAGAGTTCAGTTAAATCGGATTCCACAGCAGACAATGAATCCAATACTTCAAGTATTGGAGATCCACATTCTGATGTGAGACCGATACTCGGACTGAATGATGAGGGGCTGGTTCCAGTGACTGATGATTCAGACACTGAAGATGAGAAACCAAAAGAAGGTAGTGATATTCCTTTGGAAAATTACATTATCACTTATGAACCAGTTTCACCTTCTCAGTTTTCTCATCCTCAGGCTTATGCACACAAAAAGAATCAATCAGTTACTAACAATGTGAAAAAGATTGAGAAAAATGATTCAGTGGAAGAACCCGTCAAAGTTTTCTATCGGATGGAAGGATCCGATAAGATCATCTCTGACGAGGAGTATCCAATAAAATTTGCAAACTATTCATAGATTGACAAAATCTGGTAGGAAAGTACAATCTGGTTTCCTAAGCACAAAAGGACCAATGACTTTCCTCTAGAACTTTTGAAGAAATTGCATTGTGATACTCCCAAAGAACCAAAAGTTCATGTCACTGACTTCATCAACCCTAAAAAAAAGGCGAATGCATTTTTCGAGTCGGCTTACTCAATGGACCCAACTTCAATGATTTTGAGACGTAGATGTGTTGATGATCAATTTCCAATCACTTCATATGCTAAGCCGGGAGCTAAAAATGTATTTGAAGAATATCGTGCGTGTTACAAATGCGGGGAGAGAGGGCATTTACTTGCTCACTGTCCGTATGTGCAACACAAAAGGCACGAAGTTGAGCACAAACAACCTTATCAAAGTCCAGTCGATAATCATAGATATCCACAACGACACTTTATCCCTCAAAGATCACCTTTTTATAATCAAAGTCGATATTTTCAAAAGAGGGATAGTCGTCAGTTTTTCTATGATCATCGAAACAAGATTGCAATGGAGAAACACCTAAAGAAACCAGTGGTGAACTCAACTAATGACAAACAAAAGGTTGTTCCTAAACCTGCTGTTAAGTCACAAGTTGGACCTAATTTTGTTAAATCAGAGAAGGTAACCAAGAAAGTTTCTTTTGCAAACCACACTAAGAAACCTGGTGTGAGACAAAAGTCTTAGATCAGGATACTTAAACGTTCGGAACAACATTAGTCACCAGTGGGTTCTTCGGGTGCTTCTACTTCAAGTGCTAGTGTTAAAGTTACAGATGAGAAAGGTTTGAACGATCAGAAAAAGATCGATTCTAAACCTAAAGTTGTTGAAAATGAATCTTTGATGCTTAATGTTCAAAGACTCAAGACCAAGCAGGCTTGGGTCCCCCGAAAGAACTAATCATTTCTTTATTTGGTGCAACGAGCTCCAGCTGGCCCTGTTAGTAGTCTTTGGATTGTTGATAGTGGAGCTTCTGGGCACATGACCGGAGACTTAACGCTATTATTTGACATCAAGAATGTGAATGGAGGGTATGTAGCGTTTGCGGGAAATAAAGGAGGTTATATCACGATGGAAGGAAGCGTAAGCAATGGGATTGTAAGCTTTGAAAGGATTTCTTACGTGAAGCAGATCGATTATAATCTGTTGAGTGTCAGTCAAATTTGTGACAAACAGTTTTCGGTACACTTTGATGATAAATCTTGCTATATTCTAAAATTCGGCTTCATCATTCCAAAAGAATGGATTATGTTGAGAGCACCAAGAGTAAATAACTTGTATATTCTTGACATGAGCAAGGCGATGACAACCCAGGGCCAAGTTACATGTTTTCTATCCAAGGTTACAGAAAAAGAATCGATTATGTGGCACAGGAGGATGGGACATATTCACCTTAGAAAAATGAATCATCTGGTGAAGAACGGGCTTGTAGAAGGGGTTAATGTGAAGCATTTTCATCTCAACGATAAATGCGTGAGTTGCAAGAAGGGGAAACAGCACAAACAGTCCCACAAACCAAAGAAAGTAAATTCTGTAGATATGCCACTTGAGTGTTTGCATATGGACCTTTTCGGACCTGTCAAGCATAAAAGTCATGCTGGAGAACTTTACTGTCTTGTGGTTACTGATGATTACTCTAGATTTTCGTGGGTGATGTGTTTGCAACACAAAAGCGAAACGTTTAACAATTTGAAAGTTCTATTCACCCGATTGGAGAATGTTTACGGATTGAGGATTAAAAGAATTCGTAGTGACAACGGGACGGAGTTTAAGAATTCTCAAATGGATGCACTTTGTGAAAACAAGGGAATTCATCATGAATATAGTGCTCCGTATACTCCACAACAGAACGGTGTTGCTGAAAGGAAAAACAGGATTCTAATCGAAACGGCACGAACAATGCTTGCGGATTCGAATCTTCAAGTAATGTTCTGGAATGAAGTTATTTATGCAGCTTGTTATACTCTGAATCGTGTATTAACAGTGAAGAAGTTTGGCAAAACTTCCTACGAACTGTTGAATAGAAGAAAGCCGAATTTGGAGTATCTAGAACCGTTTGGAGCACCTTGTATGATGTTGAATCCGATTGAGAAGTTTGCACCGAAAGCTGAAGAGGGATACTTTGTTGGATATGCAACCCCACTCAAACGGGTATTCAACATGCGAACTCGACAGGTGGAGGAGTGGGCTAATGTTGAAGTACAAAGATATACTCAGAACGTACAGGGAAGTGGTCCAGATTGGATGTTTGATTATAAAGATTTCTTTGAATCATTCAATCTAGATAACATGGTTGAAGAGGCTGTATTACGACTTTATTACGAGTGTGAAAATTCGGTGACATCATCGTTGGTGCGTCCGATCACCGTAACTCCTTCAACAGCTTCTAATGATGCCAATGTTCCTACTAATGAAGAGGAAGTGTTCCAAGAAGCTTCAACTACTCTTAATTCATCATAATCGAAAGATGATGATGATGTCACTAGTGAAGCTATTCTAGATCATGTTTCGGAGGAACCACCAATGAACCCTAATCCAGATGTTGCTTCATCATCAAATACGGGTAATGATCTGGATACGGCAGAGAATCTAACTACTCAAACTGGAGTTCAAGTACCTGTTTATCCGGAATCTCGGATACATCAGATTCATCCACTTGAGCATGTTATTGGTGATCCCGGAAGCAGTGTCATGACTAGAGGACAACTTCGTTGTGCAACTTCACATGATAACATTGGAGCCCTAACCCTTTATGCTAAAATTCAAAAATCTGGTTGTCAAAATGACTGGTCCTTTGCTTGTTATGTTTCGCAGGTGGAGCCGCGGACATACAAAGATGCTTTATTGGATGATGTTTGGGTTGAAGCGATGCAAGAGGAATTGTTGTAGTTTCGAAAGCTGGGAGTCTGGACACTTACAGATTTACCTCCAGGAAGAAAGAAAATTGGTACTAAATGGGTTTTTAAGTGTAAGAAAGATGATCGAGTGGTAATCGTACAAAACAAAGCTCGATTGGTCGTTTAAGGTTTTAGTCAAACAGAGGGAATCGACTACAATGAAGTTTATGCACCAGTGGCACGTATAGAAGCTATTCAAATTTTTCTAGTGTTTGCCTCCTACAAGAAATTTAAGGTGTATCAAATGGATGTGAAGAGCGCGTTTTTGTACGGTGTGGTCAAGGAAGAGGTTTACGTTGGTCAACCACCAGGATTTGAAGATCCTATCCACCGGGATAAGCTTTATGTTCTTAACAAAGCACTTTACCGGTTGGACAAAGCTCCACGTCAATGGTATGAGGAGCTGAGCACGTACCTACTTTCTAAAGGGTTTAAACGAGGTTTGGTCGACTGTACCCTGTTCACGAAAAGAACAGAGGGTGACTTGCTTCTCGTTCAGATATATGTTGACGATATTATTTTTGGTTTAACTGACAAACTTTTATGCAGAGAATTTGAAAGAGTAATGCAGGAGAAGTTCGAGATGAGCGCAATGGGAGAAATGCAGTTTTTCCTAGGCTTGCAGGTGGATCAATTGCTAACAGGCATTTTCATCCATCAGACGAAATACGTATCTGAAGTCTTGAGCCGGTTCCAGATGGAAGATTCCAAGCCTATGGATACCCCGATACAACCTAATCACGGGATTGGAGTTGACGCTAAGGCGGAGCTCATTGATCTATTCACTTATCGAGCCATAGTCGGATCGTTGATGTATCTTACTGCATCTCGTCTAGACATTATGTTCGCAACATGTCTCTATGCACGATTCCAATCGAAGCCGAAACAGAGTCATCTAACAGCCGTCAAACGAATCCTTAGATATCTGAAGGGTTGTCCATCGAGAGGATTATGGTACCCTAATGATGATAATTTTGACTTTGTTGCTTTCAGTGATGCATATTTTGGTGGCTGTGACAAGGACAGTAAATCCACAATGGATGGATGCCAATTCTTTGGGAGCAGGCTCATGACCTGGCAGTGTAAGAAGAAGACGGCGGTCGCTCTACCTACTTATGAAGCAGAATATGTAGCAGCCTCTAGTTGGTGCTAACAGGTTCTGTGGATTCAACAGCAAATGAGGGATTACGGTTTCCAATATCTTAAAACCCCAAATTATGTGACAATGAAGCTGCCATCGCACTCATGAAAGATATGAACAATCACTCTAAAGCTAAATATATCCGGATTAAGTATCACTTTATCCGTAATTGTTATGCTAAAGGGTTGATTGACATGGTCAAAATCCACACTGATTACCAACAGGCTGATCTTTTTACCAAAGCTTTTGATAGATCGAGATTCGAATTTTTATTAAAAGCTAATGGTGTAAAAGAGAAACAAGACTGATCATCACCTCGGTTTATCACTTTATTTTTAGTTTTTTTACTGCTTTTCAGAAAAATTAAAAATCCAAAAATATGTTTTATATTTTAGGGGGAGTCTTTAGATTTTTAGAAAAACCAAAAACATTGAAAAAATCCAAAAGCCCTAAAAATCAGAAAAACCCAAAATGATTTTCCAGGATTAAAAGAGGAAATGATAGTACATTAGTGGGGATCTGACACGTGCTAAAGATTTGGAATGTTATATAAGGCGTGTGTTAAATCTGTTTGATGTGCTAGTAGGATTCGTAGACCTATTACTGCGTGTCTGATACATACATATCAAACAACTTCAGGAAGAAAATCAGACGTTGTTATTACGTGAACAGAGGTATACACGAAGAATAATAACTTTGAGGATTGAGAACAAGAAGATGAGAACGAACAATAAGAGTATGAGTAAGCTTATTGATGATTTATATGAGAAAGCTCCACAATTGAAAGCTGGGGAAGAGGATAATGACCCAGAAGAAGAACAAGTTGATTTTGAACCATCTAATTCAGAAAAAGATGAAGAAGAAGATGATGATGAGGACCTTGATGATGATGCTGGTGATAGTCTTGAGAAAAAGAAAGATGGTGATGATGACGGTTTTGGTGAAGGTTCTGGTAATGACAGTTCTGCTGCTGCTGATGATGATGATGATATAAATAAGTATCGTTATGAGAAGAGAGAATCTGATAAGCAAGATGCAGGTGAATCAAGTTCGAGAAAGCACCTGGTGGAAATACAGATGATGAAAGTATTTTCTAAACTGACAAGATTAGAGCTTTATCAGATGATGACAAGAAGTTATATCGTCAGATGTTGACACATAAAGTGTGGACAATTGAACTGACTGGAAAATTTTCAGAGATATTTGAATCTGATGATATGAAATATGAGTTAGAGTATAATGATCCTGATTTAGAAGATGGTGAAGTTTCTGCAGCTGTTTCCAAGAAAATTCTTGAAGGATTGGCGAAACAGGTTGGTAAATCTCTTGAAGAGTTGATGAATGATAATCAAATTCCAAACATTCCTGAAAGAGAAGCTGGAACTCATTATGATGATAGAGATACACCAGTGTTTGAAGATATTGAGATCGAGGATATCACTAGTGAAGAATATCCTGAATACTTCAAAGACAAACATGATGATGCATTTTCTGAATTTACTGAAGATGTATTGGAACAGGCTGAGAAACTTGCATAGAAAAAGAGCGAAACATGCGTTGATGAAGTGTTTAAGAATGCAGAGAATCAGAAGCCAAATGTTGAACAATCTGATGATCTGAAAAGTTTGTTAAGGAAGCTTAAAGATAAAGAAGCTAATCGACCCAAGACTGAAGTTTAGGGTAGTTTCTATTAATATCACAATGAGTTGTTTAAAGGAGAGCTCTTGGATGGAATTATTTGAGACAGTTAAGGTGCGTTGCAGTGAAGTGGGAGAAAGAAATTCTGTATTTTCACAGATTCCATGATATTAAGACCCTACCATACTGGCCTTTGCGAGATATCTGCAGACATACAATGAATGGAGCAACTGTTACAAATGATGCAGTTGGTTATTTTGTAAATCGTATGGCTAGAGAAAGCATAACTAGATGGTACGTGTTCAGGCCGCAGTATCCAAAAAGGATAGTTCATATAGAGATTGATCAAATCACTGGGCTGAACAAGGTGACGTTAAAGTATAAACCACCGACAGTGTTGAAGCATATTCCATTGATGCCGATACAGCAACACTTCAGCAAAGAGTTTGTCATGTGGTATTACGATTGGAGAACCGCAGAAGCTATTATGTTATTGAAGGATAAAAGAGGAAAATATAAGAAGATTCATATTTTTTACCCCATGTGGTTGATACATTGTTCGTATGAGGATATTATCATTTTGTATCACAATCCTATATACTGTGAGGAGAAGGATCGCGATCAAGCGTTGAAATAGCATCGTGTGGTATGCTTGTGTTTTGCGTGGGATGTCAATGCAGGTTGTGATTACGACAAGAAGTTGGGAAAATTTGTAAAGGTTCGTAAAGAGAAGAAGAAAGCAAAACCAACATTCGAACCGGTGATGACGAAAGAGCAAAAGACGAATCTTCGTATCAAGCTGATGAACAAGACACTTGATTACCAACGCCAACAATCCAAGCAATAGTCGAGGGGGAGTTTGTAGATGCATAATTGCGACTAGTGCTTTGGATTGACGAAATAAATAGTTTTGTTGATTAACGTGAGGTCGAAGGTGGTTTTAGGAGGCGGAAGGAAGAATAGTTTTGGTCGAAGGGAGAGGATTCAAGACAGAAGACAGATTCGAGCTTTTGAGTAGGTCGAAGGTGCTCATTCAACCTCATCGTGAGGTCGAATGTAGCTTACTATATAAGCTCAACTTTTTGTTAACTTTATAACTTTTGCCATTTTGAGTCTTGTGTCTGGTCTAGAATCTCTCTCTAGGTTTTGTTCTTCCTGATCTTGATTTATAAGCTTGTAAACTCAATTGTAAAGATCTTTTTAAGTTATTAATAGAAATGATGATTGAAAAGGTACTTTTGTGTGTTTGATTCGATTCATATCATATTGTAAACAATCTATGCTTTTCGCACCTGGATTTGTTAGACTTCTATGATCACCTAAACGTATTTGACAAAACCGATCCTCCTATAGCGAATACCTGCCCCTTATAAGCCCTTCTTGGAACATACTCTATCTTATGCTCCCCTAGGCCAACTTCCCAGTTTGCCAACCTTCCTGAGTCTTTAGGCTTCTCTAAACCAGAGTGTATAGGCTGGTCGATGATTACCTTCATTGGGTGAGCTTGGAAGTATCGCCTTAGCCTCTTAGCAGTGTGCACAAGAGCTAGTACCAGCTTCTCCATAGGGGCATAATTAATTTCACCGTCTTTAAGGGCTCGGCTGACAAAATAGACAGGTATTTGTTGCTTCCCTCGGTCAACCAGGAGGACCAAGCTTACTGCCTCTGGACCTGCAAATAAGTAAACTGTTATTACTTCCTCTTTTTCGGGTGCGGCCATTTCTGGCAAGGAAGCTATGTGTTTTTTAAGCTCAAGGAAGGCAGTTTCTGCCTCCATTGTCCAACATAAATGTCAACACAGTTTTTGAGTGTTTTAAAGAAAGGCAAGGATTTTTCTGCTGACTTAGGAAAGAAACGCTTTAGGGCAGCGATTTTACCGTTTAGGATCTTCACATCCTTCTTTTTTGTAGGCGACTTAATGCTTAGGACAGCTTGAGTTTTGCTAGGATTCGCCTTGATACTATGTTTTCCAACTACATGGCCAAGAAACTTGCCCTCTTCGAATCCGAAGGAACACTTCACAGGATTGAGCATCATGTTTATTATTCGGAGTTTGTCGAAGGTTTCTCCGATGTCCTTAATCATAGCCTCACCAGACTTGCTTTTAATGACCAAATTGTCTACGTAGGCTTCCATATTCTTGCCTATCTGTTGTGAGAAAGCTTGATCTACAAGTCGTTGATAGGTTGCCCCCGCATTCTTTAGGCCAAAGGGCATCTTCTTGTCACAACAGAACCCCTTATCGGTGTGAAAGGCCATCTTTTCTTCATCTTCCCGCTTCATTTGTATTTGGTGGTACCCCTTGTAGGCATCCAAAAGCACTTCTATTGGGAACCCGTGAGGGAGTCTACCTTCCAATCGATTTCGGGCAGGGGTAACAGTCCTTGGGGCAGGCTTTGTTGAGGTCCTTGAAGTCCACGCACATCCTCCTTGTTCCATCTTGCTTCACCACCATGACTGGATTGGAAACCCAAGAGTGGTACTTGACTTCTCTTAGGATACCAGCTTCTACTAACTTCTCGACCTCTTGACAGGCAGCCTGGCTCCTGGCCGGGGCCAGGATCCTCGTCATTTGGACGATAGGCTTGTATGAGATAGCTATGTTCAGCGAGTGTTCAGCTAGACTCCTTGGGACCCTAGTTATGTCACCTGAGCACCAAGTGAACACGTCTTTACTTTCCTGCAAAAGATCAATTAGTTCACATGTAACCTTATTTGGGAGCCGGTTGTTGACTTTAATGGTCTGCTCCGGGTAAGCAGGGTGTATGCTGACTTCCCGGACAGGGTCACTGATCGGTGTTCCCGCTCCACTAAGGTCTTTGGCTTCTTCCACGGAGACTATAAGCAAGGCTCAGGCTGAGGGTTTCAGTGTTGCAATCCCGTTTGGAGTGGGAAGTTTATTAGGCCATGTGTTGTTGATACTACGGCACCGAAGGTAGCGATGCCTACCCTCCCAATAAGGACATTGTAACTGGAAGGGTATCTAATTACCGAAAACGTTAGCTTCTCTGTTCTTGACAGATCACCGTCCCTGAAACAGACGCTGAGGGTGAGCTTCCCTAGGGGATGTACACGCTCCCTGGAGAAACCTACCAGAGAAGCATCTGATGGTTTGAGCTTGGATCTTATCTCGGGACTTAGTGCTTCGAAACATTTTTCGTACATTACTTCTGACGAGGCACCACAATCCATGTATACCCTGTCCACCGGGAAGCCATCCAGTTTTGCTTCCACTATTACTGGGGTGACAATCAACTCATCTGGGGTAGGAGGGAGGCAGATGTACTATTTGTTCTAGGGCTCGGTACGAGCTTTCTTTGTCTGCGGTGTCCCCCTGTCTAATCATGTTAACCTCTTTGTCCTTCCTTTCATCGTCCCTCTTTCCTTTGATGTCCTTGATTAAGTGAGCCAGTTCACCAGACTTAACAGCCTCCTCTATTCACTTTTTCAACTGGTAACAGTCATTGGTGTGGTTCCCTGTATCATTATGGAAGGCACAATACTTGCTGGCATCCCTTTTACTGGTAGGCTTGGACAGGGGCCTTAGAGGACGGAATGTATATATACTTGACCTCTTCGGTGGAAAGTATCTCCTGTGGTGTCTTGGTAAGGATGGTGAATACTTGCTTTTCCTTATCATGGTACCTCTCCGATCTGGGAGATCGCCTTCGTTCCTCGTTTCTTCTGGAATCAAATGATCTACTGGCTCGTCTCTCGTTACAAGGCTGGAAACTGGGTCTTCGTGAGCTGCACGAGCTGTATCTCCAGCTTCCTCTATCTCGTTCTTTGGAGTCTTGCCGGGTGAGGGCTTCTTCTCCCCTAAGGAAGGCTTCTGCTCTCTCAAAGGCTTCTTCCATGGTTTGGGGAACGTTCTCATGAAATCTTCTTAAGAGCATTTTGTGATGCATGGCTCCCATAAAGCCTGACACTCTGATCTTCTCCATGGCTCCACTATATTGCAAGCCTTCCCTCTTGTATCTTTCGATAAAGGTTCAGAGATCCTCATGTTCCCTCTGTTAGATCTGGTGCAGTATGGCAGCATCAGGGGGTTAAAGTTTGATGTGAAACCTCTTAGATCATCAAAAGAAGAGATGCTCTGAGATGGGAAGCCACATAACCATAGGCGAGCTGGTCCCACCAAGGTTGGCATAAACATGTGGCAGCATTTAGCGTTGTTCCACTTTTCAATAGTTGGTGCCCCAGAGAAGACATTCAGGTGATCGTCAGGGTCTTCGGTCCCATCATGCGTCTTCACATCAGCCGACATTTTGATCTTATTAGGGAAGTCAAAATGAGCTATATGATCAGCAAAGCATTCCAACGACTTGGATGGTATGGCTCTGAGGGAGTAGCTTCAACTCTTGGCTCTGCCACAAGGGTGAGGACAGGAGGTTGGGAGATCCCAGGACCTTGCCCCCCAGGAAGAGACGTTCCTAGTTCCTGGCTTAGTAGAGGTGGGACCTGCCATGGGTAGACTCCTGGCCAACTAGGGAAGTACAGCAACATATAAGGCAAATACTGAGGATGCAAATAATTGGGGTACACCACTCCTGGAGGAAAGATAGGGGTCGCGGTAGGGAAGTTAACTCCCACTAGGGAGGTGGCTACCGCACTTCTTGCTAGGGGTAAGGATCTTAGAGCGTCCTCATAGGCGAGTGGTGTTGAAGATGGCAGGGAAGCCTGTGTGACTTCCAATAGTTGCTTTACCGTATATTCTTGGACCCTGAGGGAGAGCACGGAATGACTGGGGCCTCCTCCTATAAAGATACCTCCTTGATCGTTCAGGTAAGGGTGAGGGTTTGTGTTAAGGCGCCTGGTGACCAGTGATGTGGTAGTTCCGATCACTGGAGGACTGGGTGAGAGGGTAACAAGTTCTTCATCATAAAACAACATGACCCTCACACCTCTTGATCTTTCCTTCCGTACATAGCCGTTTAGGAGGTCTCGGAGTTGCAAGAAATTCCTTCGTACTCCCTCCGGGGTGAAATCCATACGTACAATGGGTAACAACACATCGTCTCTAGGGGACGAGTTGACAGCCCTTGAGGGCTGTGGAGTTCGGAAGTCGGGCATGTCTCCCGGGGACGGTTCGACATGTGGTTCGTCCGTTCTAGGTGTCTCTTAGCCTACACCGTCACCAAAAGTGTGACTCGTTGCCGGAGTTTCAAGGGGACCCTCGTCTGGGTTATGGGTGTATTAAGTTTAGAGGGCCCTTGAGCTGCTGGATTGACCTGCACAATGAAGCAAACATCATTAGCCTTAACGCAGGAGGGGGCCTCCTGCGTTTGGACTCCAGTGTAAGAATAAGTATGTATTTGTTTGGAGTTGGGTAAAAATGAAGTAGAGAATGTAAGGATGAAAGGAATAAGTATGAGTGAATGTGTGTGGAATGACAACCTAAGGGTCTACTTATATAGGCGGTAGATTTCTGCCCAGGAGCTCCCACAAGGTAGCCTTCCTACTATACCTGGTAAGGGTTGACTCTCCTTCTTAGTCCCTGAAGATAAGCTTTGCCCATTTGGTATATTTTTCAGCTTTTACTATTTTTTAGGTCAGGCTTGAAGCTGTGTGTTGTTTTTTACTTTTGACCATAGCAAGAGTTAAAATACCTTTTTATCTTTCCAATAAAGTTACTATTCACTTTTCAGTGCAGCGTTGCCATATGGCAGCTTAGGGTATCCTGTGCTGCCCTACGTAGGTTGTTCAACTCCATTAAGTCAGGCATCTTTAACACTTTACATTGCTTTATTTTTTAACAAGGGACTAAACGTGAATGTTTTAGGACCCACGTCATAATAATGTATATTAACCATTATATTATGCACGTTTAATTTTATATTCAATTAATAAAATCAAACCTTCAAACTATTATTGGCTGTATTTCCACACATACAATCTAGTGTTCATTCTTTTCTTCCAATGGTTATCATCTTTTAAGCAACATCTTGGAGCATTTTGAGACTTTATACTTACCTATTTTATTTTTTAACAAAAATACTTAGTTTTCCTTTGAATAAATACACTACTACCTACATTACTTATTTGACATGTTTTGAGAGACTTCACATTAAATTTTTATATAACAATTCCTAGTTTTCCGTTAATAAACACACTACAACCTACATTACACTTGTTATTTTTAGCTAAGTTTTAATAATTTTAATACTTTATTGCATTAGTGGAATAGGTAAAACATATAATTAAGTTTACATAATTTTAAACGACTTCTTAAATACAAAAAATATATATATATAAAAAGATAATAACAAACTTTTATCCCCTAAATCCGATCTCTTTGTGTGTCAGATATCACCGCCAGTAGAAGCCACCGACAAACCGTGTCTCCATGATTAAACCACGGAGGGTCCATGCTAATAGTTGACGCACATTGCAGGTGGGTGCCGGTGGAAGGCAGGGAGACATGTACGTTTAATGTTGATAAAACTATATACTTTAGAGTATGTTGGAAAATGCATGTTTTTGTCACGACTTTTGCTACATGTTTATCGAAATTTTTTGTCAGGTTTGGTTTAAATTATAAATTTTGTTAACCTAGTATTTCTTTTAACGGCAAAAATCTTTTATTTTTATCACTTAAAATGTACATTACATTGTAAAAGCACGACAATAAAACAATGTAACACACCCGAAAAGTACCCTTTATATGCTACAATTACAGAAAAAAAACTTTTTACCCCATGTCATAAAAAATGATACATTTCACCCACTCTGCTTTGCTTACCCCCCCCCCCCCCCCCCCCCCGATTGTACCCTAATACACTCATGAAGAGCATTCCTCTAAAGGTATCATCAATTGAATACACCTAATTCATATTTTTACGTTGTCTCCCCCGTTCTTATAGTTGTCGTACACCTCACCGTTCTCCGCAGATGCTTGGCTTTGTTGATCTGGGTTTCTTATACGCCTAGACCATTTTTTACGAATAGTCCCACCCGTTTGACCCTGTTTTCCCGTTGAATTGAAAAAATAAATTTAATCATTTTTTACTCCTTTATTTTCGTGCATGTTATACACGACATCCACCTCTCCTCTACCATTACCTTTGAACTCCTCCACATTTTGACCAGGTCTCCCAAAATTTAGAAAGGTGGTTATAATAAAACCTCACTGCTTCTATTTTCACCCCTAAAAGCGCCTCGCTTTGGCCAAAGCGGGGCGCTTGGTTTTACTTTTTACCAACGTCAGTACGAGGTCAGAAAATCTGAATTTTTTACCCGAAGCGCCTCGCTATGGCCAAAGGGAGGCGCTTCGAATCAAAAATTTATTTTGGGTATTTTTTTGTGTTTTGAATTTTTTTCTTTTATTTTTTAATATAATTATTGTAAAAAAATAAAATATTTAAAAAACAAAATAATAACCACCAACTTGCATCGACTTAAGATATGAGTTTTATTAACTTTAAATCCCGTTGATCCATGATATCCACTAACCTTAGCGACAACGAGATCCATAATTCGAACAATGAGGGAAACATTCTTCCATTACTGTTTTCATAAAAATGGAAAAAAGCAACCCATACAGAGATCGTTGTACTGGTTGCGGAAAGAAATCAACAGTCGGATCGGCGCTAACAAACAGATGAAAATTAGACGATTTTTCTTTACCTTACCATTGATTTCAAGTATTTTCTTTTGACAAACGTCTGGCTGAGCTGAAGTTACTGAATTCTCCATGAACGAATCCAGACAGGTTTTATTTGTTGTTTAAGGTTGCCTTCATCGTTGACAGATATCTCTCTGACAACAACTTCTCCGTACCTGATCATAATGTCCAACAACTGAATTTTACTTGCTTGCATGAACAGTTGTTTTACTAATTTCCGATTCTTGATAGTTTGATTATGTAACACCCCAACCGATGGCGGAAACATCGGGATGTCACGTATTGATGATTGTTCAGTAGCTCATGGTAAATAATAAGTTTCAATATATGATTTAAATAAATTACATACAATTGTTCTAAGAATTTGTACATCAAGATAAAAAAATACTAGCTACGCATCTTCAAGCATTAACTCTAATCTTCGAGCAAGCTATAACCTGAAACATGTTAAGTTTGAAAATATTTTGGGTCAACAAAAGTTGGTGAGAATTACATAGGTTTTGATAATTGAATAAAAACTTGTACAATTCGAGTGTCATGGCAAGTCTAGTCCATATGTGAAAACAAAACCATCGGGTAAATCGAGTGCATAATCAAACCTTGTGACTAGAATATTGTGGTCCATCCCATACGCTCATGGTTCACTCGATTATGTTATAAATTCGATAACAATCACCCACGCTACCTATGTAGGAGGTACACGTATCCGGGTGGGATTGTCAGTCCAATAGATCTATCATTGTATACCGTCGGCTGATCAATGTTAATGATTATGCTAGAATAATGTGCTTACCCTAGTAATGTTTAAGACATAATGCAACATAGAATAACACATAGACACTTATGATTGAATTGTAAATTGAATGTTGTAACATGTTTCACCCCCAAAAAAATAATAGTGAATGGAAAAGGGGCTATGTAAACTCACCTTAGGTGCATAATGAGTTCGTGCGTTTTATTGAGCGTGCAAACACTTAGTAATAATGCCTTGGAAAACTCGAAACTAGCTAGAGGAGATAATGACGGATGAAAACTTTAGTATATGGGAGATGGGATAATAATGTTTTTTTTTAATGGTATAAAGATTTGAATGGTAGGCTAGTGTATTTATAGTGTAAAATTTGGAGTTGTAATTAGGGACTACTTTGACTAGGCTAGAATTTAGGAACAACTTTGACTTGACTAGAAGACCATATTTACTAACACTTTGACTTGACTAGGAGACCATATTTACTAACACTTTGACTTGACTTGACTAGGAGACTACGTTTGACTTTTCAGGTTTGACTAAGGGACCTTGAAAAGGTTTAAGTTTAATTGGTTTTAATTAACATCACAAAACACCAAATGGTGCAGTGGTTTGTGTGGTGTGGTTAAGGTTTAGCCCGCCAGGGACTCGGGTTCGAATCCTGGCACAGGCAAACATTTTTTTAATGTTTTTAAATCAGAATTTTTAATACAATCCAATTTAATATTGATTATATGTTATTATTTAAACAAAAAAAATTAACAAAATGGATGGTAAAGATACTGTAAACATGAATCGGATGAATAAACGATGGAGTTATATATATATAAAGAAAATTTGTGTGATGTTACAGTCTCCCCTACTTTTACGAACTTCGTCCCGAAGTTTATTTTAAGAAGAAACATTTGAATAGTGTTGAGGATAGTTAGGGTGACTATGGTTCAGAGTAGGGTAAGAGTTTAAGGAATGTATAAGATAACCATAAATGCTAGATGGACTACCAAATAACTAGGGTTTGTTATTGGTCTAACCCTACAGTATCCCTTTCCATGTATCATTAGTGTTTATATATAGGGTGTACCGCAGCTAACCCATCACACCTCTGATACTTCGAAAACATACGGGGTATCTCCCAAAACCTTAATAGAATTTCACACTACCTTATTGTACCTGTAAATTCATGATTACGTTCCGGACCGCAATCACCAATTTACCTTACATTAGGGTTTTGTGTCCTTCTATGACTCTAAACACACATGTAAGTAATGCAAAATAGCCTTGTGATTGAATCGTATACAATGTATCCAAAAATAAGTCCAACTGTTGAGCAGGAAAAAGACCTCTACCAGTCAGTGAGTAAGAACCTCTACCGATTGTTGAGCAGGTGCGATAGCCTCTACCAGTCGTTGAGTAGGTTGTAGGGCCTCTACCGACTGTTGAGCAGGCATGATGACCTCTTCCAATCGTTGAGTAGGTTATTTGGTACTCTACTAACTGTTGAGCAAGTACTTCATCCTCTATCAGTTGTTTGATTAAGTGTACCAATTATTACACACATGAATTGCAAATTGATAATATGTACATGTAAGCAATCAAGTATCAAATATAGCATACGAGTTGTAATAGAGTTGCCCTAGACAAGGTTAATGACTCTAGGTGTGTCTATAGCAAATAGTTTATATTCCATGAATTCTAGTTTCAAATGTTCAAATATGGATAGTCGAATCCTCATGTATAACTAAGGATTATGTTTGATGCAACACACAATCAAGTTTCAATAGTTTGGTTATCATGGGTAACTAGCTCATGTGTGAGAAGGTGAAGGATATGAATTTAGTTCTTGAGAGGATGATGAAACATCTTGAAGCAGAATCAAGGTTGTGAGAGATAGTGCATGTGAAGATGGTTGATAAGGAGTTTATTTTATAGTAAGGAGATTATGCAGCAGTGTAACTTGTGGGGTTTGGATTAAAGATTATAATCAAGTGTATAAGAAAACATGATTGTGGTATATGCCAAATATTGTAAAAATTTGAACAAGTTGAAAATGAGTGAGTGTCGATGGAGAATCTAGAGACTAGATATTATTCCTATGGATTAAAAAAAAAATTATTTTCAAAATTGGTTTTGTACATAAAGCAAAAGTTGTTAAATAGTACAAGCTAAGTAGGCTTTGATTAAAATATTCCCATTAGTTGGAGATTTCAAACATGACATTAGGTTTTGAAGATCAAAGTTCTATTAAGTGATTTTTAATAGTTTAAAGCATTATATAGAAAATTGTTTGTTACGTCAATAAATAAACAATTTAATTTAAGTTCGAGGACATCTTTTGACAAAAATATGTACTTTGTAAAGTTACTAGGTAATGAAAATACAACAAGATTTAGAAATCTTTAGTTTGTGCTAAGGTATGAGGTTATAGTTTTAAAAAAATAAGTAACATGTGGAGAAATGAAATAATATGATTTGGGTAGGGTGTTGAATATTTAAAAAGTGGCTAAGATGGTAAGGTGAAGTGTGATTGTGAAATCCATAGATGGTTATGAAATGAGATTGATTTAAGCTGTAAAATTTTGAGATTTTAGAGCTTAGCTTAAGGAAAGTGAGTGTAATCATTTATTCATTAATTAAAACGAATAAACGAAAATGTTGACTTATCAAAACTTCTAGATTCTAATAACATAGTGAAGACATGCTTTAGCCTATAAGTGAACACTCATCCCGAGAATTCCCAGGTAGGCATCCGGGTCCCTCGTCTGATTGGGATTTATGCGCAATGCCAGTCCTAGACAGAAAACTCAGAATACAAGCGTTCACCCTTCCAGATTGCACGTGTTCGTTATTAAAATCTAGAACTTCGACGAGATCTTCAAGGTGGTTCAGGCTAAACCTGAGGATTTGTCCTACTAGTCTAAGAGTAGATCTTGTGATGGAGAGAACTCTTCTTGTAGGGACTAAAGTAAGGATAAGAAGTAGGATAGAGAATAGAAACAAGTAAGGTTGCAAGTAAAATGAGCAAGTACTGGTTAAAATCCAATGGTTATAGACTAGATTATTTTTTCTCTAATAACCTAATTCCCTATAACCATGGCTCTGATACCAATCTGTAACACCCCAACCGATGGCGGAAACAACGGGATGTCACGTATTGATGATTGTTCAGTAGCTCATGGTAAATAATAAGTTTCAATATATGATTTAAATAAATTACATACAATTGTTCTAAGAATTTGTACATCAAGATAAAAAAAATACTAGCTACGCATCTTCAAGCATTAACTCTAATCTTCGAGCAAGCTATAACCTGAAACATGTTAAGTTTGAAAATATTTTGGGTCAACAAAAGTTGGTGAGAATTACATAGGTTTTGATAATTGAATAAAAACTTGTACAATTCGAGTGTCATGGCAAGTCTAGTCCATATGTGAAAACAAAACCATCGGGTAAATCGAGTGCATAATCAAACCTTGTGACTAGAATATTGTGGTCCATCCCATACGCTCATGGTTCACTCGATTATGTTATAAATTCGATAACAATCACCCACGCTACCTATGTAGGAGGTACACGTATCCGGGTGGGATTGTCAGTCCAATAGATCTATCATTGTATACTGTCGGCTGATCAATGTTAATGATTATGCTAGAATAATGTGCTTACCCTAGTAATGTTTAAGACATAATGCAACATAGAATAACACATAGACACTTATGATTGAATTGTAAATTGAATGTTGTAACATGTTTCACCCCAAAAAAATAATAGTGAATGGAAAAGGGGCTATGTAAACTCACCTTAGGTGCATAATGAGTTCGTGCGTTTTATTGAGCGTGCAAACACTTAGTAATAATGCCTTGGAAAACTCGAAACTAGCTAGAGGAGATAATGACGGATGAAAACTTTAGTATATGGGAGATGGGATAATAATTTTTTTTTAATGGTATAAAGAGTTGAATGGTAGGCTAGTGTATTTATAGTGTAAAATTTGGAGTTGTAATTAGGGACTACTTTGACTAGGCTAGAATTTAGGAACAACTTTGACTTGACTAGAAGACCATATTTACTAACACTTTGACTTGACTAGGAGACCATATTTACTAACACTTTGACTTGACTTGACTAGGAGACTACGTTTGACTTTTCAGGTTTGACTAAGGGACCTTGAAAGGGTTTAAGTTTAATTGGTTTTAATTAACATCACAAAACACCAAATGGTGTAGTGGTTTGTGTGGTGTGGTTAAGGTTTAGCCCGCCAGGGACTCGGGTTCGAATCCTGGCACAGGCAAACATTTTTTAACGTTTTTAAATCAGAATTTTTAATACAATCCAATTTAATATTGATTATAAGTTATTATTTAAACAAAAAAAAATTAACAAAATGGATGGTAAAGATACTGTAAACATGAATCGGATGAATAAACGATGGAGTTCTATATATATATATATATAAAGAAAATTTGTGTGATGTTACAGATTATACTCGTGTTCAGCCATTAAATCAACAATCGGATCGGCTGTACCGCCCCAATCGGATCGAGACGGTTTCATGGACTCCTAAATCACCTAAATCGGAGTTCGTTTGATATGGTTTCGACCTCTACTCGCATTCGTAAGTTATTCCCAAACTTAACTTCTATTTATGTAATTGAATTCACATGTGTATGAAGAATGATAATAATGGAAGGATGGATAAGCGGGTATAAACTTTAGGATAACTCATTTGGTGGATTTAATTGTTATGGGTGATCATAATGTCATGAAATAGTTTGTTAAGCCAATAATGGGAGAATCACCCAAACGGGTCACTTGGGTGAATGGATTAAACGTGTTGGATTATATCCCAAAACTTATACATTGGGTTTTTGGTGAATTAAAAGTAACATGACATGAATTTATGGTGTGCACTATTTCTATAAAGTGCACACATGGAAGTTTTGGTGTTCACTAATCTATAAAGTGCCCTATTTCTATAAAGTGACCCATTATATGTTCTAATGGTTTGCAAGTTCGACTTATTGTTAAAGTAGGAATGACACGGATTGAAAGATAACGGGTCAAATGGATGGAATAAACGATAACACTCCTTCGGGAAAAGGTAAGTGACTTATGAACTAAACTCTTAGTTTAGTAAATGCACGTTTATGTATTAGTGTATAATGGGAAACAAGAATGAAATGGTAATTTTTAGTAAGACAAGTGAATGGATGTTTTTATTGAACAAGTATAGTTCACCTCACAACAATGAAAGTAGTTGGGATAAATGGGTCTACAAAGATAAAAATAATA
Organism: Ambrosia trifida; assembly: GCA_028751855.1. Classification (NCBI taxonomy): domain Eukaryota; kingdom Viridiplantae; phylum Streptophyta; class Magnoliopsida; order Asterales; family Asteraceae; genus Ambrosia; species Ambrosia trifida. The sequence goes on along the minus strand of CM054123.1, from coordinate 109,198,232 downwards.
ATGAAGTGATGGTATTTTAAGCATGAAACATACCTGAGATTTGCAAATATGGCATAAGAATGAATGGTGCAATGTATGTCATGTTCTCCTAGTAAATACATGAATGGAGAATAGTATGACAGGTCAAGATAACTTGTATATGGGATTCGTATGCGCGTATGTATTATTGTGTTATTAACCTTTTGTTATGAGGATGGTAATAAAGATGCAGGTATGTAAGTATGAATGCATGGAAATTGGAGGTTACCTAAAATCAGGTTTCTCAACTTTACAATGGCTATCAAGAGTAACAAATAAATAAAGAAAGAAACTTTTATTTAATGAAATTTAATGCGCATACCGCATTCGAAGATCTTTGCATTAAACACAAACCCATGTGGACTAGATTCGGTGCAATCAGAGTCTGAAGAGAAGTTATTATCATCATCATCGACAATGTTCTTATCTAAAATTGCGCGTAGCGTTGCTTAAGCTTCTTCCTAGAGCTACCAGCCATCCTGAGATCCATTTTCTTGGAAATTGAACTCATTCTACAATTATGCAATGAGCATATTCATATGTATTAAGCAATATGCTTGTACTCAGTCTTTCTCTTTAGAATAATTGAATTTTGTACTATGCATCCTCACACATTGTCTAATGGTGTGGTCTACCTTTTGCTTATGATCCAACACCAAATCTCATTAAATTAACGAATGATCCATCCATTTCAGCTTTTGTTTAACTATTTTAGCAACTTCCATAGGAATTCTCCATTTCAAACATGGCCAGCGCTTCTTGGTGGTAGAGGATGGGGGATAGTTTAGGAGGATGGTAATGGTGGTCAATGTATGCTATTAGTGCTTGGAAACTCTGATGAATAGTGACCAAACTGGAAGTGCTTATTTAATGTTCTTTATATATGAATAGTGACCCTCTGGCAAGCCTGCGTAAAGGACTAGTTCCTGACAGTTTTTATATGTTGTTTCCGGTTGCCTTCATCGTTGACAGATATCTCTCCGAAAAAAGCTTCATCGTTGAATAGTGACTTTTTAATCTTTCTAATTGGTCACTATTCATATATAAAGAACATCGCTGCTTATAAAGTGTTCGATGTCACTGTGAGTAGATAAATTTCGTTTAATAGTGACTTTTTAATGTTCTTTATATATGAATAGTTACCCACATCAGAGTTCGTTATTTTCAGGTTGCCTTAATCGTTGACAGATATCTCTCCGACAACAACTTCCTCCGTACCCCGATCACAATATCCAACAACTGAATTTTACTTTCTTGCATGAACAGTTGTTTTGGAATTGAGCAGTGGTCTAGTGGAATCTTGTACGAAATCATCTCATTGCATGTTCTCCATATCCATACCTTGTTTCAAGTATATCTCAAAAGTCATTTGGTCTTTAAGACTTCTACGAGTCAGCAAAGGTTGACTTCTTTGAGCATTAACCAGATTTTGAATCTGATTTTAAGCTAATCAAACTCATCTCTCAAACCGGTGCTCGTTGTGGTTTTCATAAGACACATTCGATCAATTAGACATGCAAAATTAGTAAAATGATTTATGAAACTATCAAGAATCGGAAATTAGTAAAATGATTTATGAAACTATCAAGAATCGGAAATTAGTAAAATTTATTCAATCAATCTATGACAAGATTTAATTTACTTCCAAAAAATAAATAAAATAAAAATAATAACAATGCAGTATCAAACAATGAAAGCCCCCAAAAACACATATTGCACAGACTACCGATCCAATGGCAAACGAAGTTTAAAGGCTGAACACGGGTATAATCAAACAAGGGTTCCTCTTGTTAGTTTAAACTACTTGCTTGAAAAGAAATAGCACAACTCCTTCTTTAATGTTTTTTATAATTCTTTAAAGGCTGAACATGAGTATAATCAAAAAAGGGTTCCGTGTTTTGGTACGTTTTAATTGATCGGATGTGACTTCTGAAAACCACAAACGATCAATTAAACATTCCGAAATGCGCCAAACAGAGTTCGGAATGTTTAATTGATCATTTGTGTTTTTCAGAAGTCACGTCCAATCAATTAAAACGTACCGAAATGCGAAAAACAGAGTCCGGAATTATCAAAAAAAATATTAAAGAAGGACTAGGACTTGTGCTACTTCTTTTCAAACAAGAAGTTTAGATCAACAAAGAGGAACCCTTGTTTGATTATACTTGTGCTCAGGCTTTCTCTTGATTTTCACACTTGCTTTTGGAGCTCTGATCTTCTTCCTATTATCTTTGTTTATCACAACTTAAAGCTTTGATCATGGGTCACATGATTGTGTTTATGTTATTTTATAAGATGAAAAATTGGGCCGGTCCGACTGTTATATAGTGTAAAAATGATTAATTATGTCTAATTTAACATAAATAAGACTAATAATACAAGACATGATCCAAAAATGCTATTTTTATAGAAAATGGATGCTTTCTGATGTAAATAAATGAAAATAATTTTCCCATAATTTTTATAAACTTATTTATATTTAAAACTGATTTAATGAGATTAAATCATGTTTAAATGATTAAAAATAAGAAAATTTATAAAAATGAATGTTTTCTGAACCAGTAATTTTTATTTCAGTTCATGATGATTAAAAATAATTTCCCAAAAAGTTTGAGATTAGAAACATTAAAAACGAATTTTTAATCAATTAATTACAATAAAAACAATTTATTTCAGTAAATATATAAAAATAAAACATTTTCTAGAAAATAAAAATATGATAATTTTCTATGAGGTGTCAAGAAGCTACACCTAAATTTTCATAATTTTTGGGCAAAAGATGAATTTATTATGAATATTATAAGTTTACATGAATTATAAATGATTATAATATCAAAATATAAAGTAAAAATAAAAAGAAAGAAAATGGAATCTGAAACAAAAAGAAATTGTGGGGCATGGATCTCGAACACGAGTCAATCCCCATACACACAATAACAAACCACTCCACCACAAATACTTTTGTTAATTTTAATTGAAACCATATATATTTATAATATGTTAAGTGTTCATCATCTTCTTCCCCAATTCAACCTAAGAACCCTAACCCTAAAGAATTTCAATAACCCGATTTAGGAAACAGTAGAGCTCTGTAATAGAGGCCTTTTGATCGGGGTTGAATAATGAACAAAACGGCACAATGAAAGCGGACTTACAATGACGTTTCAGGGCCGAACAAAGCATCAAACGCGACAGAGGAAAACGCACGGGTTTGGCTGCATCTGGACGTGATTATCACCAAATTTTAGTGGGTTTGTGATGTGTAAAGGCTTGTAAATGAAATGCAACGAATTATTTATAAAGTTGTTTGATGAAATCGGGCGTTAAAACTCTTTGTTATAATCTGGCGGTTACAAGCTATAACCATGAATTAAACTCGGATTTTAACGCGTTTAATGATAACCAAGGACTTGGAAACAGTTATACATTGATGGAGAATCACAAGAGATGCGATTAAAAGCTCTAAGATGCGTTACAAACCATAATTCTTTGTCGCCGGAAAACTGGATTCGCCGGATCCGGCCAAAAAGGCCGCCGGACAACCGATCAGAGGAAAAAAATGTCGGTTTGTTTAAAAGTTTTGTACATTGGCAAAAATGGTCCTTCGGGTTTTAACTAGGTTAGAACATTGTATAACTAAGTTAGTTTTTTCTCTTATTAACACTTAACCACACTAACTAAACTTTAACCTTTTCAAACTTTAAACTTTTTAAACTAAATTATATATTTTTATAGAATCTTTTATGACTACGTTTAAACATTCGCATTTGATTAAAACTTATACCCGATCCATAATAAATGATAAAATTTTAATAAGCTTTAAAATTAAAATTTAAAAAATGACGAAACTTATCGGGATTATAATGGAAATATTTGAAGGGCTATTAATGTCAATTAGATGAAAGATAAGGGTGACGGATGTCACAATATTTACTACATTTCCAAATATGTGGCACAAACTTAGAAAACCAATTCTCTGAAATTAAATGCTCCATAATTATTTTAAATCCATATCCAGAATCCGAACTGAGGGTTTGGCTTTTTATTCGATCAAATCATATTAACATAACAATCAACTCTTTAACACCAAACCATATGAGATCTGTAAGAACAATTATGAACAATATATGAACTTCATATCACAACCTTAAAAGACAGGCATCCCATCGAACATAACAGACTCGGCCAAAACAAAAAGGATTATGTTGATTAAACATAAGTTAGCCAAAACAATGATTAATTATGGAGTTTTATCCATTATCAATGTGACAAATGAATCTTCAAACCAACATAAAATATATATGGACATGAAAAACAACCCTCAAGCATTCAAAAACAACAAAACCCATACAAAACTCAATCCCGAATATAAACATTCATGAATAAACAGTCACGATTCCCATAAAATATTACTAACCTCTTGGAACCGGAAGATCTCTCTTTACGCATATCTATATGCGGCCATGGTTGTCTACCACCGAATCAAAAGTTGATTCGGGTAACAATCATAATCAAAGATAGAGGTTAGATTTAGAGTTTCTGTCACACCCTCAAATTCCACGTGCGGGGTTTTACCGCGAGGCTCGTGACACACCATGATCCAAGTCAACGGTCACAGTAAATGACAACTATATGTAAAAAGATACGTAAACCAAACCATGCATAATTCAAAACCCATGATCCAAAAAATAGGGGAAGCATTTTAAGTTTACAAAATCCAATCAAAAGTAAAACATGAATTTAGAGTTTTAACATCTCAAAAGTATGATCCTAGACGCGAGTGCGACTCCGTGCGCCTAGCCCGACTGCTGCTACCTTAGGGACCTGAGAAAACATGCTAAAAAGTCAACATATAATGTTGGTGAGTTCACAGGTTTTTATAATAAACGTTTCGTTAATCCTTTGAAGAAAGTTACCGTTACTACTATGCTGTGTGAACGCTAGCTAGGCGTTAAGTTAATTACTACTATGGTTGAAACCATTGCTGACTGTGTTTGTTACTGTGTGATACCCTTAGGACTATCGTCATCCCCGGTAGGCCCTGTGTGATCGAGACAATATGCACCCGCCCGGCCTCCGGCCGTCGAGTGGGGTTTGTTAGGCCCAATAGCACTATCCATATTTCCCCGCTGCATACCCGTATTAGTGGTTTCTATGGGATTTAGATGAGTCGTATAGTAATATGATGATAGCCATAGTATAACTTGAATTCATGTGTTAAAAGTGTGTAAGCATGTTTCTCCCCCGAAAACAAAACTGATAAAAGTGGGGTCGTGAACTCACCTTAGGTTGCGTCTTCAGTTAAAGAGTAATCTAACACGTGCGTGATAGCCCCAACTAGTGGCGACCTATCAATGAGTTTACATAAATGTGATGACTGCTAACCTGAAGGCTAATCAGTCCCCAATTGTCCAAACCATAACCGTGTACGTTTGAAAAGATGTTTAAACTTTTTACCGACCACACTAGACAAGATCCGACATCCCATTGGTGACCTGACATTCCATATGTTAGTCAAATACAATATATCATGCATGCATGTGCAACTATACACTTAACATGCGCAAAAGTTCATTAAGTCTAGCATGCTGTTCAATTAACGCATATACGAGTCCAAACGCATGTTATCAGGTTATTAGACATGTCACGAGGTTCCTATCATGTTCCTAGATGTTATTTCATGTTTCGGGATGTCAAAATACACTTACAGCAGCAAAACACACAATTAGGAATCAAACATGCAATTAGGAAAGTTAACTAGCAATTAGGAAAGTCAAACAGGCAATTAGGATTTGTAATCACGTGTTGTACATGCGAGTAGGATCCTACTCGCCTCCTGCAGCAGCAATTCGAATTTCGTGCGTTTTAATCCTCCAAATCAGATCCGAAACATGCAAAAACAACCAACATCAAACCAAAATCATTAACCAACCCATTCCAAACAAAAAACCCCCCAATTTATCACGGGTCTAACACCCTATTTGCAATTATTTCCAAAAATGGCAAAGTCTAGGTAAAATTAAACATGCATATCTTTCCTTAAATGACAAATAATCAGATCCCATCACCTATAACCTTGCAAATCATCATTCCTCTATTATAATACCCTTATAATGTGAATCCTAACAACAATCATCAAATCATATCATAACACCCTAAATCTTCAAGAATCATTCAAATGGGTCAAAATGCATATTATCAACAATACACAACTATGAGCTTCCAAACTCATCAATAATCATGCTAACAACCTATTTATCTCAGAAACATATCAAATACACAAGAATCCACATGTTTAAATCATAAAAATCTTATCTTTGCATGATAACATCACATAAAACAAGCATGAAGGTTTAGGTTTATGTGGAAACTGTTTTTAGTGAGTTTTGAAAGACACAAACACTTAGGAATCAGGTCTGGACCGTTAGGGAGCAAAACAATAACATTAAAAAGCTTTGGGATGAAGAACACACCTTGGATTTGCAAGATAATGAGGTGTAAAGCTTGGAAAGGTGGATTCTTAGGCAAAAACGTGTACCAGAGGGTGTTTATGGTGTGAGGGAGGCTTGGGGTCAATTAGGGTTGCACAAATGGTGTTTTACAAGTCAATGGTTGTACTTATAGGTGTTTCTAGTCGCCAGACACAGTACAGGCGAGTACGTGCTACAACACGCGAGTAGGAGCCTCTACTCGCCTGAAATACATGAGAGTACATCCTACTCGCATGTTGTAACTAGCGAGTAGGCTATCTAGTATGTTGTAACTAGTGAGTAGGCTATCTAGTATGTTGTAACTAGTGAGTAGGCTATCTAGTATGTTGTAATCGCCTGTTATGCACCCTACTCGCCTGCAGCATGCAGTTTTGGGTTTTTGGCGCGTTAAACACTATTTTAACACATATAAAAACGTATTCACATACCGACATGTCATATAATGATTATAAACACATAATGCATGATAACTAACACGTTCACATCCGTTCACCAATTCCCGGGACCCGAGACTTGCGTGTGTGCGTTAAACCCGACGATTCCACGAATCACCAATCCTTGTACACATGGTTATGGACCGACTCCCAATGATCCCGTGGAACATTGTAATGACTCCCGATGATTCCCTGAACCATCATAACGACTCAACTGACCCAGTTAGTTATGTAATATGCATGACTCGCTAAAGTAGACTTACCAATTTGACGAAAGTTATTAACCGGAGTTTGCCGGGTGTCATAGTTTCTAATGTCGATTATAGAGGATAGATATGAAGTTCAGGTTTGAATGAGAATGAGAATGAAAATGAGAAAGAGATGTGCATCCTTTGTTCTATATTTAGATTATAGAAATAGATTATTTATATACGGGTTAGTGGGTAAGAATATAGTATCATGGGTCGGGTTGGAATACCCATACCCACGTTAAATGGTTAGAATGGAGGCCATCTATAGGGGACACCTCAAGAATAGTTACTCCTTTATTAGATTATATAGAAGATGATTGGTTTATTTAAATTAAGTTATTAATTATTGATATGATTTAAAATAAACAAAAAATATAAAATTCGAATTCACAAATTTGAAAAAATGAAACTGAAAATTCAAAATTTTTGAAACTTAACAGTTGAAAACTTATACATTGATTTTTATGAATTTTATTTAATTATTACCATTTAAAACACAGTTTATTTTTAGAAACACAACTATCATAATTCAATGATTAAATTTATATAATAGGTTTATACATTATTTTTTTTACTAAAGTTAAATAAAATAACGTAACGGTGTAAGTACCATGTAATAAAAAATATATTGCTTATTTTTTTAACACATAAATTATATTAATTAAAAAGTTCATTTAAGATAAAAAAACTATATAATAAAGTAAGTATAGAAATACCTTATTTTCTGAAAGTAAGGTTTCAAAAGACATTGGTATAATCTTTGAGGCTTCTTAGTGAAACAAAATAAGTCTTACCCCTGTACCGAAAACAAACACGTAATTGATTTCTCAGTTTTTTCAACAACTAAAAGCATCAAGATTAAAAGATAATCATATACATCATTATATATCAAATGAAAATGTAAAAGAAGATATTAAAAAGATTATGCTTGTAAACAATATATTGCAAATGTAATTTACTAAAATAAATACTACTGAATATAACATAAAACAAATCGTATCAAGTTTTTTAAAAATGAAGTCATGTAGATTAAAAAGTTGAGATGTAAGTTTTATAAATTCTTAAAATAAGTGTATAACCGTGATTAAGATTGTTTATATAGTGAGAATTTGAATTAGTTTAAAAAAATGGAAAATAGAAATTTAATAATTTTATTTAATTGATTTTCGGTTAAATATATTATTAATGATGATTGTATTATTTTAAGGAAGTTATTAATCTAGATTCGGAGAATTAATATAAGTTCGAATTAAAAAGTTTAAATTCAAAATTCAAATAAATTCAAACTGAAATTTTAAAAATTTCGAAATAATTCTCAATATCATTCAAGGGTATTTACTACCTTTCCAAATATGTGGCACAAACTTAGGAAACCAATTCTCCAAAATTTAAATCCTCCATAATTATTTCAGATCCATATCCAGAAATCCGAATTGTGGGTTTGGCTCTTTATTCGATCAAATCATATTAACATAACAATCAACTCTTTAACACCAAACCATATGAGATCTGCAAGAACAATTATGAACAATATATGAACTTCATATCTCAACCTTAAAAGACATGCATCCCATCGAACATAACAGTCTCGACCAAAACAAAAAGGATTATGTTGATTAAACATAAGTTAGCCAAAACAATGATTAATTATGGAGTTTGATCCATTATCAATGTGACAATTGAATCTTCGAACCAACATAAAATATATATGGACATGAAAAACAACCCTCAAGCATTCAAAACATCAAAACCCATACAAAACTCAATCCCAAATATAAACATTCATGAATAAACAGTCACGGTTCCCATAAAATATTACTAACCTCTTGGAACCGGAAGATCTCTCTTTACTCATCTCTATATGCGGCCATGGTTGTCTAGCACCGAATCAAAAGTTGATTCAGGTAACAATCATAATCAAAGATAGAGGTTAGATTTAGAGTTTCTAATGTCGATTATAGAGGATAGATATGAAGTTCAGGTTTGAATGAGAAAGCGAGGTGCATCCTTAGTTCTATATTGAGATTATAGAGATAGACTATTTATATGCGGGTTAGTGGGTAAGAATATAGTATCTTGGGTCGGGTTGGAATACCCATACCCAAGTTAAATGGTTAGAGTGGAGGACATCTAGAGGGGACACCTCAGCAATAGTTACTCCTTTATTAGATTACTAGGTTAGAAACCTGTGAACTTCACGGGTGAAGAAATTTTTAAATAAAACATAATATTGATTAAATAAAATTAAACCATTTGGGGGAACACTGTTCCCCTGCATTTATTCTTAATATATTTTTAAAGTGGTTTTGAGTAGAGGGGAGAGAAAATGTAATGTTAAAAGTATGTAAAAGTATTGTTTAACTGAAAAGTAGAGAGAAATGTGATGATTTTTAGTGTAATATTCACTTGATTTAAAATCGTTTAACAAAGCCATGTCTATGTGGCATCCTATCATTTAACCAGGTTTGGGTGAATCATTGAACCGGAAAGTCGGGGGGGGTTACTTCTTTATTATAATTGTTCACAACTTTTCAAATCCGTTTTCTTAATTCAAAGCAAAAGCAAAGTAATTAGGCTTTAGTTTAATAGTTAAATTTACAAAAGTACTATTTCCACCAATTCCCTGCGGAGACGACTCGACTTTCACTATACTACTTATTTTCATATTTTTGATTGACCCAACGACATCGATCATTTTGATCGCGTGTCGAAGTGCTAATCAAAAACTATTTTAAAAACAACTCCTTAGCCACAAGGATTGCAGTATAGGGAGTAGGGTTGTCGAACCACGAGGAGTATGTGGTTAGTGTTAATAGCAATTTTATTAACTAAATTAATTAATTTAAATAATATTTTGTGAAGTATAATGTTGTAGTTTTTGCAAAAACTGAATTAAATTGATTTAAGTGATTCAAATATAAAACAATAAGAATAAAGAAGTAACTCCCTCTAAACTTCAGGTTCTAAGTTTCACACAGTTTTCAGTTTATAGATTGGGAACCACATAGACATAGTTCTGGAAATTAGTTAATTAACTGGTAGCACAAGTTCTTGTCATCAAACCCTATTATCTACCCAATTGTAAGCATCAAGTCAACCCTCTTTATGTCACCCAACCCGCTACTAGGTTTTCTCATCAACCGAACAAGTTGTAAAGAAAGGACTCAAAACACAAATCAATTGTTTGCTTAACTAATACATCAATAATGTTTAAGATGTTTGTCATCACAAGCAAAACATAATCCAATACTGAAAATAAATAGAAAAAGTGCAAAACCTAATTGAACAATTCGTCTAGAAGAAGCTACAAAAGAATTAGCCTTGTGTCTTGATCATTGAAGCTTCTTCCTCCATCTCTTTTGTTCGTGCGATGTATCCTTCAAATTCTCGAACCAAAATAATAATCCCCTTCTAAAAAGTGTCGTCGAATCGTTTTACATCCGCCACAAAATTGCACCGACCTTTTTTTCCATTAATGGGCTCATGGCCTCCCCAAATACAATAAAGTCCACATTAGTATATATATTAATTGACAACAGTCGGCGCAATAGCCGACTGTTGAGTTTCCAAGTTTTCTCCCGCAAGCTTTTATTCTTTCGATTTTCGCCACAGTTTCGTTTCACCGCATCAGCTGACCTTAAAGTTACGTTTGTGCCCTTTGTGAAATTACGTTACTGCCCTCCACAACAACAGAGAGACACATTCGGCGGCATCCCGCCACCACCGACGGTTAAGAGTGTCGACGGATACTTGCGTCTATACCGAAGGTCAGGGTTATCGACCCTTCTGCTTTGTGAGATCTGGTTTTGTATCTTCATATTTCCTAACGGTGTACCGTTTCGTATTCTCTGCCGGTCTAACCAGACTTCCAAAGAGGTTTGTAAAAAATGGCAGTACTGGTGCTGGGTTTTTAGAGAGAGAGGGAGAGAAACGAACCGTGGTGATGATGGTGCATCGGTTTCTTCAGGCACGAGTTGTGGTGGTGGTAGGTAGGTTTTTAGAGAGAGAGAGATGGATGAGTTATGGCGGCGGCGGCAGTTGCGTTTTTAGAGTGTAGGAGGAATGGTGATGGAGGTGGTGTCTTATTAGAGAGAAAAAGGGAAGGTGTTGTGTAGTTGTAGAGAGCCAGATAGAGGTGTTATTACTCTGTCATTTCAAAATGAAGACATACAAAATAAATGGGGGTCTTGAACCCACAGTTTTGCAAAACAGCTATTGTTTTCTCCTGTAAAGTGCTTTTCATTAGTAATATACTAATAAATTACTTTCATTTCTTTTTAATCCATTTTTAATCCATGTGCATTTGTTTACTTTAGCTACTTGCTTACTCCAAGCCCAGGCCCACCCACCCCTTTTATTTTTTTGGTTTTTGTTTTTGTGTTTTTTTGGTCGTTTTTCTATCTCAACAAAGTTGTACTGTACAAATGAGACTTAGAGCATTCACAGTAGTGTCACTATTTTTTTTGTGAGATAAAACTCTATAATTTTTTATAGAGTTGAAAGTAGTTGTGAGTGAAGAAAATGGAGAATCTACTGTTTATTAGTAATTTTTGGGTTCTTTGGGAATCTTTTAGGGAAAACAGGAAAACTGTATTTATTTTTTAATATTTGTTGAAAGTGGTTGTGAGTGTAGGAGAGAGAAACTGTAATGATTTTTAATGTAATATGTGATTGTAATTGGTTGTGAGTGAATGAGGGATAGGAAAGCTATTGAGAATGCTCTTAGAGAAGTGGTTTACGGTTTTCATCACTATACATAGCAAACCATTTCCTTTCCTAATCGTTATAAAAATGTCTCAATATTGACCACCGCACACCCGCGCGTAGCGCGGGTCACAAACACTAGTTCAATTTATTCCAATACCAACTTTGGTGGTAACAATTTGGGAATAATTTGAGCCCATCTTGCATTTAATTTAGTCTACCAGCCCATAACTCCACATTTCATCTTAAGCTTATAGCTAATTCTTGTGAATTTATTTTTTCCTTGTTAGGCCTGTCACAAAAAAAACCACTTATGTTATTTAGAGCTATTACTTCAAACCAATAAAAACATAAATAAGTTAATCAAATTTATTTTATACTAGAATTAGTGTAAGTATAATATAATTAATATAGAGTAAAGTGTACTTACAATACACCGATTAAATACTAAAATATATACAAAAACTAGCATATTAACAAGGTGTTTTTACCAACACATCAGATGTGAATGCTCTAAGAATACCAAACAATTTACTTATACGATTCACATTTCTATCATTTTAGATTCCCTCTAAAATTTCATTACCAAACCCATAAAAGTTGCTCTTGAAAAGGATTGTAAATGATTATCATCTATCACAAATTATGAGTAAGAGAATAATTTTAAGTCAAATTATGTTGGGGTTGAGGAGCAAGAAGTGAGCCGTATGGCGAAGGTTCTGAACTATGGTACCGGGTCCCTTCCTTTTGATTACTTGGGTATTCCCATAGGCGCTAACATGAAAAGGGTCATCCACTAGAAACCGGTGTTAGATAGATTTCAGCGTAAGATTTCCTCTTGGAAGGTGAAGTCGCTATCGTTTGCTGGAAGAGTTACTTTGGCAAAATCTGTCTTAGGGAGCCTCCCAGCGTATTTTCTATCGATCTCTAAAGCCCCTGCCCCAATTATAAAGAAGCTAGAGGCCATAAGACGAGACTTTATTTGGGGGAAGGTTGGGTTGCAAAACAAAATCCGATGGGTGGGTTGGGATAACATGGCTATACCGAAAGGTTTGGGTGGCATTGGTATTGGAAGTATTAAAGACTTCAACACGATGATGTTGGTTAAGTGGTGGTGGAGATACAAGGATGACCCAAACCAATTTTGGGTGTCGGTTGTCTAGTCCATTCACACTACCAGGATTGTTAGTAAGTTGATTCCGGTTAAGGCATCTGTCCCAGGTGTGTGGAAGGATGTCGGGTCTTCGAATGGTGAGCTTCTGAAAATCAGGTTGAATGTGGCTGAGCTCCTTTCTGTTGAAGTGGGTGATGGGTATAATTCTAAGTTCTGGACGGATCGCTAGAGTGGGGCTGAATCGCTGAAGTCTTTATTCCCTGATCTGTACAGCATCGCAAAACTGAAGTCCGGGTCAGTCGCTGACCACATTTGTTTCCGTGGTCAGGTTACGTATTGGGGATGGCCTTGGACTCGCAATCCAAATTCAGTTGAGGAATGGAATTCGATCAGCAGTTTAATGAGTCTTCTCCACAGTAAGTCGATCAATAGTGGTAAAGACTGGTGGACTTGGAAGAATGAGGATGGGGTGCAGTTTTCGGTTAAGTTCGTGAGGCTGCAGTTGGCTAAGGCTCGGGCTGGGAACGAGGAGATGTTGAAATTCCACTAGAATAACTGGGCGACTTTAAAGGCGAACTACTTGGTTTGGAGGGGGTTGATGGGTCGGGTTGCATCGAAACAGGCTCTGGTTCGCCGTGGGGTTAATCTTCAAAGCTGTATTTTTGACAGGTGTGGATGCGTTGTTGAATCTTCGGACCACCTTTTCGCTTCCTGTTTGTTTGCAAGGAGCATCTGGTGGAATATGTTTAGATGGGTTAAAGTGAGTTGGCCGCAAGATTTTGACTCTCTTTGAGACATTATTGATTTCCTGCTCAAGGAGCCGGGTAGTAGGCATTAGAGAAAATTGATCCTCATGATAGCTTTTGCTATGGTTTCGAGGATTTGGCAAGCGAGGAATGTCAAAGTTTTCAAAGGCGTCTTCATTCCTGTCTGGAAGACCATGGAACTGATAAAGGAGGACGCTTTCCTTTGGTTGACCCACAGATCGTTCGGGCGTTGCCCTTCTTGGGAAAGTTGGTTACTGTTAGGGTTTCAGATGTAGTTTGACTGTGGCCATTCTGGTCGTGTTCTTTGTGTTTGTGTCGTTTTTTCCTTTTCCGTGTTGTAGCTTTCCAGCGGCTTGTTGGCTATATATATATATATATATATATATATATATATATATATATATATATATATATATATATATATATATATATATATATATATATATATATATATATAGGGGATGGTTATAATAAAAACCCTCCAAAATGAGTAAACCATGTAAACTCATTTCTAGCCATTGATCAAAGTAGATCAATGGTCCACATTTAATTCATGCTTTTTGATTTAATTTAATAGACTAGATGACAAAAAAAGGGCAAAAGGGTCAAATGACATTTTCTGAAAAAGCATCTATGACAAGTTGACCTGACACATGTCACATCATCTCTCTCATACTTTTGTGATCATTGTCCTAAATCTGCCAGATGCCCGTGTTACATATGTAACATGTGTTGTGTTACGTAGGTTAAAACTGAGTTGCCAGTGTATATTATTTAAAAAATGCTGATTTATTATTTTTTTTATTATACCATGTTTTTTTTCGTTTTATTGTACCAGCACCAGAATTGTTGCATACGTAACGAGAATTAATATGGTTATAGGCATTTTGTTACTTACAAAGTGCTAAAACCAAACAAAACGGTCATTACAAAGTGCTAAAAACTTTATTAATCAAAAAACATTCAAATGTACACAAGAATTGTTTCTTACAAAATGCTAAAAAACAAACAAAACGGTCATTACAAATCAACAAATGCTAAAAAAAGTATCATAAATAAAAAAAATGTCTACACTTCATTCTTGATAATCATCTTCATCTTTAATGCAAAAAATATGCTCACCTGCAAAAATAAAACAAAAATCATCCATTTACATGTAAAAGACCCCCCCCCCCCCCCGCTTAACGTATGTTAACCAACTGGATTACAAAAAAACATACGAAACTGATACAAAAAAACATTGTTTTATACATTTAGTTATCAAAGATTATCAAACATACGAAACTGATAGCAACTTAGTTCTGCTGTTACATACGAAACAGACGCAAACATAGATTTGATCCAATGATTAGTGACTTTTGTTTTAATCAATATATGGTAAAAAAATCAGAAGCTAATTTATACCAACTTAGTTCTGCTGTTACATACGAAATAGAAACTAATTTATACCATAGTTTTGTTGTTACATACGAAACATGTGCAAAAATATAGGAAACAGATGAAAACATACATTCCACACATTATAATACTCATACAAACATGCACATACTGGTAAAAAACAAAAGCAGACATATTGTTGCATATGTTAACAGACATTAAAATTCAAAATTTGATTAAAAAAACATATTAAACAAAAGCAGACATATTGTTGCATAGAACATAATCTGACTGCAAAAAACATATATGCTACACACGTAAACAGTCTAACATAACACAAAGATTATACGAAAATATAGACGATAAAAACACCCTAACTAAACAACAAGATACTACAAACATAAAAACACAAAACGAAGAATCATTTTCGATGTTTAACATAATAAGTCACCCAAAAATAAGAGATGCTAGTAACTGGCAAAAAACAAATCAGACATATTGTTGCATATGTTAAGAGACATATGCAATATTACATTCCTGATAAAGTGACTTTTTTTTATTAACATATGCAACTGCTATTGAAAGTAAAACATGTGTACCTCATGAAAAGTTAAAAAATCAAACTTTTCTATCTGGTAAAAAATCGGTAACTAATTTATACCAACTTAGTTCTGTTGTTACATACGAAACAGATGCAAATATAGGAAACAGATGCAAAACATACATTCCGCCCACATTATAATACTCATACAAACATGCACATACTGGTAAAAAAACAAATCAGACATATTGTTGCATATGTTAAGAGATATTAAAATTCACCAATTTTGATTAAAAAAAACATATTAATAATAATAACATATAAAAAAGGTTAAAATCATATTAAAAATCAAACAACTTCTTATTATCAAACATACATTTTCAAAACTATCACAAACAACTTCTTATTATCAAACACTAATTAGCTCAAATTCAAACTCTAACCATTAAATGTTTTCTAACCCCTTTCAACATCATATTAAAAATCAAAACTTGGTGATCACCATTTACCAAAAAACCATTTCCCCAAACACCACACCAACAGTTAGTCCCAGTTCAAATACAAATCATTAATAAACAACATTCATGACGGATAGTGATTATTTTAATTAAAAAAAAGAAAGCAAAACTAAAGCATCAATTAAATAACAACTTCTCTGTTAATATACACATATTTATTATGATAGTGATTATTTTAATTAAAAAAAGAAAGCACATATTATGATAGTGAGGGTTTCCATTAAAAAAAGAAAGCACATATTTATTATGATAGTGATTATTTTAATTAAAAAAAGAAAGCACATAGATTTCATCCCAACTATACACATATTTATCATGACGGATACTGATTATTTGAATTAAAAAAAAAAAACTAAAGCATCATCTGAGACGAAGTACCTGTGATGGACTCGACGAAACCGCTTTTACACTCGAAACAGGCGTCTCTTCGTTACTAGTAGCCGTGATGGACTCGACGAAACCGCTTTTGCACTCGAAACAGATGGAAACCTCGTGAGGTGGTGGTGGTGATGGTGGCGGTGGCGGTGGTGGCAGTGGCGGTGGCGGTGCGGGTGGTGGTGGTGGGATTAATCTTGAAGATGGTGGAAGAGAGATGAAGAGAGAGAAAGAGAGAGTTGTTTATATAGGAGGGGGGAGAGAAAATTCAAATTAGAAAAGAGGGGGAAAGGGTAAAAATACTATTTTACCCTTATTAATTAAAATAATAGAGGGTGATGTGGAGTAATGTGGTCCACTAGTTGGGGTTTCGGGAGTTTTCTCGTTTTAGAAGGTTTCCATAATCCCTTTAGCCTATATATATATATATATATATATATATATATATATATATATATATATATATATAGGGTTAGGATCATGTGAGAACCTCATCTAGTTGTGAGAACTAGAAAACTATATTAAGCCAATAATAATGTGACACCTATGTACTAACCCCATATTATATTAAAGGGTATTATAGGTAATCCATTCAACTTATGTATTAGTAATAATGCTTAGTGTGGAATTTTAGTGTTAAACATTTATTAACATGTCAGTATGCTTGTATTATCCCAATAATTACACAGTGTTTTCTCCCGCCCATTATGTTAATTTTGTCATCTTTATATACAAAGCACACATAATCATCCTCTTCCTATAACTACATGCAGCAACCCAAAAAAGCTCTCACATCAAAAAACAAAATCCGATCACTTTTTCCAGTTAAAAAAACCCATGGAGAAATCGAAGGAGCCTGTGCAAAGGGATGATTTTTTCTCGGCTAGAGATCTAGAGGACGTTGCTAGATTCATCAGTGAAAACCCTCAGAGAAACCCGGGGTTTGGGGGTGGTTCACCATCGGTTCATGTGGCAATTGATAAGGGGAAACGGCCGGCGGGTGTTTACGACGAAGAATCCGGTGTCTTGCAAACCTCTGTTGAGGGTGGTGTTTTCTCGTCTGATGTAGGGGGGTCGTCTGTTGATGCTACCCACATATCTCCGGTGAGCCAACCGGTCAGCGTGGAAAATGATGGTACGTGTTTGTTTGTTAGGAACATTTTGTTTTTTTTTTTTTTTTTTTTTTTTTTTTTTGATCTTACATTATTGTTACTTATATGTACTTTTTTCCCCCCTGGTACTGTAAAAAAAGAAAATGGCCATTTGTGAGATTGTATACAAAAACAGCAAGGTTTGTTTGTGTTTTTATTTTATTTACATTGTATATTTGTTTGTATTTTACACCAGTGTAGCATGACGTAAAACCCTGTTCTGGACAAAAATGGCTTTTACTCGTGTAAAAAGGACACCGGTGTAAAAACCTGTTCTGGACAAGGGTAAGTTGTTAGAATTTATATTTTCTTCCCTTTGTTTGTTTTGGGTGCAGGTTCTGGGTGTGATTACTGGTTTACCCCAAATGGCACCCGTTACTGGAAACCAATAGTTGACGAGTGTGTGAAACCAAACATGAACGCTAAGTATAGAGAGTGGGGCGACGTGGTAGCAATGTATGACTCGTATGCTGGGAACTGCGGATTCTCAACTAGGTGTGGGACGGTGAAACGAGTGAATGGTGTCATTACCCATAGGTATATACTGTGTTCCAATGCAGGCAAGCCACAAAGCAAGCGTACCTTTGACTCGTTAGATGAAACTTCTCTGAAGGTTAGGCAGTCAACGTTCCAACGAACTGACTGTAAGGCCAGCATTAGAGCTAAACTCTGCAACGCGACGCATTTGTGGGAGATCTATCACTTTGAAGAAACACACAACCACATGTTGATTCCTTCTTACAACCGCGACTTAACAAAGATAGGGAGAAAGTTGGATTTTTCAAGTATGGAGTTCATTCATCGCGCGAGCTTGAACAAAATAGGGCCGACCGTGGCGCATAGAATGCAAGTAAGTCTAAAAGGCGGGCACCATAATGTGAAAGGGACTCCCGTTGATTACAAAAATTTTGCCAGGAGCGTGCGTATGTTTGTGGGGAACCGGGATTCAGCGATGATCATTGAGAAACTAAATGATCGGGCGAATCACCTTCCTAACTTTTCTTTCAACTACAACTTGGTTAACGGCGAGCTTCGACATGTTTTTTGGGCTGACGAGATATCAAAGATTAACTACCAGCATTTTGGCGAGGTTGTTGCCTTCGATGCGACCTACCAAACTAACAGGCTAGTGACAGGCCCATTTATCCATTTAAAAATTTTTTCCCCTGTGTCTTTTTTTTTTTTTTTTTTACCCCAGTGTACTAATTATTTTTCCAACCCTAATAGGTACAACCTTATATTTGTCCCGTTCACTGGCGTCGACAACAATAAACGTTGCGTAACATTCGGGGCTGGGCTACTGTTTGACGAGACTATAGAGTCGTATTGTTGGCTGCTGAATTCGTTCCTGGGAGCGCATGGGAAGCAGCCTCGGTTGGTGCTGACGGACCAGGATCCCGCGATGAAACAAGTTGTGCCCACCGTTTTTACTGAGGCGAGGCATCGCTTGTGCATGTGGCACATTATGAAGAAGCTGCCCGCAAAGGTAACTGCTCGTTGTTTCCTACTGTTTTTTTTTTTACAGATTATTTAGTGTTTTTTCAGATTTTTTTTTTTTTTTTTTTTTTTGTTTAGATTGCTGGGATTAATGTTGATAATTCAGAAGTGCGTACAGCACTTCATAAGTTGGTATGGAACATTTATATAAAACCGGAGACGTTTGAAAGGCGATGGGGGAAGTTGATGGAGAAGTATGCGCTTACGGACAACGAGTGGCTTAGAGACATGTATAACATTAGGGAGCTTTGGGTGCCTGCTTATTTTCGCGATATACCGATGTCCTGCCTGATGAAGACCACGTCCCGCTGTGAAAGTTCCAATGCATCATTTAAGGTGAACTCTAGCTGGGCGAACACTCTCGTGCAATTCCTGTTGTGCTTTGATACTACAATGGACACTCAAAGGTACCACCAAAGAGTCGCGGAACATCAAACTGAGACGAGGGCCCCTGAACTTAGAACTGGCCTGGCAATCGAAAAACAGTGTGCACTTGTGTATTCCCAGACAGTGTTCTACGAGGTGCGAAAGGAGATCCAAAAAGGGTACCTACTCTGTTTCATTACAAACCAAGCAGATGTCGCTGGTGTCAAGGTGTACACTGTTACACACCTTAACAAACAATCGGATGTTGTGAATCATTATACGGTACTATCCTTTTCCAGTTTCTTACTTTTGTGTGTTTACCTTTGGTGTATATAAAAACTTTGACCCTTTTTTTTTATTTTTCATTTTTTTTCCTTTTTTAACACATGCAGGTTAAGGTGGATGCTGCTGCAGGGGACACCACGTGCTCGTGTAACTCTTGGACTCGAATTGGATACTTATGCCGCCATATTTTCTGTGTCTTTCGATATACCAAAATCGAGGCCATCCCGGATAAGTATATTATGGATCGTTGGAGACGCAATGTGCTTCCAAAGTCCGTGTACAGCCTTGATGCTCGTTACGGTGTGGATCAGAGTTCAACTGCCGTGATGCGTAATGGTCTGCTTGAGATGTTTAATCAGTGCGTGGATCGGCTAAGTGGATCGCCCAACCTGTTAAGTGCGTTTTCAGAACAATTCAAAAACATGAAGGATGAAGTTATGGCGGGTCGTGTTGAGGCTAACGAACATGATGGCGTGCATGATGCTGTAATCGCAGACCTGCTAGGTGTGCCGGATGAGACGTCGGATGAGACTGAAGATCCGTGCAGCAACCCGCAAGGAATCAGGAACAAAGGGTGTGGGACAAACCGCCGATTGGTTGGCCCGGGTGAGAAGGCGGCAAACAGAAAGAAGAAAAACCCACGACAATGCAAGACGTGCCTGGAATACGTGACCGATCACGACTCTAGGAACTGCCCCACGAAGAAAAAAGCCGCAGAACCTTAGAACGTGGCAGCAGCCCCAACAGCACGTCGCCTAGGTCGCCCCTTTTTTGATTTTCTAGTTTATGTTTATATAAAACTATGTGCTGTACTATAACACTTAATGTGTGACTGTGATCCGCGAAAAAGTGGTGACATGGTGTAAAAGAAAAATGTCCACTCCCACAAAAAGTTCGCCTGGGGGAAAATGCGGGAGCGGGCATTTTTTTTTTTTTTTGGGCCATGTGTCTTTTGCTATCAGGGGGTGTGGGTAGTTTTGCTGGGCGTGTGCTTTTTTGTAAGTCGGGTTTAATGAAAAATAAATATATATTACTGTATTGTGTGTTTTTACACTGGGGTAACAGTGTGGGTTTTGGGATAAAGAGGTTGCCTGTTGTTAGTTTTATTTCTTTTTTTACATCGGTGTAAAGGGGTTTCACTTTTGTTACTTCCCCTACCCCCCCCCCCCCCCCCGTTAAAAAAAAACGACCAGAAGAAGAAAAAAATAAAAAAAAAACTACAAGCTGGTAAACTGGAAAAACGACAAAACGATACAACTACACAAACCACACAAATGGGATAGAGGGCATTTACATTGGTGTAACAGACACACAGGAACAAGACCTACACACTTGGACTTAGCCTATTAAAAAACAACATACAACTAGCAAAAAAAAAAAAAAACCAGAAAAAACAGAGTTACACCTTATTTAGACACATTTTGCCCATATAACGTCGCTCCCATGTTCAGGCCCCCAATAGATAATTTTTTTTCAGTAGCTCCCCTTTGGCGACATGACCGCATCCGATTCTGTCTCATCTTCGGACGGCCAGTCAAACCCTACAACGTTGTCCTCGTCGAACGACCAGTCATCTACATAAGGTCCCCCCTGTGACGCGCCCTCCTCTGCTACCGGCGCTTTTGATGCATTAAAGTATGTTGCTGGGTTTGGGGGTTTTGGTGGCCTTGACACACTCGCCCTAGGGGCTGTTTTTGGAACCCACCTCATATGACTACTGTTCGGCGCATTAATCTCCATCCCTCTCCTGTTGCCCCCCTGGGTTGCATACACCGGATGCTGCCCATGGTTTGGGCCATGGCTTGGATACACCGGATGCTGTCCATAGGTTTGGCTGTGGGTTGGATACAACGGTAGCTGTCCATAGTTCGGTCGACACCCTGGGGTAAATGTAGAGTTCCGGGATGGGGTGTAGACACCCTGATGCAAGGTCGATATGCCTTGGACGCGTGCAGCAGTTGGGGGCGTCCCAGTGTGAGACCCCGGGGTAAATGTAGAGTTCCGGGGTGGGGTGATGACACCCTGATGCAACGTCGATATGCCTTGGAGGCGTCCTTGACGCATTGGTGCAGCGGGTGGGGGCGTTGGATTAGCGGGCTGACTGATGGGGATCTTCGGACGATTCCAGAGTTGCACCAATTTTCCCTTGCGTTCATTACGTGGGAATTTGAAAGGCCTTTCCTCACCACCGTCCATCCCCTGCTAAGCGAAAAAAAAATGGAAAGTTGGAAAAAAATATATATATGTAGCTCAGTGGTGTGTTTTTGTTTATTGTATTTTATTTTTAACAGTGGGCGCGAAAAACGTTTTTACATCGGTGGTTTTTTTCTCTCTTAAAAAAAATTACATTAGTGTTATTTCACATTGTCCCCCACACGCACCCCCCCTACCAAAAAAGAAAAAAAACAGAGGTGATTTCCTTTATCACGTTTTTTTGCTTCTTTTAGCTATAAAAAAGGGGGAAAAAAGGGTCATACCTTTCTTTTTTTAGGCTTGAAAAAAGTGGTGCTTGTTTTGCAAACTGATACAAACCCCCCCCCCCCCCCCCTCCACTTCTTTGGTCTATAAATAGCAAGGGAAAACACTGGTCTCCTAACAAAAATTTCATGGGTGTAATCATTTTTAGCAGTTAAAAAAACAAAATGTTTTCATGGTGGTAATCATGATGGAAAAACCACGTGACTGATGTTGATTGGGGGGGTTCAGTTTTGTTACTTTTACATTGGGGTAAGATAAAGTGGGCCATACAAAGGTCCAGTCATTTCTTTCAACTATACCAAACATGTATATAAAAACAAAAAAAACCTCAGACTGTGGGATTTTTTTTACCAATATATATTCCCTATTTTTTTTTTTTTTTTTTTTTTTTTTTGGAACTAGTGTAAAAAGACAAAATCCTTATGTAAAAACCTAACAGCTTGTTACTTTTGCATTGGGGTAACTGTAGCTGCGGACAAGAATGGGATATAAAAAAGATGTCAGTGGTTTATTTGTTTTTTTCGTGTAACCTTGAGTTTTACACCGGTGTTCCGCCCATTACATTGTGTTTTTTTTTGTGTACGTTTGCTCTTTTTTTTTTATGTGGTTTTATAGTCTTCTATTTTTACATCAGGGTCCAAAACAAAAAAATATAAAAATTTGTACAAACTAACAGGTTGTTATTTTTACACCGGGGTACAAAAAAAAAGGGCTATTTGAAAAAGCATGTTTTAATGTATTTTTTTTTTTTGTTAGGCCAGTACCATACATACCTACAAACAAAAAAAGAAAAATGCATACATCCACACACACATGCATATCATCCATGCACAAAAAACCCAAAAACAACTAAAACACAAAAAGAAAAAAAAACGAAGTTTAAGGACCATCATACCCCCCCCCCCCCCTAACCCCCTCCCCCCCCCCCCATACACGTACAATCACAGCAACACAAAAAAGTTTTTGTTTTTTGGTACAATCACACAAACGATTTTAAAGTTTTTGTTTCTTGGTACCATCATACCCCCCCTTCGCTAGTAACGCCTCCAAACCCGCTCGCTATAGATGTTCGTGGACGACAAAAGGATGCTCGATGCATACCGCTTCCTTAACGTATCCAACTGGGCCTGCTTGCGCTTCCCGTTCAGGCTGAACCCACACCTGAAAGGGACAGACAATCCGCAGTAGTTTTCCATGTGGCGCATAACGAATACGCCACAATCGTCTGTATTCTTCGTGGTGGCCCAGGGAAGAGGAACCGGCCTAATAGTACATTCCCTTAATGCTGCCGCCTTGGGGTGCTTCACAATGTCGAGGTAGTCATCAAAGATGTGTTTCTGCACACAAAAAAAATAGAAGACTAGATCAGTTTGCATCTTTTGTTTATTATTTTTTTTATCTTTTGTTTATTGTTATTTTTTAGTTGGACCTACCACTTTGAACGGTGTGCTTTTAACATAGTAGACATTGCTGTCTGATAGCACCATCGGCGACTTCCTCGGCACGATGTTGTCAATAACGCACACATCCACACGCTTCAGGTCGAAAACCAGCACGTAATAATGTTCGTGTTCTAAGACAGGCATAAAGACCATGTCCACGCCCCGCAAATCAAGCGCTTCCGCGTCGCCAGAAAGAGCGCCCGAAAGCCCATTCTTCAAAGACGCCACCCCGGCTGCCTCCTGGGTCGTCATCCAGCTGTAGCATCCAGTCAACCTGCGTAAACACACAAAAAAGGAAAAAACACAAAAGGAAAAAAAACCATATAAGAAAAAAAATAGCGGACCAAAAAAAAAAAAGAAAAAACCGAACCAAAAAAAAAACGGAATTGATTTACTCACAACGGTTGTGGTGGCACAAAACAAACGACGGACCCCCCCGAGCCCCTGGTACAGCGGATCGTTGTTCAGAACACTCGCCCAGGCGTCGATCACTGAACCGTACAATCTCTTACCCACTGCCAGCGACTGCATCAGTGGGGCTTCAGATCGCATCCCGTAGCGATTTTCAAACAGCACATAACTGCAAAAATTGTTTATTATTATTATTATTATTATTATTATTATTTTAGTTTGGGGTAAACTTTGTACAGAAAAACGAACAGTTTTTTCAGAAAGCGATAAAAAAAACATAAACGCAAAAAAACACACTCACGGGAAAAACTCAGTTGGGTCAATGTTGGCCAAATCTACGGACCCTCCACCAGCTTTCTGCCTACAAAAACAAAAAACAACCAGACAAAAAAAAAAATACAAAAAAGTTTTAGACCCCCACGTATGCGTACACACACAAAAAAAGCCGTTTTGTATAAAAAAAAAATACCGCCTTTTCGCCTCATCGGTGGCTAGTTGCATCATCAATGCCTTGTCAGCCGTCCTGAACAAGAAGTCCCACACCATCAACTCTTTCTTTGTGGCCTTCGTGGGTAGTTCATCACTACTATTCACCACAACAGGCAACCTAGCCACCATACACCTTGATGTCCCCCACGATATAGGTGGTACCTTCAACGCAGCAGAAGCCACGTTTCCGTGACCTATAAAAGAAACATAAAACGAATTTTAGAAAACCACCCGAACAAAAACAACTATAAAAAAAATACAGAAACAAATTTATAAAAAAAGACCCTATATTTTACACCAACGTAAAAAAACATGTGGAAAAAAATAATAATTTACACCAGGGTTAGTACCCCCCCCCCCCCCTCTCTGACCTTTTGCAGGCTCGCTGCTTTTTGTTGCTGGTCCTACAACGATCTCGTCCACATTTACTCCGTCCTTCCCTCCTGCAGCGTCAAGCGGGCACTCCTGGGTGAGCCCAAGGCTAAAACTGGGCTGCGTCATGGACACTTCTCCGGGTCCAGCTTCAGGTGGCCGACTTAGCAACTTCTTGTCTGCCAATGGGGTCAACTGTGTTAACCCCAGGCTAAATGTTGGCTGACTGGCAGAAGCGAATGTCGTTCCCGGTGAGCCTGCTACAAAAATCACGCACAAAACACAAAAAAAACAAAAACACAGATTTGTAAAAAAAACGTACACTTGGCTGGTAAAAAAAAAGGGTAGTTATTTGCACAAAAAAAAACGGGTTTCTATAAAAAACGTACACTTGACTGGTGTGCGTATTGTTGGCAGCCCAAACCTCATCCTATGCGCATCCATTTGTTCAACTAGTTTACTACCTCCATGGCCACTGACACCGATGTCACCCACCGCCTCATTCCCACTGTCCGCACATGCCCGTATCTCCCCGGTCTGTGTCACGCCGCCATCATGTTGATGTGACTGACTCCCTTTGCCTTCGGTTGTTGCGTTCTCCTGAACATCGCTCGGTGGGGGCTTAGCTTTGCTTGTCCCAGGCTCACAACCCGTAAACACCCATCGCCCGTCGCGTTCTGAGTCCGACGAATCTGTTCCGGATGCACCCGCTACCACTGAAAAAAGAGGGAAAAATCAAATGCACAAACAAAAAAAAAAGTAACAAAAAAAAAAAACAGTCGCCTGGGCATGTGCGGGTTATCATCACTCGCCTTCAAAACTATGGTGTTCATCGACAGGCCCCCCCGAGTTGTGTTCCTTATCTAAGTCTGAAACAACATGCTTTATCATTCTTCTTGGCGTCTCAACCTCTTTCCCCCTCTCGGTTACTTGACACAGTTCTGAGCGGTACTCCGCTTCCAATCGACGCACACTGCTACTAAGCGGGTATCTTGAAGTTAAGGAGCTAAAAATTGCACCAACCTGTATCTTTAACGACTTGAACTCCGCTAACTTATCGCGCGCCACGCGCAATTCCACCTTTTGAAAAAAAAACAACAAAAAACATATAAAAAAGATGTTACACGCACAAAAGGCATTGAGTCCAAAAAAAAAAAAAAAACAGGCAGCCAAAAAAAAAATGAACATGTGTTACCTCCACATCGCCATCTCTAGCCATAGTCACCTCCTTCACTTTGCCAAGCCCAAAGCCACCATGTCGTATTTCATGCTCCTGCCGCCTGCTTAGCAACTCCAACGACCAATGATGCATGGCACGCACACCCTTGGGGGTGTTCATGCCATCAACGGCAAAACAATCAACATACAATAGCTGCCCCATTTTGAAAAAAAAAAAAACAGGGAAACTTAGAAAAAAAAACACATGTAAAAGTCCTACAAAAAAATAAAAAAAAAAGGTTAACTAAAAATACGCTAGAGTAACCATTCATACCGTTAAAAAGGTCAATGGACCAGCAAATGCGCATTGGGGGTCACTCCGCCTCCATTTTTGCTTACAGGTCATGAGGGATGTTACCATGAAGTCGCACCAATCAATCTCCTCGAAACGTGTTCCCCTTGTAAAACATTTTGGGATTTCTTCTTTGCAAAGACCATTCCCGTGAGAGATAATCATTGTTGTTACGAACAGCATTATGAAATCAACCTTGAATATGAAAAGGTCTTCATATTCGTCTGCGATTATCTTGTCCACGATCAGCTTTGTAGATACATAGGTGTTAGTCGGGTAGCGATCACGCCAGACCTTCAACGCGGGGTCCCAACTCTCCGGTTCAGCGAAACTTGAAAACTTGGTGCCTCCGCATGGGACGCCAAAAACCTTATGTACAAGATCAGCATCTATGGCCACCTCCTGTTTACGAGACCGCATCCTCATCTTCTCAGGTTGGAAGATGTCAACTGCGTAGTGTGCAATTTTCACCGGGATACCATCTACACGGAAAAACAGTAGATCCCCGAACCCCATTTCACGGACCACCTCTTGTTGTCGACCACTGAGTTTTGATATCGCCAGGTAAAGCTGTCGGGGGGACGACCGGGTTTTTAAACTACCCCACACCTGTTTTTTGGGAGACTTTGCCCCTTTCTTCGGCGATATCGTGTCAGGCACATAGCCACCTTCTTTGTCTGTGTCAGCATCACGTGTGGGTCGTTTGTTCCTTTTAGGTAGGGCCGCGGGCGAAACAGGCGTCCCGACATGTATGGGATGGTCTGGGTCATTCCCCACTACACCAAAAACCATAACTGATTACAAAAATTTAAAAAAGAACACGAAAGGAGAGAAAAAAAAGGGTATTGATTATGAAATGGCCTAACCTCGTCGTCGGGGACTGACGCGTGTAACTGCCACAACTTTCGAATCTTCCACGCGAGGGCGTTTAGAGCTTCTTGTACCGGCCACCATGTTATCTGAAAACAAACAAGAAAATAAAATCACATGAAAAAAAAGGGGGGGGAGAAAAAACAGGACATTCTATCCACTGGGTTCCCATTTTACCCCATTGTAAAAAAAGCCCTGAACCAAACCTCAAAAATAACAAATGTACTCATCCAAAAACCCCCTGTATTTCCTTATGTTATCTATTGCTTCATTACCCCAAACTCAAAAAAACCCACCCCTACTCAAACTCAAAAAAATCACGTACAAAAAAACAAAAATCCAAAAAACCCCCTGTATTTTCTTATGTTATCTATTGCTTCATTACCCCAAACTCAAAAAAAAAACCCCACCCCGCTCAAAAAAACCGTCTGTCTAACAAAAAAATGAAAACCATCAAACCACCATTATCCACCCCCAAAAAACAAAAGAACATGCAAAAAAACCACATACCCCCTAAAATCATTATCAAACCCCTAAAAAAAATCAAATCATTATCAAAATCCTACCCCCCCCCCTACTGTTTGACACCAAAAATACAAAAAACAGACGGCAAAAAAAAAACCCTAAACAGCAAAGTAAAAAAAAACCCTAAACAGCAAAAGTATCAAAAAAAAAAAAACAAAACCCTAAAAAACATGCTTTGTAGAAAAACCAGTAAATGGGACAAAAAAAAAAGGGAAAAAGAAGAAAAAACATACCCTATATCGGAGTGTTGAACAACAGATGAATGATTTCTCACGGAGACGACGATCGACGGTTTATTATCCTCGATCAGAAGGGTTTGTGGTTTTTTGGTCTGGTGCAAAACGTAGGGGAAGAGAGAGATTTGAACGGTTTCTTTGTTTGAAAAAATTTGAAAACCCCAAATTTGTGCAATTTATATGGATACTACAATCGATGCACAGATATGTGTCAGTTAAAAGCATAACTGCTTTACCCAAAATAC
Source organism: Ambrosia trifida (assembly GCA_028751855.1). Lineage (NCBI taxonomy): Eukaryota > Viridiplantae > Streptophyta > Magnoliopsida > Asterales > Asteraceae > Ambrosia > Ambrosia trifida. The sequence continues at coordinate 109,169,765 of CM054123.1, read as the reverse complement.
CCCTAACAGTGATTTTTTAATATAAAGTTAATAACAAAAATTTTAATCTTCACTACAAAACAAAAAAACTCCACAAATGGTTTCTCACCCTTGGATTAGTAAGATCTATGGCTACAAATGGTTCCCTAGTTCTCATAACTCAATCTAGTTCTCATATGATCCGAATCCTATATATATATAGGGGAGGGTTATAATAAAAACCCTCCAAAATGAGAAAACCATGTAAACTCATTTGTGGCCATTGATCTAAAGTGATCAATGGTCTAGATTCATTCTATATTATTTTAATATATTTATTAAGGTAAAGGACAAAAAAAGGGCACAATGGTCAAATGCCATTTTTCTGAAAAAGCAGATATGACAAGTGGACCCCACACATGTCACATCATCTCTCTCATACTTTTGTGACCATTGTCCTAAATCTGCCAGATACCCGTGTTACATATGTAACATGTGTTGTGTTACGTAGGTTAAAACTGAGTTGCCAGTGTATATTATTTAAAAAATGCTGATTTATTTTTTTTTATTATACCATGTTTTTTTTTTCGTTTTATTGTACCAGCACCAGAATTGTTGCATACGTAACGAGAATTAATATGGTTATAGGCATTTTGTTACTTACAAAGTGCTAAACCCAAACAAAACGGTCATTACAAAGTGCTAAAAACTTTATTGATCAAAAAACATTCAAATGTACACAAGAATTGTTTCTTACAAAATGCTAAAAAACAAACAAAACGGTCATTACAAATCAACAAATGCTAAAAAAAGTATCATAAATAAAAAAAATGTCTACACTTCATTCTTGATAATCATCTTCATCTTTAATGCAAAAAAATATGCTCACCTGCAAAAATAAAACAAAAATCATCAATTTACATGTAAAAGACCCCCAACCCCCCCCCCCCCCCCCGCTTAACGTATGTTAACCAACTGGATTACAAAAAAACATACGAAACTGATACAAAAAAACATTGTTTTATACATTTAGTTATCAAAGATTATCAAACATACGAAACTGATAGCAACTTAGTTCTGCTGTTACATACGAAACAGACGCAAACATAGATTTGATCCAATGATTAGTGACTTTTGTTTTAATCAATATATGGTAAAAAAATCAGAAGCTAATTTATAACAACTTAGTTCTGCTGTTACATACGAAACAGAAACTAATTTATACCATAGTTTTGTTGTTACATACGAAACATGTGCAAAAATATAGGAAAAACAGATGCAAACATACATTCCACACATTATAATACTCATACAAACATGCACATACTGGTAAAAAACAAAAGCAGACATATTGTTGCATATGTTAACAGACATTAAAATTCACCAATTTTGATTAAAAAAACATATTAAACAAAAGCAGACATATTGTTGCATAGAAAATAATCTGACTGCAAAAAACATATATGCTACACACGTAAACAGTCTAACATAACACAAAGATTATATGAAAATATAGACGATAAAAACACCCTAACTAAACAACAAGATACTACAAACATAAAAACCCAAAACGAAAAATCATTTTCGATGTTTAACATAATACAGACAATACTTATGTACATGTGAAACAACAATTATTTACAAGAAAACAACAATTATTTACATGTGTAACAGGAAAAACACAGACAACACTTATGTAGTCTGCAGTAAACATAGAACAGAATTTGATATGCTAGAAAACAGAAAACATAATTTGACTGCAAAAAATAGATATGCTACACACGTAACAGGCTAACTAAACACAAAAGATTAAACGAAAATATAGACGATAAAAACACCCTAACTAAACACAAAAATACTACGAACATAAAACACAAAACAAAAAATCATTTTAGATGGTTTAACATAATAAATCACCCAAAAAAAGAGATGCTAGTAACACACAAAAAAACAACAATTATTTCCAACTTAAAAAAAATAAAATATTAAACCACCTAACCCCCCAACCCTCCCCCCCCCCCCCCCACAAAAAAAAAAAAAAAAAAAAAACTAGAAACACAAAAAAAAGATATATATTAAACCACCTCCAAGCCCATCATCCTCTGATTCGTAATCCTATATAAGAAAAATATAGACGATAAAAACAGATGTGCTGCACATGTAACAGCCTAACTAAACACAAAGATCATACAAAAATATAGACGATAAAAACACCCAAACTAAACATAAAGATACTACGAACATAAAACACAAAACGAAAAATCTTTTTCAATGTTTAACATAATCAATCACCCAACCAAAAAAATATTAAACCATCTAACCACCCAACCAAAAAAAAAATATTAAACCATCTAACCCCCCAACCAAAAAATCTTTTTCAATGTTTAACATAATCAATCACCCAACCAAAAAAATATTAAACCATCTAACCCCCCAACCAAAAAAAAATATTAAACCATCTAACCCCCCAACCAAAAAATCTTTTTCAATGTTTAACATAATCAATCACCCAACCAAAAAAATATTAAACCATCTAACCCCCCAACCAAAAAAAAAAATATTAAACCATCTAACCCCCCAACCAAAAAATCTTTTTCAATGTTTAACATAATCAATCACCCAACCAAAAAAATATTAAACCATCTAACCCCCCAACCAAAAAAAATATATTAAACCATCTAACCCCCCAACCAAAAAATCTTTTTCAATGTTTAACATAATCAATCACCCAAAAAAAAATATTAAACCATCTAACCCCCCAACCAAAAAAAAAGGGATGCTAAAAAAAAAATGTTTAACATAATCAATCTTTTTCTGTACTCACCGACGCCCCAGTTTCCTTCACCTGTACTCTCTCATATCTTAAGTTTCCCTCTGAAAAAAAGGATAAAATTATTAAATTCAACCCCTCACTGTGTAGACCTGTCTTGGCTTGGACCCTATATCATTGTGTTTTCAATTCTTCGGGCTTTTGTCTTGGCTTGGACCCTGTACATGGATCCTTGTTCAGATCCGATTCCTGAGCAAAGCAAAAGGAATGTAGCAGGATAAAAATGGTATTATTGTATATACGTGGTGGTGGAGGTGGAGGTGGTGGTGGTGGTGGCGGTGGCGGTGGTGGCAGTGGAGGTGGCGGTGGGGGTGGTGGTGGTGGGATTAATCTTGAAGATAATGGAAGAGAGGTGAAGAGAGAGAGAGAGAGAGAGAGGGAGTTGTTTATATAGGAGGGAAGATAAAAAAGATTCAAATTATGAAATGGGGGGAAAACAAAATGACTAATATACCCTTGAAGACATAAAATAATATATCTATTAATGGGTGATGTGGAGCAATGAGGACCACTAGTTGGGTTTGTGGAGTTTACTCATTTTGAAGGGTTTCTAGAATCCCTTTAGCCTATATATATATATATATATATATATATATATATATATATATATATATATATGTTTTTGCTGTTAAAAAAAACTTATAAATAAATGACACGGTAAATTTAGTAAGAGAATAATTGTGTAAGAGAATAATTTAATTCGGTCAAATTATGAGTAATTCAATTTAATTTGGTCAAATTATGAGTAATATCAATTTAATTCGGTCAAATTATGTGACAGAAAATTACAATATTTACAAATTATGAGTAAGCGAATAATTTTAAGTCAAATTATTAGTTATCAATAAATGACATGGTAAATTTAGCAAGAGAATAATTGTTAGTGGGTTGTTTCCGTTTATGAAAATTGTCGTTAAAAAAATATATACATCAAAACTCTTGGGAAATACAATATTGTGTTATTTTATTCTTGACGATATTACTCTTTCTTTTTTTTTTTGAAAGGCAAACTTTATTAGCCACCAACCCGCCACTAAGTCTTCAAGAAGAAGACAAAGAAAAACGGCACCAATTACATCAAGTTAAAATTACACCAATCGACCCACTCTATACAAACCTTATTATATCGACATCGCAACCAAAGAAAACTAAGTGATTTGATCTCCGCAACCACCTCCATTACCTTGAGCTTTTTGTCCGAAAAAATTCGATCATTACGCGCCCGCCAAATGCACCACATAGCTATGAAAACGATCCCTTTGAAGACCTCTCTTTTGCAGCCTTTAAATCCCACTGATTTGTGCAGTTCAACCAGATCTCGATATTACTCTTTCTTGGGGTAATAATTTAAACCTTGTCGTTGAATTATGAAATATATAATTGTAGTCTCTTTGACTTAAATGTCACCATGTTTAGGCTAGTGTTCACTCTTCATGGTTTTGTATTATATCTTTAGGAAGTTACTCGATTCATAAAAGATAAAATAAAAACATGATGATAAACGATTTTAGGTCATTTTATATATCTTTTTTAATAGCGATCAAAGTTCTTCTACGCACTATATTATTTTTCAACCTCTGTTCCTGATTTAAGTTTTATTTCAAAATAATATTATTTTGTGGCCCGTGAACTTTACATTTGAACAAAAGATAAAATGAAAAGTGACATAATTTGTAAATAAAATTATAGCTTGTTTTAACAATTAATTCAATATTGATAATAAATAGTATTGTTAAAATTGTAATGAAAGTATAGCGTTACTATAGTTTTACGATATTATATACTATATACGTACTAATTTTAAGTTTATGGTTCTATTTGGATTTTAGATAAATTAATAGTAGCATGCGATTCACATTATAATGTAACTAGTTGATTACTTCGGGAAGGTTCCGAGATTGAAAAATTTAATATGATTTAATAAATAATGATAAAAATGATAAAAGAAGAAAACTCAAATCACGAAAAGAGTAAATAACTTAAACATAATCAATCTTAGTAAAAAAAACATTTATTTAAAAAGTTAAAAAATAAAAAGCATAAACCATATTAAACATAATACAGTATTAAAAGGATAACCTTCAACATATAATTATTATCACGTAATTTAAAATATGTTACAATTTGACTTTGACTTATATAGATGTAGAATTCATGATGGGGGTTGAAAAATATAACCATTCTAATAATAGTAATACTAATAGTAATAATTATTAATTTTGTAATTAAATAAATAAAAAAATAACCTTGCTATAAGGTGACACCAGCGATTCTTTCTCCTAACTTTTCTTGATGAAGTATACATATCCATCTTTAGAAGAATAAAATTTCAATGATAGCATGGCGATTGGGCTGAATTTCAACATCGTAGATAAGAACCTGGTTTAAAAGAAAAAACATGATTAATCAATAACCTGAACACTTTGTGTTTTTTTTTTCTGTATGAACATAACCCCACAAAAAATAGTCGGTTTTTTCTCCGTTTTTTATATAGCACTATGGTACTCGTTGGAAAGATAATAAAACGCTCGTTAATTTAGTGTAATTTTTTTATTTAAAAAATCTCGAATATAAAAGATATTAACGTTTAAAAATTATGAGGGGAACATAAGAGAGAAAAATTTAAATTTGTTTTTAAATTCTTTTTTCTTAAAATAACTCAATTTAATTTTAGTAATTGAAAATTAAGAGATAGAGAGATAAATTTAGGGTTTTATGTTTATCTTTTTTTAATTAAAAAAGGAAATAATTCAAAAACACTAAAATCTTTTAATTATGATGTCATGTGGCAGTTTCATAGAGAGGTTGAAAGCACCATTGCACACCACGTCAGCAATGTTCAATTCTTTTATATAATAGAATAGATGTCTATTTCATATAAATTAGTAATATCTTTAGCAGTAGGAAAACCAAACCAACATGGTACATACATAACATGTTTTTAGCAAAAGAACATTTCGAAATAGGCAAATCCTAAAACCCTAGTTATATTTTTTTTGAAAGTCCAACCAAAATTTATTAAAAACACATCTGATTAACAATGGTTAATCAGGGGTGATACTATCTACACAACCAAGAAAAAACCCTAAACAACCTTAGGACGGGTCGTCGAGGCCTAGATGGGCCGTTAAGAAAAATTAGGGTTTAAGGACGGGGCGTCCAGGCCTTGACGGGCCGTTTGTTTACAGAAAAGACAAAACTGACGGGCCGTCGAGGCCCAGACGGCCCGTAAAAGTACGAGGTACGAGGTGATCAGTCTGAACTCCTGCAAAAGCAGGCAGTTCAGACTGAAAAGTCTGAAAAAGTTACTTATGGACGGGCCGTCCAGGCCCCGACGGCCCGTTGAAACGTGTTAGGTTAGGGCATTTAATCCCTAGACGGCCCATCGAGGCCTCGACGGCCCGTCGACATTTCCTGATATAACCATTACACGATCAGCTTCTTCCCCATTTGAAACAAACTTTAAAACATCACCACCACCAAAACCCTCGACCCATTTCGACTTCCCGGTCTCACGATGACATATTTACACAGCTTTTCAACCGTTGACCTGTCTGAGAACGAGTCTTACGTCTCTGAAAGCGTAGGGTATGAACCCGAGGTTCAAGTTGGTGAAGATGAGGTTAAATCCGGGGTTCGTGGTAATGACGGGAACATGCTGCCCGATCTCAACGAGGAATATGTAGAGGAACAGGAGTCTTTTTTCGTGCCACCAAGCTACCCGCAGTACACGTACGGGAGTTACCATTCGCGCGGGAATCGTGCTAATGATGACAACCAGGAAGATGCTAACATAAAAGTTGAACCTAACCCGGATGTTTCGTATGAAACCGAGCAGGTGCGTTTATTTATTTACACTAGTATATCTTTACAGTAGTATATATTTTCAGGTATTTAGACTAGTATGAATTTAGACTAGTATATCTTTACAGTAGTATATATTTTCAGGTATTTAGAGTAGTATGAATTTAGACTAGACTGTTGTGTAAATTTTCAGGTATTCGGGTCTGTTGAAGAGATGAAACAATGGGCTTACGATAGAGCCCTTGCTAGCGGTTACGTCCTAGTGACAGGACGTTCTGTTTCAAAAGGCAGTGGAAATAATGCAAGAAAAATTAGGATAGACCTGAGATGCGACCGTGCTGGCGAATACCATACTACAGCCACAGTAAGGTCTACGGGTAGCAAAAAGATTAACTGTCCATTTATGTTAATAGGGAGGCTACGCAAAGAGGGTTGGAAGTTGGAGGTTAAACACGCGAATCATAACCACGACCCTTTTGTACATGTTGAGGGTCACGCTTTTGCTAGGCGGCTGACACCACAGGAAGAAGAAATGGTGGAAACACTTTATTTTCAAGGCCTGGAACCGGCAAACATACATTTGGCCATCAGAGCACAAAACCCGAATAATAAATGTATTCTAAGAGACATACACAATACAGTGAGCAAGATTAAACATAGAATTTACGGCGATAAAACCCCAATGCAGGTATTATTATTAATTACTATTATTGTCATAGACTATTATTAATTTTGTTGTTGTTAAATATTAAATATTGTTATTATTATTGTTATGCAGATACTCGAGAGTATCCTGGTTGAAAAGAAATTTACTTATTTCACCAAGCAGAATCCAGAGACAGATGCTGTTGAGAATATTTTCTTTTCACACCGGGTCTCGTACAATCTCTGGCGTGCCTTTCCACATGTGATGCTGATCGACGCCACCTACAAAACGAACGAGTACAGAATCCCGTTTGTTCAAATTGTGGGTATGACGTCGACAAACCAGTCGTTTTGTATCGCCCATGCATTTATCGTTAAAGAGAAAACGAGTAACTACACATGGGTGCTTGAGAGGCTCAGAGATTTGCTGGAGGGGAGTATGGAGCCACGTGTAATTGTTACAGATAGAGATCTGGCTCTGATGAGTGCATGTGCTTCAGTTTTCCCGGATGCTACGAAATTGCTTTGCAGGTGTCATATTCAACGAAATATTATTATTATTATTATTATTATTATTAATATTATTGTTGTTGTTTTGCAGGTATCATATTCAACGAAATATTGCAAAATATCATAAAGCAGGATTTCCAAAAGAAGAATGGGAAATATTTTTGCAGTATTTTGGTCGACTGTGTAAATCTCCTGACAAAGAGGCTTACGAATTCAATCTTGAAGCGCTCTACAGACGACTTTGGGGGCAGGATCGAACGGGTATATATTTTATTTTTTATTTTGCTTTACAAGCGTACATATTTTCTGTATTGACATCACTATTCTGTTTTTTACAGAGGTTTATGACTACATGGAGTCAGTTTGGCTCCGAGATTATAAAGAAATGTTTGTCGAAGCATGGGCAAATGAAAACCTTACGTTCGGTCAGACTACGACCAACAGGGTCGAGAGTCAGCATGCTCTTATTAAAAGGTACATAAAAGGCCCGAACAGCTCGCTCCACGCGCTTGTGATGCAAATAGACAAAGTTATGGAATCACGGCGCGTAGCGATAAAGCACTCCTTCGAACAAAGCCGATCAACAAGAATGTGGAAACATGATCTACCGTTGTTTCAAGACGTAATCGGTAGGGTTTCCCATCTAGCGCTTACTTTGATGCTCGGAGGGGTCAACAAGATAAATTATTATATGGAACAAAAGAGGTCTTGTGAACACCGACTCAATAAGACTTATGGATTGCCTTGTTCCTGTCAATTGCAATTGTTTGATACGAAAGGTAACAACATTTTTTAGACTTATTATAAATGTTTGAAGCGTTTTTGTAGACGACTTGTGTTGTCTGGTTCGTACAAAAACAGAGGAAACTCTGCCAAATTTTTATAAAATTATTGATTTGTTGTTGTTGTGATTGAATATATATATCAGATACACGAGTGTCACTGGCTGATATCGACGTCTTCTGGACACGACTTGACTTTATGCCAGAAGTAGCTGAGAATCCCGAGTTTGACTTTCAGCACCAAATGAATGCATTCGCTGAGCAGCTAAGGTCGCAACCGGTGCAAGTGAAAAAAAGCATGTTGCAGAAGATGAAGGAGGTGTTGAATCCGATTATGACTAAACATAAACCTCCTGAGGTACAAACCGATACTCGGGGTCGGCCAACAACAAGTGAAAAGGAAAAAAAGGAAGATAAGGCTGCGGTTCGTATTATTATTATTATTATTATTATTATTATTATTATTATTGTTGTTGTTGTTGTTGTTGTTGTTGTTATATAATTTTTTGCACGTAGGGCAAAAAGCCTTCTAGAAGAGGTAAACAATCAAGGGACAAACCGATTGTTTACGATGAAGATTTTCCACTGTTGGAAAGGGAGAGGTACAAACTACTAATATATAAATTCACACATGCATACATATTTATACACATATTAAATCTCACTTTTTGATGGGTACAGGTACAAACTGGAGATCGAAAGGTTTAAGAAATGGCTTCCACCTGCATATCATAGATACATTACAGACATTCGGGATGTCCATGGAGACGGTCACTGTGGCTTTCGATCCGTAGCTGTGTGCTTAGGGTGGCAACAGGATATGTGGTACTTCATCCGCAAACAGCTTAAGGAGGAGATCGTCGAGAATGAAGACCGGTGGAGGCTAATTTTAAACGAAGTGGATTACGATACTTACGACAGAGTCTCCAACTCATTCGATCACACTGGAGTGGGACCAGCCACGCACGACCAATGGATGGAGATGCCCGCCTCAGGATTACTGATTGCTCAGAAATTTAAGGTGGTTGTTCAATTTCTCTCTCAGTATGATCAAAGTGAGACGTACTTCCCTATGTTCGATGGTCCACACACCGTTGAAGAACATGCGTTCGTATCGTTTGCTTTTGTTAACAAAAATCATTTCATCAAGATTGAGTTGGCAGAAGGCGCCCCAATGCCAAAACTGAATCCAGCATGGCGTAAGTGGCGATATGAAGAGGCAAGTGAGTGGGAGACGGTATATGACGACCGTATACAAAGGGTTGATGTTCGATCACCTCAATACTTCGACTTAACTTAGCTTTATCGTATGTAACCGGACCGGACGAACGGAAAAATTTGTTGTATGTGTTCATTTATACTTATTATAAAAATATACTCCCTTTTTTTTTATAAAAACTACAAATACCAAGCTTAAAATATACAAAGAACACTAAAAATTTAAAAAAAAAAAAAATACATTATAGTCGTCCAGGCCTAGATGGGCCGTCCAAAGCAAAAAATTGGCCAGAGACGGCCCGTCCAGGCCTAGATGGGCCGTCATTAGTGGACCACGACGGACCGTCTAGGCCTAGACGGCCCGTCTCAAACACAAAAATTTTGTCTCGTTGAGGCTGGACGACCCGTCCTCAATCTATCAGGACGGTCCGTCCAGGCCTCGACGGAGCGTCCCAAACACAAAGCTTCCAAGGGAAGCTTCCTTTATTATTTAATTAAAAAAAAATTAAAAAACAACGGACCGTCGAGGCCTGGACGGTCCGTTGTGAAACACAAAAAACCCCCAAAACCAGGGGCAGTTTCAATTTTTTCATTCAATTCACTTTCCCTCTCTCGTCTCTCTCGCCTTCTCCCTCTCTCTCTGCCTCCTCCACGAACCACCACGAACCACCGTCTGCAACCCCTTCTCCCTCTCTCTCTGCCTCCTCCACGAACCACCACGAACCACCACGAACCACCGTCTGCAACCCCTTCTCCCTCTCTCTCTGCCTCCTCCACGAACCACCACGAACCACCGTCTCTCTCGTCTCTCTGCACTCTCTCTCAGGTAAGCCTCTCTCGTCTCTCTGCCTCTATTATTATTATTATTATTATTATTATTATTATTATTATTATTATTATTATTATTATTATTATTATTGTGGTCGGGGTAGTGGTGAGGGTGGGAGGTGGGTGAGGCAGTGGTGCTGTGGTGGTGAGGGTGGTGAGGGTGGGTTGTGGTGGCTGTGAGGGTGGTAGGGGTGGGTGGCAGTGTGGTGCTGTGGTGGTGAGGGTGGTGAGGGTGGGTTGTGGTGGCTGTGAGGGTGGTAGGGGTGGGTGGCAGTGTGGTGCTGTGGTGGTGAGGGTGGTGAGGGTGGGTTGTGGTGGCTGTGAGGGTGGTAGGGGTGGGTGGCAGTGTGGTGCTGTGGTGGTGAGGGTGGTGAGGGTGGGTTGTGGTGGTTGTGAACGGGTTGGAGCGGGGTTGGAGTTGGACCGAGAGCGCGAATGGAACGCTTCGGCTTTGTGACGGGCATGGTGAATGGGAACATGGTTGGGAAAAAATATTTGATAAAGTCGCGGGGAAGAAGTTGGCGAGCGTTAGGAAAAGAGTATCAGGGTTGTCGTTTGAGCGATGTGTCGCGGAAAAGAGTATCAGGGTTGTCGTTTGGCGAGCGTTACTGTTCTTATGTATCATGAATGAGTTTATTTTAACCAATTTGACCCATTTTCTTTATAAGCATGACTAAGTTAATCGCCTAGATACGTTTACAAATTATTGTTATTTAGTTCTCATGTGCTATTAATCGCCTAGATACGTTTACAAATTATTGTTAGATCTAATACAATGGCGCGCCTAAAGTGTTTTGTTTTTGTTTTGCAGATATGGCAAACAGAATCAACCGAAGACGCCGTAACCAGCCTGCGGACGGGAATCCTCTTGCAGGTGGCGACTTGAGAGAGTGGCCCTTCAGGCTCGATAACGACGACTACGAGATCGCGCGCTGGGGTCAGATGGAGCTGCGTCCGATACACGGATCGCGCAGTGTTGACTGGTCCGCATTACTTGCGATCGGTGGATCGGAGAGGTTTGAGGAGTGGATCCCAGACGACAGCCCTTGGGGGCGGATGTTAGCTGACCTCGACCATGAGTCGTATCGGCCACTGACGATCGAGTTCATCTCGACATTCCGCTACACGCCGCATCCAGCAGGTGTTGAGCCTCCAGTAGGTCCTGACGGCGAGCCTGAGCCGGAGGTACAGTTCCGATTATTCGGACAGCTCTACGCATATACGATTGACCAGTGGGCTACTACTTGCTGCTGGTACAGAGAGGAGGAGCTTGTCCAGGATATGTACACCACGGCCTTGACGACCTTGCCAGACGACATGCTGATGGCCTGGTGGCCCACTATTGGTGGTGGTCGAAAGTATGGGGAGGACACCGGCGACAGGTATTATTATTGTTATTCTTTTAATTTAGTTCAGTTCGTTATTATTATTGTTATTTAGTTCGCTTAGTTAATTAATATTGTTATTTAGTTAGTTTAGGTTGTTTGTTTTTGGATTTTTGTAGACGACTTGTGTTGTCTGGTTCGTACAAAAACAGAGGAAACTCTGCCGAAATTTTTTTAACGTTATTATTATTCTGTGCAGGATGGATAGGTCCAGCAACATCCGGGACCCTCTGATCCGTTACATACACCGTTTGGTTAGCTGGTCGATTGCCGGACGGTGTAACTGTAACGAGAGGGTCCAGCAGATTGACCTTTTCTACCTCTACTGCATCTTGAGGGGTAGGCCGGTTGCGCTACACAGGTGCTTTGCCGAGTACATCGCGACCTACCCTCATAGGCACCCGGCGGGGGAGATTCCGATTGGTGGGATAGTCACCGCCATCGCGTTGCGTCTTTGCCCGGGCGAATTGTGGACGCATGCTGAGGAGCACACGTTACCTCGTCCGATGTTGGCCAGGTAATATTATTATTATTATTATTATTATTATTTATTATTATTATTATTATTATTTATTATTATTATTATTTATTATTATTATTTATTATTATTATTTTTATTTATTATTATTATAATTTAATATTATAATTTAATAATAAATAATAATAATAATAATAATAATAATATTAAATTATTATATATTATAATTTAATATTATTATTATTATTATTTATTATTATTATTATTATTATTATTATTATTATTTATTATTATTATTATTATTTATTATTTATTATAATTTAATATTATAATTTAATAATAAATAATAATAATAATAATAATAATATTAAATTATTATATATTATAATTTAATATTATTATTATTATTATTATTATTATTTATTATTATTATTATTATTTATTATTATTATTATTATTATTATTATTTATTATTTATTATAATTTAATATTATAATTTAATAATAAATAATAATAATAATAATAATAATATTAAATTATTATATATTATAATTTAATATTATTATTATTATTATTATTATTATTTATTATTATTATTATTATTTATTATTTATTATAATTTAATATTATAATTTAATAATAAATAATAATAATAATAATAATAATAATAATAATAATAATATTAAATTATTATATATTATAATTTAATATTATTATTATTATTATTATTTATTATTATTATTATTATTATTATTATTATTATTTAATATTATTATTGTTGTTTTGCATTTCAGGCCGTTAAATATTAGGACTATGACGCAGATGAAGGTGGCAGCACGGGTCCCTCGCAGCAACCCACACGCTTACTACCAGCGTGCCTTCGGACCTCCTGGCGACCGTGGCGAGCATTTTGTGCCAGAGCCGCTCAGACATCTCGATGGGCCGATTGCCCCTGAGGTCCAGATGCCACACGTTGCCGACGGCGACCCACCGGTGGATGTAGAGATGCCAGACCCCCCCATTGAGGAGCTACAGCGTCCTGCCCGCGTTTATCATGCTGTCAGGTTGCATGATAGCACGACCCAGGTACTTCAGCAGATCCTGGATCAGTTGGGGTCGATGCGGGGTGACATGCGGTGGCTGCTAGAGAGCGAGAATGAGAGACGACGAGCAGCTGGTTTGGAGCCGCGTCCACTTCCAGATTGGGCGTCTAGCAGTCAGCATGGTGGGGCGTCCACCAGTCAGCCGGGTGGGTCGGATCAGCCGGGTGGGTCGGATCAGCCGGGTGGGTCGGGTTAGACGGGTGGGTTATATTTCTTGGGAATCGTACATTTTGAACTCATAGTTTATGTAAATTTTTGGAATATTTATGTTTATTTATGCTTTATTGTTCGTTTTGAATGTTTATTGAATTCATAGTTTATGTAAATTTTTGGAATATTTTATGCTTATTTATGGTTTATTGTTCGTATTTTGGTTTCGTTTAGTTCGGCAACATAAACGACATTCGTTCATATTCATATACACAATTATATTAAAAAGATCATATTATACAAATAAAAAAAAAAACATTTATAAAAAACCAAACATTTATAAAAAACCAAATATCTATAAAAACCAAACATTCAAACCCATTTTAAACATCCACACTACACTTACACTTATAAAAAAACAAAATAATCATCACCTAATCATTGCCAATGATTACCAATGATTGGATTGGATTTAAACCATTAGACGGGCCGTCTGGGCCTGGACAGCCCGTCCTTGAGGCCTTTAGACGGGCCGTCTGGGCCTCGACAGCCCGTCCCTTTGCCTTTTTGGCCCTCCACGGGCTGTCCAGGCCTCGACGACCCGTGGAGGGGTTGTGCAAATAAAAACCCTAGTTGTGCAAATAACCGGACCCTTAATCAGGAAGAGAACACCATACAGTTACGGTAGCCACCAAAAAAAACATCAAAACGGGAAACATACTAATGCCTAAACAAGCAAGTTCAAAATGGCACCAATTCTCCCAGGTTAATCGTGCTGAGTTCGCCCGGTTTCTTAACCACAGATAACCGAAAGTCATGACATCTTCCTTCACTTTTCCAAGGCTCGGCCGCTGACCATTAAAGACCGCGTCGTTCCGGTGTCTCCAAATTGCCCACAGCGTAGTCCGTACCACCAACGAAATCGCTTTCCGCCATCTCATAGAACCTCTAAATCGAGTATGAATAGTTGCGAAATCTTTGATCTCTAAGACGAATATAGGATTTAGCCGGCACCATCGCGCAATATATTCCCAAATCTGCTCTGTAAACCCACAAGAGGCAAACAAATGATGAGCCGACTCATCTTGATCCCCACAGAACCTGCAGCTCCGATTCGGAACCGTAACATTTCTTCTAGCTAGCGCCAAGGAAGTAGGTAACTTATCTTGAATCAGCCTCCAAACCAAAAAGTTGACCTTTATAGGCACCCAGTTATTCCACTCGAACTCAATACCAAGATCCTGAAACATTGACGCCTGAAGATTAACTCGCATGCTCCGAACCGTAAATGAACCCGAGGCTTCCAAAGCCCAACCCCATCTATCAGATCCCATCCCGAAGTTAAACCCCTGCAGTGCCGAGTTTAGGCTGTTAAGCTCAACAACTTCAGCCGGGTTTGATGGAGTTCTATTCCATTGGAATGATACCACCAAAACGCCCCCTGTGAACCCCAATCTCTCCTGAATCAGGGCATTTTTTCGCCTTTCCAATCCGAACAGACCAGGAACTTCTGCTGTAGAGGTATGTCAAAAAGCCAAATATCCTTCCAAAAACTCGTAACGCTCTCCTGACCCGGCTGTCCCCGAAACAAAGAGAATAAATCATCCTTAATACCTTGTATCTGTTTCCAATGGCCTGAAAACGACAATCTAACCGGAATGAAATTCCATGACCTTGAATTACCATGGATGGCCGAAACCACTTTGCGCCATAGACTGCCCCTTTCCACCTTGTAAAACCCTTGCTATATTACTTTAACAAAGCCTGGGTCTACTATAGCGTAGCCATTCATATTCTTTTCTCCAACTTCTTTTGTTTCCTTCTTAATCTCCACTAAAGGTATCTCTTCGTTTCTCTCCTTGTGGTGTAACTCTTGCGGCGTTCATCTACTCATCACGCACAACCACTTTCCTTCACCTTTCTTTCTTATTTTTTTCCTAAATAAACCTGTTCGTTTTCTTTTCTTAACATAATTATTGTAGCAACCCTTTCTGCATTTCGGAACACCACCATAAGAGGATACAAATATGTAACAAATAAAAAGGTTATGATCATGTTCTAAGTAATCATAAAAACAATCACCTTTGCGCTTTTTTTCCTCATGCCCGCGCTTTTTTTGCGCTTCTCGCCTAGGCCACAGGCGAAGCCTAAGTGCCTTGAGTGCGCCTCACGCCTTTGATAACTATGAGACAAAACCCTATGAGTTAGGGCAATACCAGATCAAACATTATATGCTCATGACACCAAACCTGTGTAGCAATATTGGTGCAACCTCCTATGAATCAACATCAGAGCCTATGTCTACTTTCAGCAATCTAAAACCCTATGAGTAAAGGAAATAAAGGTAGACAAACCCAACACCTTATTATCAAAAAACCAAATCAAAATATACAACTCGACCCTTTTATCCCATCCACCCAACCTGTGCATTTAACTTAAAAAATGTGATGGGATAACTTACAGGGAGTTACAGTTCATTTGCAGCATATTTTTATTAAAGACTTAGGGTATGTTTGATAAAACTAGCTGGAGGCTGGTAGCTGCAAGCTGGTAGCTGGAAGCTGTTAATTGGAACCTTTTTAAATATATTTTGGTGTTTGGCAGAGTAGCTGGAGCTTTTAATAAAATGTATAAAATGACCAAAATGGTCATAATTAAAAGATTGTAAAGAAGGTTTTTATTTTATTTTTAAAATAGAATGGGTATTTGTGTCATTTACTAACTTAAAGCTTGTAGCTAGTAGAGCTTTTTCTTAAAAGCTACTACTAGTAGCTTTTCACTGTAGAGCTTTTTCTCTAACCTAAAAGCTTCCAGCCCCTTCAACCAAACAAGGCTTTTTATTAAGTAGGAGTTTTTTCTTAAAAGCTTAAAGCTTGAAGCTCCTAAAAGCTCTTAAAAGCTCCTTGCCAAACATACCCTTAAAGGCTGCTCTATTTAGAGACGACTGAAAACAACAATTTTATAATTGAATAACATGACAAATTATAGGTAAAAAATAACTAATTACATCTATATAATGTTGATTATATTAATTAGAACATAAGGTATGAACATAATATTTAATCAAGTGTACCTGATTTGCTTAACCGTTCAGGAACCTCAGTAATGGAAGACACCATCATTTTGATCGGGTTCCCTTTAGGGTATGCAGTTCTGATGGTTTATGTGTTCTTGAGTTATGAACACATTGAGAGAGAGAGAGAGAGATGGGAGACAACTAATGGTGCTATGTTGTTATTATTGTGAGTCAACCCTAATCTCATAATATCTCTTCATATTTATGCATACACAGGGGACACCCTAATAAGGCCCATCTAATGATAGTCCGCCCATCAAAGACATATCTGTTATTGGGCTTAGGATAATATTAATAATTGATCATATCATTATATAAATGATTATAATGGCTATCGATAAATATACAAACGTTATGTATATTTATTCCAACATTCTCCCACTTAGCCGAGAAATCATTTATTATGAGTATTACGTAAATCTGCAGAGATTAATACTCATTTTAGTTCTAAACCCAAAATGTAGCAGAGAAATACAGCCGTTAAGTCTTTATTCGACTTAGGACCCCCATTAATCATACTACATCCAAATTTAAAACTTACCATTAGGATCAATTAATGTTATGCCCTTAGTTGATTTGTTATATTATTGTCTTTATGCCATTATGCTAGCTTAGCATACTAATAGACAAACAAATCATAATGAGGAAAATTAATCATTAGTCATTAGTCATAAGTCATTCATAGTACGATATGTAGTTGTACATGGTCATTAGTAGTACCATTTTCTCTTAGTTGGCCCATTAGTGAGACTTATGGGTGATAGACCTTTAGTTATTGGATCCATAAGCATATCATGAATGCATTCGATACAAAATTCTGATTTCCTCTATTTGTTCTTAATCATAAGCGAACAATAATTTCGTATCGAACTCTAATGCAGCTCCTCTAAAACTGTTACTGTTCGAGAAATTAGGGCAACTGACTTTATCACAGTAAGTCTTCAACTTAGTATTTACATGGAGTTAATAAGTTATGAGTCATCTGATAAATTTACCAACAACATTTAATGACCATTTTGTTGTGATCAGCAACACATTATGTCATGATAACTTAGGTTGTTGTTACAGTTTCTTATGACTCCTCCATAAGATAGTTATGTCTGCTGACGTTATGATATACCCCAAAATTGACACTTGATTTCCTTTGAATATAACAAAGTTAGAATAAGAGTAGTCAATTACTTTAGATTCTCACTTCTTCTTTAGATTATAGTCTCTTGTTTCTTAAAGATATTGTAATGTTCCATTAGATGCTTTTCATCAATCTAGACAAGTCTAGTATCAAGCAATACGAACAGTATCATAAACAAGAATAGACTTAAATTTACATCAGTCTTCTAATTAATAAAGCATAAGGTGATAATCTCAAACTATCCTATTATCCTCTAAAAGAGAGCAATGTTGTATGTTACATACTTAAGGACCCGCTTAGAGTAAAACTTATGGGATGAAACTAATATCCCGTTGGGTCTATCTCGGTATATTTTGATTCCTATTACGTAAGAGGAATCCCCGATAGTCATCATGTCAAAATTATGCATGAACAATGCTTTGACTTAGGTAACATATACTTGTCATGAGAAACGTCATCTATGTAAGGACAAGTTTTCATTAGTTGCTCCCACTCATCTTGAGGTAGGTTCTTTAATCCACTTAGTTCTTGATGAAGATAATTTCATTATGATTCCAACACATTTTATGCTTGCATCAACCCATACATGGATCTTATTGACTTACAGACTAAGTGTTCTTACCCTTCAGTTTAGAACTTTCAGGTTGCTTAATGAACATGTAGGTCATTGTTATGGAAAGTTATCTTAATGTCCATCTAATGTGGCTCTTAGTAATTATGAGCTACTAGGACGGTAATGATCCTCAAATAAATCTTTTGAAATGCAGATAAGAAGATTCTTTGATAATTTAATCCCTTATTAAGTATAATCTTTTACAATCAATCTTATCTTACAACGTTCGCATTCGGATCTGGTTTAATTATGAATACCTTTAAGTTATTCAACCAAATCCCAAACGTTGTTCTAAATTATGGAATGAGTTATGCTAATAATAGCTTTATTCCATTTAGAAGATTGGTTGATACTAATGATTTAATTAAAAGATGGAGGATCGGTAAACTTTCTAAACATCCATTTTGTGTTAGTCCGGCAGGTTACATAATCATCATAGTTAATGTACTTTTGAGACCCAGATGACCTCCTGAGTTGAACATTGGGTTTATTATGACACAAACTTAACTTTAGTTAGGTGTTTTTGTTTTCAGGTATATAATGAGCAATATTAGTTTATAAGTGTGTAAGAGTTGGTGCAGTAAGATGTACAAGAGGACTAATCGAAGTTAAAGTCGGAGTTAAACTTAATGAGTCTCGAATTTTAATGAGCCTCTCCTCCGCATCTTGTAATTCCGAAAAGTCATAATAAGTACTTTTACTACTCCCACTTACCTTAAAAATCTTAATGAAGCATGTTTAAGATCTAACATTTGGAAGATCCATAGATTTTGATATAGAAAACGACCTAATGATATTTATTTTCGTTTCTCTTGATGAGAGATTACTTTAGTAAGAAATGTAAGTTCGCCCATATTTAGGCATCCACAAAACTTTGTTAGGAGTACATTAAATGCTAAGGAGACAAGTTGTGGTGGAGCGTTGTCCAGTACAAGAGGTGTAATTTGAGGATAGATCAAATTTCCGTTCCCCCCACCTCTGTAACTTTTGCAAGTCATAAGTAGGATATCTAATGCTCCCACTAATCTTTTAGGTCTCTTAGTATCTCCACATAATAAGTTTTAACGATGCGTGTGAACGAGAATATTTCATATATTTTATACTTGATTTCCCTTATAGTCCAAATTTCATAAGGTGTTTTAAGGACATACTTAGAGGGAATCTTATTAAGTATATATGAATTGATTTCTTTAATACTTTGGTCTGTAGGAAACGAGTTAGATATTTGTTTAAGCTCCACTAATGTCAATTAGTTAAGACTTATGATGGAAGCCCATTTATTCCTTTCGCCATTTAATGTTTAGGGCGTTTAACACATGCTTTAAAGTCACTGAGAATGAGATTTGATATCCAAGCATCCTTTAGTGACCTGATCATGATTTCTCATGAATTTTTGGCCTTACTGGATGAATGGAATGGGTCTCATTTTCCTTTGTTAAATTTTCATTTTCATGATAACAAAGTTGTGAAAATGTATTGGATCATTTAGTTTTATTTCATAAGGTTTCTATTCAGATAATGACAACAAACAATATGAGAGTTTTACCTAATAGTGGCTTTGGTTTGGTCATTAAAACCTCGTAAGTGTCAAAAATTGTAGCTTTTAGTATTGATACTAAATTCTGAGTAATCTCAAGAATATCGTAAGATATCATAAAGCTTCAACACTAAGATCAGTTATTAATGGTTAATAGACCCTTAATTTTGCCACCAACTCTCATCTTAAGTATTTGTTGAATTATGGTAAGGAAACGTATAAAACTAGACTCAACAATCATGTGTTAATTGGAATTCATTAGCGTTTGTGGAGTTAAATATCCTTAATTAGGCACTATATATCTTAGCCAACTGTTCTCTTTACGTATGGGTAATCTCATTTCTTATGCCTATTCTTAATGGCACAGTTTTGGTTAGTAAGACTTTCCCTTTTGAGAAACTTATAGCTGAAAGTAGTACTTGTGTTATGTTTCCAGACCTTATAATTATCCTCTCTATGGTAATTATTCTTCGTCTTTTAGGTTTAATGGTAGTAAGGTGAATAACATCAACTTTTCTAGTTTAATGCCTTCCTTTTCCTGTACGTAATTTGCTATCAACACACTCATTTTTTTACTTTGATATTTCTGAGTGTTATAGTTGATTCATAATGCATCTAATCGTACTGGTGGAAAAGTCATTATGCACTAGAAATTAATTGATTTCCATGTGTAACCCCTTAGCTTTATGGGTCATGTTATTCAATGTTAAAAATGTATTCACATAAGCCATTCAACGATAGAGTTATATTTATTTATTTCATGCTTCTTAGGAATTCGTTATATTCTTTCATTTCCATAGATAATACATTAGTCTTAGGAATTTCAGAATCTTTAATAGCTCACCTGATAGGAATCAGTAAAAGCGTTCTTGATTACCATAAGAGAAATTTTGTTTATTCCTTCCACTTTCTTATGCTCATGAGTTATTCTGAAAATACTTTTATCACATAGAGCAGTGGGAATGTCATGTCTTAAGAGGTAACTTAATAAGAACAAAAGTTAAGAAAAACTCTTCTTAGTTTTGATAATTAGAGTGGATCAGTTAGTTGAGATAGTACTTTATAGAAGAATGTGAGATTAGTTTCGAGTTTCGAGTTACGGGTATTGATGTAAGGCAGACTTAAATTATGATCATTATATTAATGAAGGATCATTAATTGTGAGGATCAATTTTGTAATGAAGATGTGATAATATAATAACACCAACATAAGCTACTTAAATAACATGCTCTAGCTTTGGCTATACGCTATTTATTTAAGTATTAAGTTGCTAACAGTGAATGTAACACATCACTTTTGGGCAGAAGTGAGACACTCAAAGTTCTAATGCAATACGCTCAGTTCACCAACATAATCTGTTACACATCACCTTTGGGCAGAAGTGAAACCTTATGGCACTTATGTGAATGAGCTACAATGCTTAACGAGATCTTTATAACGAACTAATGTGACACATCACCTTTGGGCAGAAGTGACACCTCAAAATGTTATTGCAAGTTAAGCAAGGTTTTATAATGTTTTGAATAAACTTGATACATTATGTTTTATCAAAACTGTAAATTTTATTAGAGATCCTGAAAAATAATGGGTCCTCAGTAATCTTATGAGTTCCCGAAAGAAAAAAAAAGTTCTCGAATAGCATAAGGGGTTCTCAGAAAAATAATGAGTTCCCGGAAAACTTATGAGATCTCGAATAACATAAGGGTTCTCGAAATTATGAGTTCTCGAAAGTGAGGAGCTCCCGAAAGACTTATGAGATCGCGAATAAATCATGAGTACTCGAAGACTTAATGAGTTCTCGAATATCAGAATTAGTTTTCGATATACTAATGAGTTCTCGAATATATTATGAGGACTTGAATAACTTATGTTTTTGGAAAACTTTAACAGTTCTCGGATTCTTTAATAGTTCTCGAAAAAAAATATTGGTTCTCGAATACATGATAGTTCTCGATAAATAAGATGGGTTCTTGGAATCATTATGGGTTCTCGAAAAAACATTATGGTTTTCGAAGATGAAGACCTTGACCAAGAACTCCTATTCGTGAACCTGATTGAAAGCTTTATAACCGAGAACCTGAATTCGGGAACTGAGAGATTCTCCGAGAACTTAATTTATTAATCTTTAAAACCGAAAACAAGTTATTATTATCGAAAACTAAAAGTGATAGAGTTAGGTGGTTCAAAAAATTAGGGATTTAATTATATCTTTTTCCAATTTTAGATAGGAATAATTATCTTCAAAGATTTCATAATATTTTGAAATCTTTGCATAATATTTTGAAATCTTTGACTTTATCAACATGATTTCAAAATTTTTGGAGATTAAGTTTTCTAAAATATCGAAAACAAGATTTAATCCAATCTTGAACCAAAACATAATAATTTTCGGTTTTCTTATGATGTTCTTGAAGAACATCAACCGAAAAAAAAAATAACACAAACAATATGATCTTTATCTCATAAATCCGTAGTTATCTCCGATTAAATTTATGGAGCGAATTTGATAATAGAACATAAAATTATTAATAAAATTTCACCAAATAAAGTTTAGAATTAAAAAAAATCCATTAGTGAATTCTTAAGGATTGCCGCAAACAACAACAACAAAAAAAATACACGGACATTGATTCAATCAATTTTCCTATATTGGTTTTGATTTTGTGAATCAAAAAATAATTAATTGAAATCATATGTATTCATATTTTTCTATGCGTACATATTAATGCATAGAATCAAAACATTATTTTGTGAATAAAAAAATAATTAATTTTCGTGATTTGTCCAGAACATCATATGATTTAATTTAATTATTACAAATCACAAAAGAAAAAAAACGTGAGTTTCAAGATTGAACATAACATAAATCGAATTATAATTGATATAATCAACATAGCTCTGATACCACATGTTGATTATATTAATTAGAACATAAGGTATGAACATAATATTTAATCAAGTGTACCTGATTTGCTTAACCGTTCAGGAATCTCAGTAATGGAAGACACCATCATCTTGATCGGGTTCCCTTTAGGGTATGCAGTTCTGATGGTTTATGTGTTCTTGAGTTATGAACACATTGAGAGAGAGAGAGAGAGAGAGAGAGAGAGAGAGAGAGAGAGATGGGAGACAACTAATGGTGTTATGTTGTTATTATTGTGAGTCAACCCTAATCTCATAATATCTCTTCATATTTATGCATACCCAGGGAACACCCTAATAAGGCCCATCTAATGATAGTCCGCCCATCAAAGTCATATCTGTTATTGGGCTTAGGATAATATTAATAATTGATCATCATTATATAAATGATTATAATGGCTATCGATAAATATACAAACGTTACGTATATTTATTCCAATATATAAAATATTGGTCTATCAAAATCTTATCATCTATATTAAGACTTTCCTAACATTAGGCCTTAAAGTAGACTTTAATGACGACAAAACAAAGTAGATTGCAACATGTCTTAAAGAAAAGTTGAAGTTACCTATCGGAACTCACTTGACCTGTCAACCTTTTGACCCTATCTCTAAAAGGGCTACATCGTGCACGATTGATATCCAAGTTACATCGTACACATTTGATATCCGAGTTACACGGGTCAAGTGTGTCAAATTTTATTCGCTGTTATTTAACCACACAAGACTTGAATTAATTAATTAAAATGATATGAGATAACCACCCCTAAACCAAATAAATCCTTTTAAAAAATTACAATTTATCATCTAGGAAATACACATAGATAGTAAGAGCAGAATTTTATTAAAAATCTATTTAAAAAATAGAAGGAAATATCACCTAATTTCAACTCTTGTAACCTTTTCAAGGGTCTGAGATTTGACAATGCACAGTAGCCTGCACATAACATGCGATGTTATTGATAAGGATAGCCATAGCTTGAACCAATGGAGCACATAAGATGTAATGGTTCAAATGAGTTTAGGTAATAAAAGACATCTTTAAGTGATCAGTGAACTAAAGTATATGTAATACCAATTAGAGTACTTAAACAATAACTTGATGTTTATAAAGTGCAATAATTTAGGAAATTGACCATGGGTAACTATCCACATAAAAGAACACTCAGCCACTATATAGCCATCATTGTAGGCGGACATGTTTGTATATTTCATTAGGATCTTTAATATGAAAAAACCAATATGAACCAAAAATCATAGTATGTCAAAAATATTGTATGTTCACAAAATAAACAATCACAATATTCATTATAAATATTTTCGACCTGTTTGTTATGAACCTAACTCACATGTACTTTTACCTTGTTCATATGAATCACTACATTGTTATATCTTCTTGCAAAAGGTCTTGTTCAAGCCGACTATGTGTTGACTTCATCATAGTCTTTGACTCCAATAGAAAAACACATAAAATATAATTTTTAGGCATTCAACTTGTTTACTTAATGGATGATAAGTGAACTGTTTAAAAGATGAGAAATTAGAGCAAAATAAAAGAGACATTTTTTAGATTATTCTTGAAATTTTTCTCAAATTTGACATGGATAGATGTGCATTTGGTGATGTTACTACTCAAGTACAGTTCATTGCATACCCAAGACCCAAACTAAATATCATCAATTCAGTGAAGTTGTTAAAGGGTTATCCTATTAACAATAAGCATGGTAACTAAAGTTTGCAAAGCCTATAAGAAAGTATGTTAACAAATGAAGCACACTTCACACTTTCTTGATCAATTTAGTCAACCAGAATACCAGCACCGAGTCAACAAACATACAACTGCCATAATCAGAATTCAAACGATTTTAACCTGAAAAAAAAAAAATCTAAAAGTCACCAATCAATTAGTCACTAAATTAACGAATCCCGGCCTAAGCTCTACTACCGAACAACCAGATAGCTATACTAAGCTTAAAACGATTTAAGTGGTATGTATTAAAAAGACTTTAGGCATCTTCAACCGGTTCGACCCATTTGACTTGTTCCCCTTTCATTTTTTTTTTAATTTGAACCGTTTGAGATATTACAACCAATATAGATTTGCTTTCAAAACACCAAATAATAAACAAAGAAACCCTAACAGTCATTCAGCTCTAAAAAATATACACACAAGAATAATGTTTGTATGTCTATTATACATATAAATAAGTATTTAATGCAGCACACAACGGTTTAAGCTAAATATGCACTCACATCAACATATTTCTTAGCCATGGGTCGGAATACAAGGTTTTCTAGGAGAGCTTCGTCAGTAGACAGCTTCAGGAGACCCTTTTTCTTACCAGTAAGAAGCTCTCTGTTTTACCACTGCTGTTTAGAAAAACAGTTGATGCAATTAACAAATAAGAAAAAAAAAGCTTATGGTTAAGGTCGAACATATTTATAAACCAAGTTCGCGTCATACCACTCTCCACTATACTAATACTTCCCAAAGACCAAACAATACAACTATATCTGTAGATTGAATCCCACAATATAATCCTAATATATTATATGCCAGCTTACTTACTATGGTATGCAACTTAAAAATATTAGCAAGTCAAATAGGCAACGACTTTAACTTCCACAAGCCATACATTACTCACGGTTCATCAGCGGACACGCCATATGTGGCATTTTTGTCTTAGCATCATAAGCAAAGTTATCACGTGTATTCTGTTTTTTTTTCTGCATTTTAATTATTGGGTCGGTTTGTTTCAATAGACCACCATATGGATCATATGATACACCAAACAATTTAAGATTTTAGTCATATCATATAAAAACTTACTATAACCCAAAGGGGCTCCGTATGGCCATCTTATAGCGCAAATAATTATGGATCAAATGATATACTTATCCATCCATTTCTGTCATTAAAGTAATGCATCCATAAAAATTAGATTAAGATAGCATATTGGTTTCAGATTCTCAAAAGGAAAAGTCAAACCTTACATTTAGAGGGGCCTGCACAATTTTAAACTTTTCCACAAGCTTGAATAACCTGAAATAGAAATAGGAATATAACTATCAAAACCAAAAAGATTCAAAAAACTAATATTGGCAAGATGGGTGGTTCGTTCAACCAATTAACTTTAGAAAAGGAAGAGGCTTTGGTCAAAATTTGAAAGTTACATTAATAAAAATGTGAATCATTCATAACATAGTTAACATAATGCATCAATAAGAACACACGGAATCATAACACATCATTCCAGCAGAAGGTTATGATTTTACTCCATGAACCAAATATAAAACAATATCCGGTACCCATTTGACAATTTCAATCTGCTAAAAGGAAATTACTGAAGATCAATGTAGGAAATTCCTTTAATCTAATATCAGTTTAACAAATTATTCTTATTGATGAATAATAAGGTCCCATTAGTGGTCCTGTAAAGTAGCTACATCATCATAACCCTTACCCAAATAATCCATCCCAAATGTAGTAAATTAATAAATATATCCTAATTGATGTTCTAAAAAAGTGAAAAATTGAAGCATTATATTACATGTTGTTCATGACACGAACCTTAATTCCCATCCACATATCGAATAAAGTTCATTCAAACTGATCATGGCAGGATCTGAATCATTTTCACTCTTTTCTAGTGCTTTATTCTTATACTGAAGAAAAACATAATGTAACGCCTCGTTAATTCAATAAATAATAATAATAATTATTTTTTTCTTATAAATGTTCACACGTCTATATATACGTCTATTATTGATATATATGTACATATAGTCCATATACTCGAGCTAAATCCGCTTATATGATCGAATAACACGTTATACGTAATAACATACTAGTAAACCGACGCTTATCCTTGTAAATTTCTAATCACGACAAAAAAATATATATATATATATATATATATATAATAATTACGAAGTTGAATACTCGTTTTAATTAGTTTTACATTTAAATGTACGTGAAGTAACCATCTAGGGATTGAACGAGTCCAGTTCATAGATGAAACCCGAGTCAGTAACTAGTTCGTTTAAACAATAACTTCCATCTAACTTCCACCTACCAAATACCCTAACTATATAAACACCTTAAACTCATCCCACCTCCTTCCATCTTCTTCTTCACTAAAACCCTAGCTACCATCCTCTTTAACCTCCTCCTTCATTTTTTTCCTATATCCATTCTTATACACACAACACAATGCAAGTCCCTCCCTGCTCTCTCATCTCTCCCTACTCTCTCTCGCTCAAGACATAGCGGCGGCGGCCGCCGCCGCCGACCACCATCTCGGCCACAACAACCACCTGAACCGTACCTCCTCCCCTACCTCGTCACTGAAACAGTGCAGCGGCAGCAACAACAGAACACAACCATGACCCGCTGCCAATAACAACCACCACCACCCGAGCCGCCGCCAACCACCACCCTTACTCTCTCCTCCTTCTACTCCCTGCCCTCTTCCCTCCGGCCCCTGTTACGCCGCCGCCGCCGATAACAACCAACAACACAGCAGCGGCATCAGCAAACAACAGCACAGAGACCAGGTCTGGTTGGGTTCAGATTATCATGGTTGTCGGGTCAAGGTACTCGAATGGTCTTGTATCAGGTTGTTTAGTTTAGGTTTGGCAGTTGGGTTCGGGACTCGTTCGGGTTATTCTTCTGGTTCGGACATTGGTGCAGCGTAGGCGGTAACATTCGTTTTTGTTTCCTCGATTCTTTTCTGTTTGTTCCATGTTGGTTGTGTTCCGATTAGGTTCCGATTGTTGGTCTGCTTTCTGTTTAGGTCAACACCGGTCAACCGGACCGAGCCAGTCAAGGTTCAGTCAACCGTTTATGGCTGACTTTAGCCAGCGGTCAAACCGGGTCAGCCAAACATCCTCAGCAGTCAGCAGCCAAAGCTAGTCAACACGAGAACCGGGACAGCTTACGTGTCGTTCGTTCGTGAGCATTGTCGGGAAGGTATAACGCGTACCCTATTTTCGGTCTCTTTTATCTTTTCTTTGCGTAAGGTTATATTATTTTGTGTAGAATGAACGAACCGAACGTGACTAAAAGGTATCTTATTAAGTGACTTGAACGAACGGAAAATAACTAACTTATAACATACTTAATGTCGTGAGGATAATTAAATGTTAAACTATATATGTAGAAATATCACTTACCAAGATGCATAGTTTCTCATTATTATAGTATTCATAAATTAAACAGTTGTGTCGTATATACAATCGCTTATTTGAATAATGTTATGATTATGAAATTGACGATTGAGTTTTGAGATAAAATAGACGACTTGCGTCGTCTGGTTTCTTACAAAAACAGAGGAGACTCTGCCCAAATTTTTATAAAATATAACAAACATAGCGGATGGTCAAATATATATTATTTCGTACAAAAGAAGCTATGTTTTGCAAATAAACGCTATTCAACCTTTATTTTGTCATGATATAAAAGCGTACATAAATAAACATAATACATGCGAATCAAGTTACACATATTATTTTTTTCACTATCTTAAATAGTTCCTTCTAACTAATTTCAAGTCGTGAAACTGAATATGATATTAAAGTATACATTATATATATAACTGTACCGACACGCATATTTTCAAGAAACTAAACCAAGTACTATCGGTTCGTTAAGTCATACACACTTTGAGACGCGCATTCGTGCAATGCGAGTCTAGGTAGTTGTATAAGCTATCTTTACAACCAAGAAATGAATTAAACTTATTTGCATTAGAAATTAAGGCGTCCTTTACTTGTAATAGGACACAAGAATTCAGTTAATCCAGCTTCAGACATTGTTTGTTATTCTTTCGTAATGCACTTCAGGTGAGTTCATACTTGTCCCCCCTTTTATTCTTTATTCTTTGGGGCTCAACATGTATCACTATCAAAACTTAAACGATTTCATACTCTTAAACTATTATGCTCAATCTAAATGCTATTATGCTATGCCATGCTAGAATTCAAAGTCTTACATACAAATGTACGATTAGTTAACAACCCACCTTACATGTATAGCGCTATAGGTTGACACGCCGCCCCCTTTATGGGTCATGCTAAGATGAAGTCTTTTGTGTTATCGAGTGTTGTTGCCGTTTGTATGGTTCTACGTGCATATGCTTATAACATGATGATTTGAGTAAAACTTTCTTATATTATGTACGTAAGTCAAAACTAGTATGCTCACCAATACTTTATGTGTTGACGGATATTTTATACATGTTGCAGGAAAAGCTTGATGAGACGATACAAGAAACATCACTTAGGATTCGGCCTTAGAAACAAACGAAACAAATCTTTATTTTACGTCGTGTTCAAGTTAATGTATTTTTTTTATGAACAAATTGTATGCTTGTTGAATCTTAGATTACGAATGAAATCTACTTTAATCTTTTGTCACAATTTAGCGTTATGAAGTCTTTGAACAATCTATCACAAGTCTCACCTCGATGTTTCCGCCATCGGTTGGGGTGTGACACATAATAACATGATGCAACCCAATTAAGTTACCAACATTGAAATTAGATGTAGGTGAAATATAAGAGGGCAAATTTCCTACACGACATTGCTACTAATCCAAATCAACTTAAATATTACCGACTCTCAATCAAAGCCCCAACCATAATCGTGTTCAACCTGTAAGTGCAAAAATCCATACCAGAATTTTGGATGAGTACGTGAGAAGACTTGGTATGAAAAAAAAATTAATAAACTTGATAACCTGGAGTATGGATACTGAAAATGCGGGTACATCAATCGGTGGACGTGGCCGGTGATTTGGCGTCCACAAATTTGGTAACAACATGATAATAAAATAAAGGGTTAGAAGCACCATAAGCAATTTCTTAAATATAGTGCTCAGTATCTTCCATTATATAGGGTTTTGGTTGCAGATTCAAATCATGAAGACCATATTTTGCGTTTATAAAAAAGAAAAAGAGATAAAAATCCATGAACCCGATTGTACCTGTAAGATGTAACTTCTATGTCTGTATTGTTGAGGACAATAACAATAGAGGAAGAGCAGATACATGAGAGGGAGAGAAACTGGAAAGAAGATAGAAAGAGGCAGAGGTTTACCTTGAATGAGGAAGAAAGGCAGTGATGTGATGCAAAGAATGACATGTCTTGGAGAAGAGGCGGATTGCAATAGTGTGCGGTAGAAAGGAGATTAGGGTTTATTGACGGGTCTGGGTACCTACCGGGTCGGGCGCGTGTTTTTGCCAAAAAAAAAAAAAAAAAAAAAAGGTTGTGAGAAAGCCACGTGGATGCTTAGTTGGAGCTTATGTGGAGCACAGGTGGATGCCCTAGCAAGGAGACAAGTGTCCCCTAATTACTCTTTTATTAGACCAACCGGAGTGGGGGCGGGAGAGGGGCGGGAGAAACTTCACCGGCGTGGGGGAATTGATTTTGCCACGTGGCACTTAATCATTGGGCCACACTTATTACATGTTACCGTTTAAAAAAAAAAAGAATACCGTTATGCAACGGCTAGTATTAAAAAACAAAATTATTATATATATATATATATATATATATATATATATATATATATATAACAATACCATCCTCTACACAAACACACACTCCTTTTTTCATAAAATCCTCTCCAAACTATCATATATTTTCAAAAAAAATTGCAAGATGTCGGGTGATTCTTCGAGTTCAGACGATATGTTTGATCAACTCGCTTTGGATGACTTGGGCGAAGGTGCCGCAGAAATGTTAATGGCGACCGTTCAGAACGTCGTTAAAGCTATAGCGGACGACGAAGGGACCTCCGAACCACCCAAGCGTAGAAAGTATATAGTTCGTGAATGACAAACCGGAAATGAGTCATTGGTACGTGATTACTTCTCACCCGAATCAACATACGATGAAAGAAGTTTTAGGCGGCGTTTTCGTATGAGTCGTAATTTATTTTTAAGAATAACAAATGATTTAGAAAATAATTTTGATTATTTCAAACAAAGGCCCGATGCACGTGGTCAGATGGGATTTACCGCGATGCAAAAGGTCACAGCCGCGCTTCGATCATTGGCTTACGGAATGAGTTCCGACATAATGGATGAGTATCTAAGGATGGCCGAGCGAACGGCTAGAGAAAGTACTCAGTTTTTTTGTGCGGGCGTCATTGATTTATATTTAAAAAGATATTTGAGAAAACCAACATTTAGTGACGTCCACCAACTTTTAGAGTTTCACGAAGAAAAACATGGTTTTCCCGGTATGCTCGGGAGTTTAGATTGTATGAAATGGGAGTGGGAAGTTTGTCCAACTGAGTGGCAAGGCCAACACGCTAGCGGTTTTCATAAAAGGCCGTGTATGATGCTTGAAGCGGTTGCGTCACAAGATCTTTGGATTTGGCATGCGTTTTTTGGTGTGCCCGGTTCGTTGAACGATAGGACTGTTCTTAATCAGTCCCCAATCTTCAACGATCTTATAAACGATGTTGCACCAAAAGGAACTTTTTTTTTAAACGGGGTAGAATATAAGTACGGGTATCTTCTAGCAGATGGAATTTACCCTGATTGGGCCGTGTTCGTAAAATCGTTTACACGGAGGACTACGTTAAACCCTAAGAGAAAAAAGTTTAACAAAGCTCAAATGGCTGCACGGAAAGATGTTGAGCGTGCTTTTGGTGTGTTGAAAAAAAGATGGCGCATATTGGCCACACCCTGCCGACTGTGGGAAAAAACGCATATACGAAATGTGATGTACGCATGCATTATTTTACATAACATGAATTTGGAGGATGAATGGTGTGCAATATGCGAGTACTATGGTGAGGAAACGCAGCAAAGTCAAGCAAACATTACGGATGAAGAAAGAAACGCCAACAACTTTGAAATCAAAAATAGCCAAACACATCACAACCTTCGAGCGGATCTGGTTGATCATATTTGGAGTGTACCAAGAGATTACCCATCTGATGAAGACGATAGCGATAACTAAAGTGTATTTTTTTTATGTTTTTATTAAAATTTCATGTATTTTTGGTTTGTTAGTGTTTTTTTATTTACTTTGTAGTTTATTATGAATTAATATTATGTTTTTTTTAAAATTTTGTTTTATATTTATTAAAAAAGAAAGTTAAAAACAAAAAAAAAGAAAAAATAAAATGCCACATGTCACTTCCCCCCCCACAAGGGTCCCACAAGTGCCACATGACGCTTCATCCCTCTCTTCCCCCCCCCCCCCCCACCACTCCTTATAGTCTTAGTGTAGGTAGATATAGATGATGATCGGTTTATTTAAAGTAAGTTATTAATAATTGATATGATTTAAAATAAACAAAAAATATAAAATTCGTATTCACAAATTTGAAAAAGTGAAACTGAAAATTCAAAATTTTTGAAACTTTACAGTTGAAAACTTATACATTGATTTTTATAAATTTTATTTAATTATTACCATTTAAAACACAGTTTATTTTTATAAACACAACTATCATAATTCAATGATTAAATTTATATAATAGTTTTATACTTTATTTTTTTTACTAAAATTTAATAAAAAAACGTAACAGTGTAAGTACCCTGTAATAAAAAATATATTGCACATTTTTTAAAACATAAATTATATTAATTAAAAAGTTCATTTGAAGATAAAAAAAAACTATATAATAAAGTAAGTATAGTAATACCTTATTTTCTGAAAGTAAGGTTTCATCAGACATTGGTCTAATCTTTGAGGCTTCTCAATGAACAAAATGAGTCTTACCCCTGTACCAAAAACAAACACGTAATTAATTTTTTCAGTTTTTTCAACAATTAAAAGCATCAAGATTAAAAGATAATCCTATACATTATTATATATCAAATGAAAATGTAAAAGAATATATTAAAAAGATTATGCTTGTAAACAATATATTGTAAATGTAATTTGCTAAAATAAATACTACTGAATAAAACATAAAACAAATCGTATCAAGTTTTTAAAAAATTAAATCATGTAGATTAAAAAGTTGAGATGTAAGTTTTATAAATTCTCAAAATAATTGTATAACCGAGATTAAGATTGTTTATATAGTTTGAATTTGAATTAGTTTAAAAAATTGGAAAATAGAAATTTAATAATTCTATTTAATTGATTTTCGGTTAAATATATATTATTAATGATGATTGTATTATTTTAAGGAAGTTACTAATCTGGATTGGGAGAATTAATATAAATTCGAATTTAAAAGTTTGAATTCACAATTCAAATAAATTCAAACTGAAATTTTAAAAATTTCGAAATAATTCTCAATGTCATTCAAGGATATTTACTACCTTTCCAAATATGTGGCACAAACTTAGGAAACCAATTCTCCGAAATTAAATGCTCCATAATTATTTCAGATCCTTATCCAGAATCCAAACTAAGGGTTTGGCTCTTTATTCGATCAAATCATATTAACATAACAATCAACTATTTAACACCAAACCATATGAGATCTGTAAGAACAATTATGAACAATATATGAACTTCATATCTCAACCTTAAAAGACATGCATCCCATCGAACATAACAGACTCGGCCAAAACAAAAAGGATTATGTTGCTTAATCATAAGTTAGCCAAAACAATGATTAATTATGGAGTTTGTTACATTATCAATGTGACAAATGATTCTTCAAACCAACATAAAATATAATTGGACATGAAAAAACAACCCTCAAGTAGGGCTGTGCAAAGGGTCCAGAACCGAACTGACCCGACACGGACCAATCAGAACCGTATACCCTTTTATTGTTGAAATTAGGAACCATGAACCGAACCTTAAAAGGTTATGTGGTTCCGGTTCCTAAAGGTTCTATGGTTCCGGTTCCTTCATATGTTTCTAAAAATAACCCATGAGTTTCTTTTTTAAGTCACTTTTCGTTTCTCGACTTATGTTTTCATAACAATTTTGTCATTCGCATCACTCGAAAAATATGTGAATATGTAATGCATACATCATAAATACACACACACACACATCACAGCGACATTCATAAATATTTACTTCAAATTTGGATATAATATATATTATATAATATATCATATCTATGCATATACAATTTTGTCATCCACATCACTCGAAAATTATGTGAAAATCTAATGCATACATCACACAAATGCACACACACATCAGAGCGACATACATAAATATTTACTTCACATTTGAATATAATATATATTATATAATATATCACATCTATGCATATACATCAAGCCGAAAAATATTTCAAGAAAAATACATTGTTATTCTTATAAATAATATTTTAATATTGTATTAACAATACGTTAAATCGATCACAATAACACGTAAAAAACGAATAGTGAAAAGACATAAAAAGATTATTTTTTTAATTAAAATACAAACGGTTCTTTTGGTTCTTATATAAGAACCGTGGGTTTGGAACCGACCCGACCCAGAACCGATAATTCATATAAATCTAGAACCGGAAAACGACCCATATATTTAAAAAGGTTCGGGTCCAACGTTCTCGCGGGTCGGGTCCAAGGTTCCTGTGGGTCCGAACCACGAAATGCTCACCCCTACCCTCAAGCATTCAAAAACATCAAAACCCATACAAAACTCAATCCCGAATATAAACATTCATGAATAAACAGTCACGATTCCCATAAAATATTACTAACCTCTTGGAACCGAAAGATCTATCTTTACTCATCTTTATATACGGCCATGGTTGTCTAGCACCGAATCAAAAGTTGACTCGGGTAACAATCATAATAAAAGATAAAGGTTAGATTTAGAGTTTCTAATGTCGATTATAGAGGATAGATATGAAGTTCAGGTTTGAATGAGAATGAGAAAGAGAGGTGCATCCTTACTTCTATATTGAGATTATAGAAATAGACTATTTATATGCGGGTTAGTGGGTAAGAATACAGTATCATGGGTCGGGTTAGAATACGCATACCCAAGTTAAATGGTTAGAATGGAGGCCATTGTCACACCCTCAAATTTCCACATGCGGGGTTTTACAGCGAGGCGCGTGACACACCAGGATCCCAGTCAACGGTCACAATAAACGACAACTAAATGTAAGAAAATACGTAAGACATTCCATGAAACAACCAAAACATTATGCTTTGAGCCATAAACCAGCAGCAGAAGCATTTCTTGTTGACAACCAAAAGACATATTACAGTTTTTCAAATCATAGTTTAATATGCAACAAGACTTCTAGACGCCGTGCAAGACTCTGTGCGCGCCTAGCCATTAACCGCTACCTTAGCGACCTGAGAAAACATGCCAAAAATGTCAACATATAATGCTGGTGAGTTCACAGGTTTTTCTTTACCAATAATCGTTTCATTAATCCTTTAAAAACTGTTACCGTTACCGTTACTATTATTGTTACTGTTCATACTATGCTTGTTCGTACGCTAGCTAGGCGTCAAGTGTGTTACTCATACGGGCGAACCCATTGCTGACTGTGTGATACCCTTGTTTACAGACTACCTCATCTTCGGTAAGCCTAGTGTGATTGAGACAACATGCACCCGCCCGGCCTCCAGCCGTCGAGTGGGGTTTGTCAGGCCCAATAGCGCTATCCACATTTCCCCGCTACATCCCCGTATTAGTGGTTTCTAAGGGACTTAGATGAACCGTATACTAATAAGGTGTGAGCCATAGTATAACATGAAAACGTGTGTTTATAATTTATAACATGTAAATGTGTGATCAAAATGTATACGCATGTTTCTCACCCCGAAAACAAAACCAGTAAAGTGTGGGGCCGTGAATGTGACACCCGGCAAATTCTGGTTAACAACGTTGTCTAGATGAAAGTCTACCTTAGCGAGTCACGCGTATATTGTACTTAACTGGGTTAGTTAAGTCGGGTTATGGTTCGGGAACTATTGGTTAGTCTAGAAGATCATTGGATGTTGGTCTAGAGGTTCGTTAGATGTCAGTCCTTAACCAAGTGTACAAACGGTGACGATTTGTAGGATCGTCAGGACATACGGAACGTACGAGTCTCGAGTCCCGGGAATTGGTGAACGAGTGTAAA
This sequence comes from Ambrosia trifida, assembly GCA_028751855.1. Taxonomy (NCBI): domain Eukaryota; kingdom Viridiplantae; phylum Streptophyta; class Magnoliopsida; order Asterales; family Asteraceae; genus Ambrosia; species Ambrosia trifida. Next base: position 109,133,764 of record CM054123.1, on the reverse strand, counting down.
TATGTGTATTTACTTGTGTTATGTGTTTACAATCATTATATGACTTGTCGGTACGTGAATATGTATTAACATATGTTAAAACGGGGTTTAACGCGCAAAACACACGAAACCAGCCCCTATAGGCGAGTAGGAAGGCCTAATCGCCTATAGGGGAGGCGAGTAGGCAAACTTAGGGGCGAGTAGGGGCTACTCGTGTGCCCTTAGGGGCGAGTAGGCCCCAATTGCCTGAACAATCAGGCGATTAGGATTCCTAATCGCCTGAAACTGCCGCATACTCGCTAGTAACGGGCTGGACGACTAAAAACGACTATAAATACCATACTTAACCTCCTAAACTTCATTATACCAACCCTAGTCGTCCCATAACCCGCCCCAACACATAAACAACCTCTGGAAGGCGATTTTTGATCAAAACTCAAGGTTTCAAGCTTGAATCATCATATTTTCATAATCCTAAGGTTTGATTTTCATCCATAACTCTTTATAAACGTTTTTAATCAATCCCTAATGGTCCAGACCTGTTCTTAAACGAAAAAGCTTTCTGAAAATCGTCAATAAGGGTTGTTAATCGGATTATAACTAATATGCATGCATTATGGGTGTGTATGATTAGAAAGCTAGGGTTTTTATGATTCATGATGATGATTTGATATGTTATTATGATAGATCAGTATTGATATTGATAGTATGATGATAGGAATCTCAGTAATTGGATATTAGGGTTATGATTACGCGTGTTAGTATGATGTTGCATGCTATGTGAATGGTGTTTGGATTACTTGGTTGCATGCAGGACTGATTATACGAGATTAAACGAAGGATTTTGGGTTAAACATGTTTAGGATAGTGTTTGGGATGATATTGGGTGGTTACACACGTTCTGGATCTGATTTGGAGCGTTAAACGCGCGAAAAACCGGAACAACAAGGTTACAGGCGAGTAGCATTCCTAATCGCCTATGTTATAGGCGAGTAGGGTGCTAATCGCCTATAACATAGGCGAGTAGAGGCCTACTCGTGTGAAAGATCAGGTGATTAGCCCTAATTGCTAGTAAGTTCATGTGAATAGCCCTAATTGCTAGTAAGTTCATGTGAGTAGCTCCTAATCGCCTATAATAGAGGCGAGTAGGGTTTCTAATTGCTAGTTGACCAACCTAATTGCTAGTTGACTTTTCCTAATCGCGTGTACTGCTGCTGTAAGTGTAAATTAGCATTCCGAGACCCGATTTAACATGTAGTAACATGCTAGGAACCCCGTAACATGTCTAATAACTTGGTAACATATATTTGGATGTATTTCGGTGATACGTGAACTATGTGCTATAACTTGTGGTGCGTCAACGTATGTTAAGTGTACTTGCGTTATTGTATGTTTTGGAGCGTAAACATAACACGGGGAGTCTCGGGTCACCAATGGGATGTCGAGTTTTGTACTTTGGGTCGGTTAAACAGTCACGGTGTTTTCAAACGAACTTGGTTATGGTCTGGACATCTAGGGACTAATTAGCCTGCGGGTTATTAGTCTAAGTACTTGTAACTGTCGTATGTTAGGTCGCCGCTTACGGGACTAGCATAGCAGCTGGGTTTACTCGGGTTAAGGAGTAACGCAACTTAAGGTGAGTTTACGGCCCCTCTTTTAAACTGGTTTCATACTTTCGGGGGAGAAAACATGTGTTAAAACGATTATTTGGTAACTACTGTCATACTATGGGTTTCTATTGTGTACTACACGATCTTTGGAAGTCCCAGTGGGAACCATGAATGTGCGGGTTTGCACAACGGGGAAATGTGAATAGCGCTATTGGGAGTGACCAACCCCGCTCGTCGACTTGGAGGGTCGGCGGGTGCATATTGTCTCAAACAGGAACAACAGGAACAACAGGAACTACATCGGGCATACTTTTGGTATTCGCGTTAGTAATGGTTTTCCAATCGTGGTAGTAACAAAACGTACGCCTAGCTAGCGTATACTGGTTTTCGATTATTATAGTATGGACAGGTGGACTTGGTACTTGGATACAAAACCTGTAAACTCACCAGCATTTTTGTGCTGACGTAAACTTTTACATGTTTTCTCAGGTCGCTAAGGTAGCACGACTGGACTAGGGCGCACGCGTCTGCACGGCGTCTTACTAGGGTTGCATGGTCTTTTGAACATTGAACTATTGTTTCATTATTGAGATATTGTTTTTGAATAAGTTTCCGCTGTAAACGGGATTTTTAAACTATGTTTTGAAATTGCATTTATATTCATTTAGAGTTGTTTATTGTGATCGTTGGTTTGGATCCTGGTTTGTCATGCGCCTCGCGGTAAAACTCCGCAAGTGGATTTTGAGGGTGTGACAGATTGGTATCAGAGCCAATGGTTATAGTGAACTAGGACTGCATGTAGAGTCTAGTCTATAGCCGAGTCGCATACACTAGACGATCACATGGTACTTAACATTATAGTGGTTTACGTATGGTCTTGTCGGGGTGTCTCCAAATCGTTGGTCTTTCTACGTTACATCATCCGTTCTATCTTAGGTTGGGTTACTTGTTTTCTAGGCAGTGTGGTCTATTGGGGTAACTCGTGTGCTCTTGAGATTTGTCCAAGGCTCGGACATCTCCCTTTCGCACTCCAATAGAAACACTTGTCATAAACTACCGTGGTATTACGGTGTGTAGCTAAGAGTCTATGTTCGGTGATTTGAACTTTGAACTAGGAGAACACTTGGAGGACCATGTAGAGCGGTTTATCATTTTGGGTGCACACAAAATCATAAACCGAAATGCATGGAAGCCCTAGTGAGCTCTGGGTTTGAGGGGATAGTCCTGGGTTGGATCTAGCTTTGATCTTGTGAACATTAGTGGTTATCTTTAACTGCGAGACTAAATTTTCTCGTTCTTTCTGCCAGAATCATGTCTGGAGTGCGTGGAGGACGTGGAGGTGGTCGCAATGGTGGACGTGGTGGTGGTCGCGGTGGTGCTGGTGGTCGTGGTGGAGGTATTAACCTATCGCAGGCTGATCTGAACAACTTGCTCCAAGCTGCCTTTCAGTTAGGGCACAACGGTGGAGGTAAGTTGATTTATCCATTTTCTTTGCCTCATTGGTGAACCTTGGTTACATTCTTCGTGGTTTCTCATACGTTTCATTTCAGGTGGTCCTGTTGACCCACCCCCACCCATGTGCACCTACAAGATGTTCCGGGACTGTAAGCCCCAGGAATTCTCTGGCACTGAGGGTGCAGTGAGCTTGCTTAGGTGGTTGGAGAAAGTGGAGTCAGTATTTCTGATGTGTAACTGTCTCCCAGAAGATCGGGTAAAGTATTCGGCTGCGTTATTTCAGGACGTGGCATTGACTTGGTGGAATGGCATCACCCAGAACATGGGTATTGGGGAGGCATATGCTATGCCATGGGAGAATTTTGTGCAGTTGCTGAAGCGTGAGTATTGTCCGAGGGAAGAGGTACAGAAGCTGGAGCATGAGGTGTGGAACCTCAAGATGACTGGGTCGGAAATTGAGAAGTATACTGTGAGGCGGAATGAGTTGGCAGTGTTGTGTCCCGATCTGCACGTGCCAGAATATCGTAGGATTGAACACTATGTATCAGGGTTAGTACCGGAAATTGCAGGGTTAGTGGCTGCTGGAAATCATCCTACGTATGCGGAGGTAGTTCGATCGGCCCATAGGATGACCAACTTAAAGGTGAATGAGGGGATTTTGCCTGCGAAAGGTTTGACTGTTAAGGCTCCAGAGAACAACAAGCGCAAGTGGGAAAATGACGGGAAAGGATCTGGGTCTGCACAGCAGGGTAAAAGGTTTGATAATGGGGGTTCATCTTCTTCGGGTAACAAGCAGGGTGGTTATGCGGGAAAACTGCCCAAATGCAACAAGTGTGGACGCCATCACCAAGGGAACTGCGACAGTAACCGTTGTCACCGCTGCCAGCGAACAGGGCACTACGCTAAAGATTGTCGGGCTACACTTCCATCGACTCAGGCTCCGACTAACAGTTCAGCTCCGACTACTCAGGGGACTACAGGGAAACAAGGATGCTACAACTGTGGTGACACTGGGCATTACAAGAAGGATTGCCCAAAACTGAAGCAGGGTGGGAACAACGGGAATGGGAACAACGGGGGCGGCGGCAGAAATGCACGTGCCTTCGTCATTGGAGCCGCTGAGGCTAGGCAGGACCCTGACACAGTCACCGGTACGTTTCTTCTCAATAATCGTTCTGTTAGCGTGTTATTTGATTCTGGTGCCGACAAGAGTTTTGTATCCATGGATGTTAGTCGACTGCTAGATGTAGTACCCGTACCATTAGAGACCAAGTATATTATTGAGTTGGCTGACGGTAAAACGATTGAAGCTACTAGTATCCTTCAGGAGTGTCAATTAGAGTTGTCGGGTTTATCGTTCCCCATCGACCTTATGCCGGTACCTTTGGGTAGTTTTGACGTTGTAGTAGGAATGTATTGGTTATCTTTGTATCGCGCGGAGATCGTCTGTTACGATAAGGTTATTCGGATTCCTCTCCCTGATGGAGAATTTCTTTCTGTGTACGGTATCAAGGGTGGTGTTCTGCTAAACATCATCTCTAGCATGAAAGCCCTTAGGTGTCTTCGAAAGGGTTATCCAGCCGTCTTGGCGCGGTGTGAGAAATTTCAGGATGGGTGATACCAATCTGTCACACCCTCAAAATCCACTTGCGGAGTTTTACCGCGAGGCGCATGACAAACCAGGATCCAAACCAACGATCACAATAAACAAGTCTAAATGAATATAAATGCAATTTCAAAACATAGTTTAAAAATCCCGTTTACAGCGGAAGCTTATTCAAAAGCAATATCCCAACAATGAAATAATATTTCAACGTTCAAAAGACCATGCAACCCTAGTTAGACGCCGTGCAGACGCGTGCGCCCTAGTCCAGTCGTGCTACCTTAGCGACCTGAGAAAACATGTAAAAGTTTACGTCAGCACAAAAATGCTGGTGAGTTTACAGGTTTTGTATCCAAGTACCAAGTCCACCTGTCCATACTATAATAATCGAAAACCAGTATACGCTAGCTAGGCGTACGTTTTGTTACTACCACGATTGGAAAACCATTACTAACGCGAATACCAAAAGTATGCCCGATGTAGTTCCTGTTGTTCCTGTTGTTCCTGTTTGAGACAATATGCACCCGCCGACCCTCCAAGTCGACGAGCGGGGTTGGTCACTCCCAATAGCGCTATTCACATTTCCCCGTTGTGCAAACCCGCACATTCATGGTTCCCCCCGGGACTTCCAAAGATCGTGTAGTACACAATAGAAACCCATAGTATGACAGTAGTTACCAAATAATCGTTTTAACACATGTTTTCTCCCCCGAAAGTATAAAACCAGTTTAAAAGAGGGGCCGTAAACTCACCTTAAGTTGCGTTACTCCTTAACCCGAGTAAACCCAGCTGCTATGCTAGTCCCGTAAGCGGCGACCTAACATACGACAGTTACAAGTACTTAGACTAATAACCCGCAGGCTAATTAGTCCCTAGATGTCCAGACCATAACCAAGTTCGTTTGAAAACACCGTGACTGTTTAACCGACCCAAAGTACAAGACTCGACATCCCATTGGTGACCCGAGACTCCCCGTGTTATGTTTACGCTCCAAAACATACAATAACGCAAGTACACTTAACATACGTTAACGCACAACAAGTTATAGCACATAGTTCACGTATCACCGAAATACATCCAAATATATGTTACCAAGTTATTAGACATGTTACGGGGTTCCTAGCATGTTGCTACATGTTAAATCGGGTCTCGGAATGCTAATTTACACTTACAGCAGCAGTACACGCGATTAGGAAAAGTCAACTAGCAATTAGGTTGGTCAACTAGCAATTAGAAACCCTACTCGCCTATACTATAGGCAATTAGGGTTATTCACCTGAACTTATAGGCAATTAGGGCTATTCACATGAACTTATAGGCAATTAGGGCTATTCATATGAACTTATAGGCAATTAGGGCTAATCACCTGATCTTACACACGAGTAGGCCTCTACTCGCCTGTGTTATAGGCGATTAGCACCCTACTCGCCTATAACATAGGCGATTAGGAATGCTACTCGCCTGTAACCTTGCTGTTCCGGTTTTTCGCGCGTTTAACGCTCCAAATCAGATCCAGAACGTGTGTAACCACCCAATATCATCCCAAACACTATCCTAAACATGTTTAACCCAAAATCCTTCGTTTAATCTCGTATAATCAGTCCTGCATGCAACCAAGTAATCCAAACACCATTCACATAGCATGCAACATCATACTAACACGCGTAATCATAACCCTAATATCCAATTACTGAGATTTCTATCATCATACTATCAATATAAATACTGATCTATCATAATAACATATCAAATCATCATCATGAATCATAAAAACCCTAGCTTTCTAATCATACACACCCATAATGCATGCATATTAGTTATAATCCGATTAACAACCCTTATTGACGATTTTCAGAAAGCTTTTTCGTTTAAGAACAGGTCTGGACCATTAGGGATTGATTAAAAACGTTTATAAAGAGTTATGGATGAAAATCAAACCTTAGGATTATGAAAATATGATGATTCAAGCTTGAAACCTTGAGTTTTGATCAAAAATCGCCTTCCAGAGGTTGTTTATGTGTTGGGGCGGGTTATGGGACGACTAGGGTTGGTATAATGAAGTTTAGGAGGTTAAGTATGGTATTTATAGTCGTTTTTAGTCGTCCAGCCCGTTACTAGCGAGTATGCAGCAGTTTCAGGCGATTAGGAATCCTAATCGCCTGATTGTTCAGGCAATTGGGGCCTACTCGCCCCTAAGGGCACACGAGTAGCCCCTACTCGCCCCTAAGTTTGCCTACTCGCCTCCCCTATAGGCGAGGCGCATGACAAACCAGGATCCAAACCAACGATCACAATAAACAAGTCTAAATGAATATAAATGCAATTTCAAAACATAGTTTAAAAATCCTGTTTACAGCGGAAGCTTATTCAAAAGCAATATCCCAACAATGAAATAATAGTTCAACGTTCAAAAGACCATGCAACCCTAGTTAGACGCCGTGCAGACGCGTGCGCCCTAGTCCAGTCGTGCTACCTTAGCGACCTGAGAAAACATGTAAAAGTTTACGTCAGCACAAAAATGCTGGTGAGTTTACAGGTTTTGTATCCAAGTACCAAGTCCACCTGTCCATACTATAATAATCGAAAACCAGTATACGCTAGCTAGGCGTACGTTTTGTTACTACCACGATTGGAAAACCATTACTAACGCGAATACCAAAAGTATGCCCGATGTAGTTCCTGTTGTTCCTGTTGTTCCTGTTTGAGACAATATGCACCCGCCGACCCTCCAAGTCGACGAGCGGGGTTGGTCACTCCCAATAGCGCTATTCACATTTCCCCGTTGTGCAAACCCGCACATTCATGGTTCCCCCCGGGACTTCCAAAGATCTTGTAGTACACAATAGAAACCCATAGTATGACAGTAGTTACCAAATAATCGTTTTAACACATGTTTTCTCCCCCGAAAGTATAAAACCAGTTTAAAAGAGGGGCCGTAAACTCACCTTAAGTTGCGTTACTCCTTAACCCGAGTAAACCCAGCTGCTATGCTAGTCCCGTAAGCGGCGACCTAACATACGACAGTTACAAGTACTTAGACTAATAACCCGCAGGCTAATTAGTCCCTAGATGTCCAGACCATAACCAAGTTCGTTTGAAAACACCGTGACTGTTTAACCGACCCAAAGTACAAGACTCGACATCCCATTGGTGACCCGAGACTCCCCGTGTTATGTTTACGCTCCAAAACATACAATAACGCAAGTACACTTAACATACGTTAACGCACAACAAGTTATAGCACATAGTTCACGTATCACCGAAATACATCCAAATATATGTTACCAAGTTATTAGACATGTTACGGGGTTCCTAGCATGTTGCTACATGTTAAATCGGGTCTCGGAATGCTAATTTACACTTACAGCAGCAGTACACGCGATTAGGAAAAGTCAACTAGCAATTAGGTTGGTCAACTAGCAATTAGAAACCCTACTCGCCTATACTATAGGCAATTAGGGCTATTCACCTGAACTTATAGGCAATTAGGGCTATTCACATGAACTTATAGGCAATTAGGGCTATTCACATGAACTTATAGGCAATTAGGGCTAATCACCTGATCTTACACACGAGTAGGCCTCTACTCGCCTGTGTTATAGGCGGCACTACGCTAAAGATTGTCGGGCTACACTTCCATCGACTCAGGCTCCGACTAACAGTTCAGCTCCGACTACTCAGGGGACTACAGGGAAACAAGGATGCTACAACTGTGGTGACACTGGGCATTACAAGAAGGATTGCCCAAAACTGAAGCAGGGTGGGAACAACGGGAATGGGAACAACGGGGGCGGCGGCAGAAATGCACGTGCCTTCGTCATTGGAGCCGCTGAGGCTAGGCAGGACCCTGACACAGTCACCGGTACGTTTCATCTCAATAATCGTTCTGTTAGCGTGTTATTTGATTCTGGTGCCGACAAGAGTTTTGTATCCATGGATGTTAGTCGACTGCTAGATGTAGTACCCGTACCATTAGAGACCAAGTATATTATTGAGTTGGCTGACGGTAAAACGATTGAAGCTACTAGTATCCTTCGGGAGTGTCAATTAGAGTTGTCGGGTTTATCGTTCCCCATCGACCTTATGCCGGTACCTTTGGGTAGTTTTGACGTTGTAGTAGGAATGGATTGGTTATCTTTGTATCGCGCGGAGATCGTCTGTTACGATAAGGTTATTCGGATTCCTCTCCCTGATGGAGAATTTCTTTCTGTGTACGGTATCAAGGGTGGTGTTCCGCTAAACATCATCTCTAGCATGAAAGCCCTTAGGTGTCTTCGAAAGGGTTATCCAGCCGTCTTGGCGCTTTTATCTGTTTCCTCTGGTGATGAAAAGAAGATCGACGACATTCCGGTGGTACGCGAGTTTCTTGATGTTTTTCCCAAAGATTTATCTGGTCTTCCTCCTCATCGTCAAGTCGAGTTCGGTATTGATCTTGTACCAGGGGCTGCTCCTATTGCTCGGGCCCCCTACCGTCTTGCACCTCCCGAGATGCAGGAATTGTCTAGTCAGTTACAGGAACTCTTGGACAAGGGTTTCATCCGGCCAAGTTCTTCCCCTTGGGGAGCCCCGATTCTATTTGTTAAGAAGAAGGATGGAAGTTTCCGGTTGTGTGTGGACTACAGAGAACTGAACAAATTGACCGTCAAGAACCGTTATCCTCTTCCACGTATTGATGATCTATTCGACCAGCTTCAGGGTTCTAGTTATTATTCCAAGATCTACTTGAGGTCCGGTTATCACCAGCTGCGCGTCAGGGAGGCTGACGTTGCAAAGACTGCTTTTCGAACACGTTATGGCCATTTCGAATTCTTGGTCATGCCTTTCGGTCTCACGAACGCACCGGCGGTTTTCATGGACTTGATGAACCGCGTCTGTAAACCATATTTGGACAAATTCGTCATTGTGTTTATTGATGACATTCTGATCTACTCCAAGAACGAGACCGAACACGGGGAACATCTACGGTTAGTTTTGGAACTCTTGCGACGGGAACAACTTTACGCCAAGTTCTCAAAGTGTGACTTTTGGTTACGCGAAGTTCAATTCCTAGGACATGTGGTTAATGAACTAGGGATTCATGTCGATCCAGCTAAAATCGAAGCGATCAAGGACTGGGGAGCACCAAAGACGCCAACTGAGGTGCGGCAATTCCTAGGCCTTGCGGGCTATTATCGTCGTTTCATTCAGGGGTTCTCGAAGATTGCTCAACCCCTCACCATTCTCACTCAGAAGGATAGGAAGTTCGACTGGGGTGAACCACAAGAGTCAGCGTTTGAAGAACTGAAGTCTAAACTGTGTTCTGCTCCTATTTTGTCTTTACCTGAGGGTCCTGATGATTTCGTTGTCTACTGTGATGCTTCTATTCATGGTCTCGGTTGCGTGTTGATACAACGCGAGAAAGTGATTGCGTATGCTTCTCGTCAACTCAAAGTGCACGAGAAGAACTACACAACTCATGATTTAGAGTTGGGTGCAGTGGTGTTCGCGTTGAAAATTTGGAGACATTACTTGTACGGTACCAAATGCACCATCTACACCGATCACAAGAGTCTCCAACACATTTTCGACCAACAACACTTGAACATACGACAGCGCCGCTGGATTGAACTTTTGAACGACTATGATTGTGCTATTAAGTACCATCCTGGCAAGGCGAATGTTGTAGCAGACGCCTTGAGCAGGAAGGAATCTACTAAACCTCGTCGCGTTCGGGCGTTGCAGCTCACCATTCATTCGTCACTACCTGACCAACTCCGTTCTGCCCAGTTGGAAGCTTTGAAGGAGGAAAACCTTAAAGCTGAAACTATGCACGGTGCTGACAAGCACCTAGAGCGAAGGCCTGATGGCCTGCACTATTTCGCAGAACGTATATGGGTTCCTTTGTTCGGGGGACTACGGGAGCTTGTCCTTGATGAGGCTCATAAGTCCCGGTATTCTATTCATCCTGGTTCGGATAAGATGTACCAAGATCTGAAGGTGCTTTATTGGTGGCCAAACATGAGGTCAGACATAGCCTCGTACGTGAGCAAATGCTTGACCTGTGCTAAGGTCAAGGTGGAATACCAGAAACCGTCGGGTCTCTTGCAACAACCTGAAATTCCGGAATGGAAATGGGAACGGATTACTATGGATTTTGTCACACAACTTCCTAAATCACCAAGTGGGAATGACAAGATATGGGTGATTGTCGATCGGTTGACGAAATCAGCTCATTTTCTTGCCATTAAGGAGACCGACACCATGGATCGTTTGGCTCGTCTTTACTTGAAAGAAGTTGTTTCTAAGCACGGGGGTACCAGTTTCTATTATCTCGGATCGTGACTCCCATTTTACTTCTCACTTCTGGAAGTCTTTGCACAAGGCTTTGGGTACCCAACTAGACATGAGTACGGCTTATCATCCACAGACTGACGGTCAGAGTGAGCGCACGATTCAAACTTTAGAAGACATGTTGCGGGCATGTGTGATCGATTTTGGAAAGGGTTGGGAAGCTCATCTGCCGTTAATAGAATTCTCGTATAATAACAGTTATCACACGAGCATCAAGGCTGCTCCGTTCGAAGCACTGTACGGACGGAAATGCCGTTCTCCTCTTTGTTGGGCTGAAGTGGGTGAGAGTCAACTCACTGGGCCTGAACTAGTGTACGAAACTTCAGAAAAGATCGTACAGATTCAAAATCGGTTGGCGGCGGCACGGGACCGGCAAAAGAGTTATGCTGATCAGCGTCGCAAACCACTGGAATTCCAAGTCAATGACAAGGTACTTCTAAAAGTCTCACCGTGGAAGGGCGTCATACGCTTTGGGAAGCGTGGCAAACTCAATCCGCGATATGTCGGCCCATTTACGATCCTGGAACGGATTGGGCCGGTGGCATATCGAATACCGACGGAGCTCGGTAACGTACATAACGTCTTTCACGTGTCAAACTTGAAGAAGTGTCTGGCTGACGAGTCTCTCATCGTTCCACTGGAAGAGATCAAGGTTGATGATCGTCTTCGGATTGTGGAAGAACCTGTGGAGATCCTTGATTACAAGATTCGTAGCCTACGTCACAGCAAGATTCGTATCGTTAAGGTTCGGTGGAACTCGAACAGGGGACCGGAGTATACGTGGGAACGGGAGGATCAGATGAAGTCTAAGTATCCTCATCTTTTTCCTAAGGAAGCGTTCGAGTCGAGACATGTCTCTTCGGCAGCTGAATGAATCTCGGGTCGAGATTCCTTTTAACCTCGGGATGATGTGACAACTCGGGTAAATATCTCTCTTTTGGTTTCTATCTTTTTGTTTGTTTCCTTCATTATTTCTTTTATCCTTTTGGTACTTGTGCAATTTTCGGGACGGAAATTCTTTTAACGTGGGGATGATGTGACACCCGGCAAATTCTGGTTAACAACGTTGTCTAGATGAAAGTCTACCTTAGCGAGTCACGCGTATATTGTACTTAACTGGGTTAGTTAAGTCGGGTTATGGTTCGGGAACTATTGGTTAGTCTAGAAGATCATTGGATGTTGGTCTAGAGGTTCGTTAGATGTCAGTCCTTAACCAAGTGTACAAACGGTGACGATTTGTAGGATCGTCAGGACATACGGAACGTACGAGTCTCGAGTCCCGGGAATTGGTGAACGAGTGTAAATATGTGTATTTACTTGTGTTATGTGTTTACAATCATTATATGACTTGTCGGTACGTGAATATGTATTAACATATGTTAAAACGGGGTTTAACGCGCAAAACACACGAAACCAGCCCCTATAGGCGAGTAGGAAGGCCTAATCGCCTATAGGGGAGGCGAGTAGGCAAACTTAGGGGCGAGTAGGGGCTACTCGTGTGCCCTTAGGGGCGAGTAGGCCCCAATTGCCTGAACAATCAGGCGATTAGGATTCCTAATCGCCTGAAACTGCTGCATACTCGCTAGTAACGGGCTGGACGACTAAAAACGACTATAAATACCATACTTAACCTCCTAAACTTCATTATACCAACCCTAGTCGTCCCATAACCCGCCCCAACACATAAACAACCTCTGGAAGGCGATTTTTGATCAAAACTCAAGGTTTCAAGCTTGAATCATCATATTTTCATAATCCTAAGGTTTGATTTTCATCCATAACTCTTTATAAACGTTTTTAATCAATCCCTAATGGTCCAGACCTGTTCTTAAACGAAAAAGCTTTCTGAAAATCGTCAATAAGGGTTGTTAATCGGATTATAACTAATATGCATGCATTATGGGTGTGTATGATTAGAAAGCTAGGGTTTTTATGATTCATGATGATGATTTGATATGTTATTATGATAGATCAGTATTGATATTGATAGTATGATGATAGGAATCTCAGTAATTGGATATTAGGGTTATGATTACGCGTGTTAGTATGATGTTGCATGCTATGTGAATGGTGTTTGGATTACTTGGTTGCATGCAGGACTGATTATACGAGATTAAACGAAGGATTTTGGGTTAAACATGTTTAGGATAGTGTTTGGGATGATATTGGGTGGTTACACACGTTCTGGATCTGATTTGGAGCGTTAAACGCGCGAAAAACCGGAACAGCAAGGTTACAGGCGAGTAGCATTCCTAATCGCCTATGTTATAGGCGAGTAGGGTGCTAATCGCCTATAACATAGGCGAGTAGAGGCCTACTCGTGTGAAAGATCAGGTGATTAGCCCTAATTGCTAGTAAGTTCATGTGAATAGCCCTAATTGCTAGTAAGTTCATGTGAGTAGCTCCTAATCGCCTATAATAGAGGCGAGTAGGGTTTCTAATTGCTAGTTGACCAACCTAATTGCTAGTTGAATTTTCCTAATCGCGTGTACTGCTGCTGTAAGTGTAAATTAGCATTCCGAGACCCGATTTAACATGTAGTAACATGCTAGGAACCCCGTAACATGTCTAATAACTTGGTAACATATATTTGGATGTATTTCGGTGATACGTGAACTATGTGCTATAACTTGTGGTGCGTTAACGTATGTTAAGTGTACTTGCGTTATTGTATGTTTTGGAGCGTAAACATAACACGGGGAGTCTCGGGTCACCAATGGGATGTCGAGTTTTGTAATTTGGGTCGGTTAAACAGTCACGGTGTTTTCAAACGAACTTGGTTATGGTCTGGACATCTAGGGACTAATTAGCCTGCGGGTTATTAGTCTAAGTACTTGTAACTGTCGTATGTTAGGTCGCCGCTTACGGGACTAGCATAGCAGCTGGGTTTACTCGGGTTAAGGAGTAACGCAACTTAAGGTGAGTTTACGGCCCCTCTTTTAAACTGGTTTCATACTTTCGGGGGAGAAAACATGTGTTAAAACGATTATTTGGTAACTACTGTCATACTATATTGTGTACTACACGATCTTTGGAAGTCCCAGTGGGAACCATGAATGTGCGGGTTTGCACAACGGGGAAATGTGAATAACGCTATTGGGAGTGACCAACCCCGCTCGTCGACTTGGAGGGTCGGCGGGTGCATATTGTCTTAAACAGGAACAACAGGAACTACATCGGGCATACTTTTGGTATTCGCGTTAGTAATGGTTTTCCAATCGTGGTAGTAACAAAACGTACGCCTAGCTAGCGTATACTGGTTTTCGATTATTATAGTATGGACAGGTGGACTTGGTACTTGGATACAAAACCTGTAAACTCACCAGCATTTTTGTGCTGACGTAAACTTTTACATGTTTTCTCAGGTCGCTGAGGTAGCACGACTGGACTAGGGCGCACGCGTCTGCACGGCGTCTTACTAGGGTTGCATGGTCTTTTGAACATTGAACTATTGTTTCATTATTGAGATATTGTTTTTGAATAAGTTTCCGCTGTAAACGGGATTTTTAAACTATGTTTTGAAATTGCATTTATATTCATTTAGAGTTGTTTATTGTGATCGTTGGTTTGGATCCTGGTTTGTCATGCGCCTCGCGGTAAAACTCCGCAAGTGGATTTTGAGGGTGTGACAGTGAACTCACCTTAGATCGCGTTACTTGAAAACAGTTAAATCAGTGCGCTATGATAGCCCCAAATAGTGGCGACCAATCATAAGATGTATGTAAGTACCCGGACTAATAACCCGTAGGTTAACTAGTCCCCAAATGTCCAGACCATAACCATAAACGTTTGAAAACACCTTTGACTGTTAAACCGACCGTACAAGACAAGACCCGACATCCCATTGGTGACCCGACATCCCACGTGTTAGATAAATTGAAGACATCATGCAACATACGCAATTAAACAATTAATACGCGGAAGAGTTCACCTAGTCTAGCATAATGTCCAATTAACGCATAAACAGGTCCGAACACGTGTTACTAAGCCATTGGGCGTATCCCGGGGTTCCTATCATGTTCCTAGGTGTCAAATCATGTTCCGGGATGCCAAAATACGTTTATAACAGCAGTACACGCGATTAGGAAACTTACATGCGATTAGGAAAAGTCAACTAGTGAATAGGGAGGTCATATAGGCGAGTAGAGCCCTATTCGCCCCAAGTGTTGCTGTCGCGCGTTTCCGCGCGTTAAATCCTCCAAATCAGATCCGAAACATGTAAAAACACCTAATATCAAAACTAAACTATTAGCCAACCCATTCCAAGCAAAAACCCCCCAATTTATCTCTGCTCTAACGGGCTCGGTGCGATTATTTCCAAAAATGGCAAAATACTAGGTTTCATTAACTATGAAATCTTTCCTTAAGTAGTAAAGATCAGATTACACCTCCTACAACTTGCAATTCATCATCCCTATGTTATAGCATCATTCTAGCATGATTTCTAACCATAAACAAGCAATGAATCATATCATAACATCCTAATTCTTCAAGAATCACCCAAATGGGTCAAAATGCATACTTTCATCTAAACACTATAACAAAGGCTTAAACTCATAGATAATCATCCTAACAACTCCTACACATCAGAAGTACATCAAATTCATGGAAACATTCATGTTATAATCACCAAAAATCATCATATGCATCAATACTTCACATATAGCAAGTATTATGGTGTAGACTTGTTTTAGAACTCATTTCCAAGGTTTTTAAAGACTTATTCTTATCAAAATAAGGTCTGGACTTTTGGGGAACCAAAACAATAACATTACAAAGGTTTAGGATGAGGAACACACCTTGGATTTTATCAAAGAAAGGTGTATAAGCTTGGAGATGGTGAGTTTTGAGGCAAAACAAGTTCCAGAGGTGTTTCAAGGTGTGTGGGAGGCTTAGGATCAGTTAGGGTTCCACAAATGGTGTTTAGGGAGTCAAGGGTTGTATTTATAGGTGTTTTGACTCGTGCACATCAGTACAGGAGAGTAGGAGACCAGTTCATGCGAGTAGGGCTCCTAATCGCCTATATACTGGCGAGTAGGGTCCTACTCGCCAGCAGAATGTCCCTAATTGCCTATACAGGTGGCGATTAGGAGCTCCCCAGGCTCCTAATCGCCTGTATTGTTCCAGAACAGGTTTTTGGCGCGTTAAACACTATTTTAACACATATAAACACGTATTCACATACCGACAAGTCACATAATGATTACAAACACATAATGCACGATAACTAACACGTTTACATCCGTTCACCAATTCCCGGGACTCGAGACTTGCGTGTGTGCGTTAAACCTGGCGATTCCACGAATCACCAATCCTTGTACACATGGTTATGGACCGACTCCCGATGATCCCGCGGATCATCGCAATGACTCCCGATGATTCCCCGAATCATCGTAACGACTCGACTGACCCAGTTAAGTACGTAATATGCATGACTCGCTAAGGTAGACTTACTAGTTTAACGAAAGTTATTAACCGGAGTTTGCCGGGTGTCACATCATCCCCTAGTTGAAAGAATTTTCGTCCCGAAAATTTCCCGAAGTAAAAGAGAATGAAGCGATAAAAAGAAAAATTTTCCCGGTCGTCACATCATCCCCCTGTTGAAAGGAATCTCGCCCCGAGATTCACTCTCCGACAGTAATGAGTGTCAACCCAAGTACATGAGAACCCCGACCCATCAGAGTCTCGGCCCACCACGTGAACCGTAATGAATCTAGATAACACAAGAGATGACCCACCAAGCACGCAACTGAGCATCCAGCGCCCAAAGCAACGCTCCCCGAAAGTACGGAAAGGTATAAGGATCACGACTAGAGATGTTAAGAATGAGTACTCCGACTCGAGAAACTAATTCCTCGAGACGAATATGGGATGGCTGTAGTAAACTAATTCCGGAGATATGCTGAAGACCCTTGAGATCGGTATAAACGAAGTATCAGGTACCGTCCAAGCAGTGCCTCCAGACTACCTCCTCACGTCGAATTTACACACTCTAGACCCGAACAAAATGCAACACGACACACGATAACAAGGACTTACCCTCCCAAGGTGTAGACACAGAGTATAGTAACAGATAAAGCTTAACGGATATGAAACCCTTGACAGTACAAAAGCCAAAATAAAAGTGAAGCAATACGACAAATAAAGGACGTACCGGTAGTAGTATCAGGTTCCCCTTTGTCTCCATCATTGTCCTATTTCATCATAGGACAATCGCGCTTGAAATGCCCCGTTTCCCCACGGTTGTAGCAGCCCTGATTTCCCCACGAAGCGGGAGTAGCACCTGTAGCCTGAGCCGGCTTAGATGGAAGACTGGCCCGACAATCCTTAGCAAAATGGCCAGTCTTATTACAGCGCTCACAACGAAACCTGTCACAATTCCCATAGTGATGAAACCCACACAGATCGCACCTCGGTTTCTTCCCGGTATACCCACCCTGCTTCTGGTCGGACGACGATCCCAAAGCTTCAACCCTCTTCACCTGCTGCTGCGGTTGACCCGAACCCAAGCTCTTACCAGAACCATCCCACTTCCTCTTGTGGTCCACCGGTGCTTTCACAGTGGTGCCCCTAGGAGGTAAAACACCCTCAGCAACCTTCATATTCGTCAGCCTGTGAGCCGACTGAACAACCTCAGAATACACCGCAAGATTACCCGCAGCCACTAACCCCCTAACCTCCGGTACCAACCCAGAAACATAATGCTCAATCCTCCTGTACTCCGGCGTGTGCAAATCCGGGCACAACACTGCCAGCTCATTATGCCTAGCCGTATACACCTCAATCTCGGACCCCACCATTTTGTGATTCTAGACCTCATGCTCGAGCTTCTGAACCTCGTCCCTCGGACAGTACTCGCTTTTCAAAAGTTGGACAAATTCTGTCCAGGGCATAGCGTGGGCTTCCCCAATACCCAAGGTCTGGGTGGTGGAGTTCCACCAAGTCAGAGCTTGACTGTTGGATCAGTATGCTCTTTGTTTAAGTAAGAACTTGCTATCTTTGACACTTAAGTGTTTAGCAAGCTCTTGTATATCAGATTGTAAGCACAGCGGAATGTATAAGTTAAAGCAACACTTTTTATACTTAAGAGGAGTTATTACTCCCTCTTGATGATTGAAACTAATAATGACAAGTATTTATTATGAATCTAAGCAGTAAATGAGAATTAGATACTTAGGCAGATTCACCATAAATACTGAAATGGAATAGAACAGTGAAAGTGTTTGAAGGATTTTTCTCTTAAAATCAATGTCTAAAATAGAAGGTTGAAGCCTCCTATTTATAGACGTTTATATACATGTATCTTGCCAATAAAGCAAGTACAGAAATATCAGAAACAAGTTGCACAAGTTGCAACATAAAAACAAACAATTACAGCTAAAAGTAATAATAAACAATAAACTACTGATACAAAAGGCGGTGGAAAATATCTGATGTGAAGTGCTGATGAATGACAAACTACTGATGAGTAGTTTGTCTTCAGTACTTCTGAAGTGAACTTGTCTGGTTTGGACTTCAGAACTTCTGATGAAGTTTCTTCTTCAGCACTTGTCATATCTTCTCTTCAGCAGTTTCTTGTCTTCTCTTCTGTACTTCTATACTTAGCCAAAATTTGCAGAAGTGAATTAGACTAAGGTTTCCAAAAGTGGTTTCACCAATCCTCTTTGTCCTAACAATCTCTCCCTGGATTGATGAACCCAAAACCTTACTAATTCCTTATGATCTTCTTCTGTCTTGAACAATCTTTCATATTTCTTTATACATGGTGTTCTTTAGCTGGTTTAACTGTCTATCAGATAGAGATCCTTTCTGTGGTTCCAGATGTTGAATTGTGAGCAGGTCTTGTGTTGACAATTTCTTTAGATCACTGATCTTCTTGTAAGCCCTGCTTGAAAGGTCTCTTCTTGTCAATAATACTGAGTTGTTAGCAGTAAGTGACCATCTGATGATAGGTACCTTTGACTTGTCAAAGTCAGAGGTATAGGGAACCAGACTTGTCCCTTGGGTTGATGATCCTGAGTGTTGGATGCTTTCTATTTCAGTAAGCCTCAGGTGGGAGTCTCTTCCTTGTTGTTGTTGTTGTTGTTGTTGCATATCAGGCATCTGAATAGTTGGGAGATGGTGTTCAGTCACTACCTTGGTATGCATCTTTTCTTTGATAGTCTTTTGAATTTGGTAGGCAAAGGTGGAAGGATCCCTGAATTGTGTTATCAGAGGTTTCACATCAATGTCAAAATCTGAGTGAACTACTGAACTTCCTTCAAGTAGTACCATTTTGAAATCAGTTTTGACATTGTCCTCTGATTTCTTCCTTTGAGTAGCAGGCCTTCTTGTTAAAACACCAGAAGTTCTAACTACTGATCTTGAAGGTTCAGCAGTTTGAAACTTCTCTGGATTTGCAGCCTTGGCAGCCTTATATTTTCGATAAGTATCCACCAGTCTTTCTTCTTTCCATCTGGATACTGAGGCTTTTGAACCATAACCATCTGCTACTAATTCATCTATCATCTGGGCTCTCTTGGCCTTTCCTTCTTTACTTGTGGCCAGTCTGTCTGCAATTAGTTGTGCCCTTCTTGTCAGCTCTTGCATAGAGAGTCCCTTGAGTGTGTAGGCTTTAGTCTTGCTGTTCTTTGTGATGTAAGACACCAGTTGTTGTCTTTTGTCTTCTTCAGCAATATGATCAATTTCAGCCTGTCTTTCCAGTTCAGCTTGATAAGCCTAGAGCTTCTCTTCATACTCTAAGTCATCCCTTTGTTCCAGATTTTTCCAAATCTGGTCTTCCTTGGCTTTTTGTTGAACTGCCTTTAACCTCTGCTCAAGAAGTTCAGTAGATTGAGAGGTTGGAGCAGGGGTTAGGATAGTCATAGTAGTGGTTGTTGTAGGCCTTGGAGGAGCAGAAGTTGGTTTGATTTGTTCAGTGGATCTGGAAGGTTTAGTTTGTTGAGATTTGGAAGTGTTAACCTCTGATGGGTTGACAACTGCTGATGGTTTGTCAACTACTGAAGGATTGTCTTCAGTATCTTCTGAGTCATCAGGACTTTGACCATCAGAGGTTTCTTTATTATGCCTTAGGGATTTTTCAGAAGTTTGGGTCTCATCTTCCTTTTCTGTGGCTTCAATATCTTCCACTGAGACACCAAACTGTTTGGCCAATGCTTCTTTTCTGGCCTGGTTTTTCTGATCTCTCTCTAGGATAGCAAGTCTTGCCTTTCTTCTGGCTTCAACTGTATCCATTGGTTCCTTCATCTTCTCCCTCTTTTTGGATTCATCAATAGGCTTCAGAGGTTTGATCTGATCTGTCAGATTGGCAATTTGTTTGCTGTTGAAGTCAATCTTGGTCTGCAGATCATTCATCTTCGTCTGAATCACCCCAAATTGGTTCTTGATGGACAGCTCCAAGTTAGCTGTATAGGTTTGGAGGTGATTCTTGATGAGGGCATTCATCATAAGATAAAGGTCACCACCTGGGCTGCATAGTTGGTTCATGTCTATGCTTGAAGGCCCAGGGAATTGGGTAGGCATTTGATGTGAAGGGTGTGTTTTTGGGAGATCCTCATGTTGTACAGAGGATGCCACTCTAGGGGTTTTAGGGATTGAGTGGACTTTAACCTGTTCAGGGGTGACTAGCTTCTTGAGCTTGGATACCCCTGAAGCAGGACCTTCATAAAGTGCCGTCAATTCAGTAGTTTTGGTTGTTGAATCATCATCCAAATTAATGGAATCATCTGAATCCCTGATGTTGTCCTCAATGAGGACTGTCTCAGTTAAATCATGAGCTGAGCCCAACTCAGTTCTCTCATGAACCTCTTGTTCTTGGTTCTGAGGATTTCCTACCTCAGGCATTAAGCCTTCATCAGTAGTTGCCACATCTGAGGTCTTAGTTGTTTTACTTCTATCCTCAGATCCACCACTGGGTGGTAACTGAGTAGTAGCAGCCTCAGATGCCCCAAGAGTCTCTAAGATTGGGCTTAAAGACCCTGGTCCACCCTCATCTCTTGGGTTAGGGCTAGTGATGTTCACATCCATGTCTGATTCTGTGGTTATGTCCCCTGTTTGTTGTGGTTGTAGGGGACTGACATTATCAGATGGGACTATCTCTTTTAGCCCAGAGAGAAGTTTGGCAATCTCTATTGCATCTGGTTCAGAAATTTGAGGGGTTGGTTCAGAAGTTTGGGCAATAGGTTGAATAGGTTGGTCAGCAGTTTCAAAAGAAGTGTCAGTTACAACAGTTTTTCTAAGTCTTTTTCTTTTGAATAAGATTGTTATGGGTGCTCTTGGTGGGGTTTGAGATGGATGAGACTGAGAGGGTGTTTCAGTCTCACCTATTTGAAGAGCAGATTGCTCATGAGCATGTTCAGGCATCTCAACCTCCTGAACAGCTTTTCTTTTGGGTTGGTGGGTTTTTGTCTTTGTTGGCTTGGGCTTTTTGGCTTTTGATGGTGTGAGTTTGGAAGATGTGGGTTTCAGGGGGACTTTTTGTTGTTCTCCCTGATCATCTTCTGGCCAGGTAGCCGGTTTGTTATGCCTAGAGTATGCTTGTGAGGTTAATGGATTTAAAGTTGAATCTTTTCCCACAAGCACCTCATTACCCAGTTCCCCTATTATGCATTGCATAATGAACCTTGGGTATAACAAAAACTTTTTCTTGGTATTATTATGATGTAACACCAACTCATTGAAAAATAATTTTGATGCCCTGAATTTGGTTTCATTCACTATGGAATGAAATATTGGTTGAAAAGTAGAGGGCATCTGGTCATAAGACCCTGTCTTTGGACTCAAACACATAATAATATAATGAAACAAAAGCTTGTATTTTGGTTCAAAATATTTTTTGAAGATAGTAGCATGGGAGAGAGTACCTTGATAACCACACTCTGTCATGGTTAAGTGAATGTCAGAGTTAGCAACATGATCAGGGGCAGCTACATCATTCAGGCCCAGTCTTGTTGCCAGTGTGGCCGGTGTGATGGTCAGTGGTTTCCCTTTTATTCTTGAGTTGAGGGAGATAATTTCACCATCAGCCGTCACCGTCTCAGCATTAGCCCAGAACTCATTTAGAGTTTCTGTATGAATTGGTGGGTCGATTGTGAGAGCAGTAAAATATTGGGATTTTACGACAAGATCAATGATCTCATCGTATTGGGACCAGCCTTCTTGTTTTTCAAGAAAGGCCCTTTGATTGTGACCCTGTTTTAGAACGAGAGCCATGTGGTTTAGGTTTTTGTTGATCGAACAGTTGATTTGCAGGTATAGGTTTTTAAGAGAGTTTTTGAGAGAGAAGCAGGGAATTTTTGAGTTTGAAAGGATAAGTGTTGAAAAAAGGTATTTATCAGAAGTTTTTAACCGCTTGGATCTTCTTTATTAGAAGTTTTTAAACCGCCTAGGTTAAAAATCTCTTTATCAGAAGTTTTAAACCGACTAGGTCAAACTTCTGATGATGGGAAAAGTCAGATTTGCCCTTTTTGACTAAACTGCTGATGAAGGATTATCTTCATCAGTAGTTCCCATTTCCTCTTCAGTAGTTTTAACAGCTGATGAGAAATGTTTTATAAATACTTTTATTCACAACTTCTGAAGGTTATTTTATAAGAAGTTATTCACTTTTCAGAAATTATCCCCATACTGATGTTTTGTTCATCAGTAGTTTCTCTCTTTTCAGAAGTTTTTCAAGTGTTTTGAAAATAGATGTAAGTGAAAAACAAAAAATGTGCAGAAAAATAAATAGAAACACTTACAAATTTAGCATCCCTAGCATGGATACTAACTTCTGAAATGTTGATGTGTCAAGGGGTTTAGTGAAAATGTCAGCTATTTGATTAGCTGTTGCTACATGTTTCACTTCAATCTTGCCTTTTTCATAGCAATCTCTTATGAAATGATACCTGATCTCAATGTGTTTAGTTTTTGAAAACTGAACAGGATTTTGAATGATGCTAATGGCAGATTTGCTGTCTACAAGCAATGGTGTCTTGGTCTCTTTGATTCCATAATCAAGAAGTTGATATTGGAGCCATTGTATCTATGATGTACAACTTGCAGCTGCAATGTATTCAGCTTCAGCAGTTGAAGTTGCAACAGATGTTTGCTTCTTTGATTGCCATGACACTAGACAGTTACCCAAGAATTGACAACCACCAGATGTTGACTTTCTTGTCATCTTACACCCTGCATAGTCACTATCTGAAAAAGCTGATAACTTGGTATTGCTTGAAGCAGGATACCAAATTCCAAGTGTTGGAGTTCCTTTCAGATATCTGAAAATTCTTTTGACTGCTATAAGGTGTGATTCCCTTGGTGCTGATTGATATCTAGCACAGACACATGTTGAAAACATAATATCTGGTCTAGAAGCAGTTAGATATAAAAGGGAACCTATCATGCATCTGTACATGGTTTGATCAACCTGTTTTCCTTGATCATCAGGTTCAACTTGTGTGATTGGTGTCATGGGAGTGGAACATGATTTACAGTCTTGTAAAGAAAATTTGTTTAATAATTCTTTAACATATTTTGATTGATGTATAAAAGTTCCATTTGTTTGTTGCTTGATCTGCAGTCCCAGAAAGTACTGCAGTTCTCCCATGGTACTCATCTCAAATTTTGATTGCATGAGTTTCTTAAAATCATCACACAGTTTTGTGTTTGTTGAACCAAAAATGATATCATCAACATAAATTTGAACAAGTAGGACATGATTTCCAACATGTTTAATGAAAAGAGTTTTATCAATGGCACCTCTTGTAAAGTTGTTTTTGAGTAAAAAGGTGGAGAGTGTATCATACCAGGCTCTTGGAGCCTGTTTGAGCCCATAAAGAGCTTTGTCCAGTCTGTACACCCACTCAGGATGAGAAGGATCCTCAAACCCAGGTGGCTGACAGACATACACCTCCTCTTTTATCTTTCCATACAAAAATGCACTCTTTACATCCATTTGATAAACTTTAATTTTGTTGGAAATGGCATAGGCCAGAAATAACCTGATGGCCTCAAGCCTTGCAACTGGAGCAAAGGTTTCATCATAGTCAATTCCCTCTTCTTGAGAGTACCCTTGAACTACCAGTCGTGCCTTGTTCTTGATTATCATACCAGCTTCATCTTGTTTGTTCCTGAAAACCCATCTTGTGCCAATTGGTTGCTTGTTTGGAGGTAAGGGACAGATTTCCCAGACTTGTTGCTTGTTGAACTGAAGCAGTTCATCTTGCATAGCTTGCACCCAATTATTGTCTTTGAGGGCTTCCTGGTACTTCTTTGGTTCCAACTGTGAGATAAAGGCTGAAAATAGGCAAAAGTTGGAGAGCTGGTTTCTGGTAAGAACACCTGAAGCTATATCACCCATGATTTGATCAAGTGGATGATCTCTGTGTTCAATCAGTTGTTGTAAACCATTGACAGGTGTAGGTGGCTCATGTTCTTCAAACAAACTACTGAGGTCTATAATATCTGGTTCAGATGTTCCTTGATCTTCAGTAGTTGGATTTACTGAACCAGAAGTTTGAGTTTGTTCCTCAGTACTTGTTTGATCAGAAGTTTGTGGAACTTCTGATGATTTTGAAGTTGACTTGATAACTGTTTGAGGAGTCCATGGTGTGGGATCCTCATCATCAAACCTTTTGTCACCATAATAAGTAGGTTTTGATGAAGTAACAGCCTTCTCAGGTCCAAAATGGAAGTTGTCAAGGTCAAAAAGTTCAGCAGGATGTGCTGGAATAAGAGTGTGTTTTGACTCATTGAACTTGACATTCAATGTTCTTCTACTATCCTGGTGTGAGAATTAAAAACCTTGTAGGCTTTTCTAGTTGAAGAGTAACCAAGAAAGTAACCTGAGTCAACTTTGGCAGCAAACTTTGAAATAGATTCCTTGATGTTCAAGATGAAACATTGACACCCAAAAGCCCTGAAAAAGGAGATAAGGGGCTTCATGCCATGAAGAACTTCATAGGCAGTCTTGGAATGTCTCTTGACCACAAGAACTCTATTCTGAACATAACATGATGTGTTAACTGCTTCTGCCCAAAAGTACAAGGGTAGCCCAGAATCAGCTAACATTGTTCTTGCTCCCTCTATTAAGGTTCTGTTCTTCCTTTCTACTACACCATTTTGTTCAGGAGTTCTGGGAACACTGTATTGTCTAATAATCCCTTTAGACAGACAGAATTCATCCAGAGTTTTGTTCCTGAACTCTGTCCCATTATCACTTCTAATGGTTTTGACAGGTAGAGAATATTGTTTCTCCACTTGTAGAATGAAGAACTTGATGATTTCAGCAGCCTCATCCTTGGAGAATAAGAAGAATACCCATGTGAATCTTGAGTAGTCATCAATGATGACTAAGCAGTACTTCTTCTTACCAAGGCTCATAATCTTGACAGGTCCAAATAAGTCCATATGGAGTAGTTGAAGACATGCAGTTGTTTTTTATTCTTCAATAGACTTATAGGAGGACTTATGCTGTTTTCTCTTTAAACAGGATACACAGTGTTCTTGACACTGGTATACTTTCAAAGGTAGACCTCTGACCAAGCCCATTTTTGTGACTTTATTTATGGTTTTAAAGTTCACATGGCCAAGTCTCCTGTGCCAGAGATCAGTTTCTGAAGTTGATGCCCTTGAGAAGAAACAGGCAGTGTTGTTCAATACCTTGTCTTTCTCAATGTCCACTGCATAGACATTGCCACATCTTTTGGCAATCAGCAAAGTATGATCTTCAATGATCTTCTCTATCAACTTCTGGCCTTCTGGTGAGATGATCTTGCATGCTGTCTTTGTGAAAAAGGAAGAATATCCTTTATCACACATTTGTGACACACTTAGCAAGTTGTATTCAAGGTTTTCAACCAGATTGACCTTGTCAAACTGTATTTTGCCAGAGGAGACATTGCCATGTCCTAGCACATATCCCTTAGCATTGTTCCCAAAGGATACAGATCCTTCTCTTTGGCTGATAAAATTGTTTATCAGGTATCTGCATCCAGTCATGTGCATAGAGCCTCCACTATCAACGTACCATATGCTGTTTAAGCCCCTGGAAACTCTCTGCACACAATAGCAAATTAGTTAGATTTAGGAACCCAAGCCTGTTTGGCTTTGGGTTTGCTCTTGAGAACAGTTACAGTTTGTTCTTGACCAGGTTGAGAAATCCATGTCTTTTTGGCAATGGATTTTTCATTAAGAGCCATGGTGGTATCCTTTTCAGGACCACCATCAACCTTGGTCATCAGTAGTTGTACCAAGTTCATTAGATTTTGAATCTCAGCAGTTTGTGAAACTGCTGATGATTCAGGTCTAACTACTGACAAAGAATTTTGAGAAAAAGATTTTAGTTGAGATTTTATCTTTTTCTGAGAAAAGGTGTTTTCAGGTTGTTGTTTCTTGGGATTAAAGATTCTTTCATAATCATTTCTGATTTGATTTCCCACAACCTGTTGTTTAATTTTTTGATTGAACTGAATTCCTTTTCTGTATCTACAAAACTCTATTTTGTGGTTGAACAGACCACAAATTTCACACTCTTTTGCCTTTTGTTTTTGATCTAAAGGCAAATTTCTGACATTAGTGTAAAGATTTTGCTCATCAGTAGTTTTCAGGGTCTCAACTCCTGATGTAGATGAAACTACTGATGGCTTGTTGTCAGATTTTGTTAATACTTCTGAAGTACTTTCTTTGAAAATACCAGGATTTCTGTTTAGAAAGTTTTCATGGAAAGATGTGCAGTCTTTCCCTTCAGAAGTTTCATTTGAAACAATTTTTCTCCCATCTTCAGTAGTTTTTGGGAGAGAAATCTGTTGGTGTTTCAACATGATTGTACCCTATGCCAAACTTAACATTTGAAGCACTCTGTTTGTTTAGCAATAGCTGGTACCCCTTACAAGAATCCACCCATTTTTCACAACTGATCTTGGTGTCTGCAAGCTCTTTTCTGACATTCCCAAGATCTTCTATCATCATTTTAATTTGTGCTTGGGTTTCAATAGCTGAGTTAGTTAATTTAGAGACTTCTTTTGTTTTAGTAGTAAGTTTTCTCTCTAAATCACATTTCATCTGAGTGTATTTTCTTTCTAAATCATTGGCTTTTCCTTGTAAGTGCACATTTGTCTCTCTTATGAGAGCAAAAGATTCTTTGCAAGAATTTGAGCAAAGTTTTGTCAAAGACTCTTTTGATACCTGTGACAATGCAGATTTTGAAGTACAGCCTTCAAATGCCATTAAGGCAAAGTTCTTTCTGCCATTGTCTGGTTCTCGCCAGTTGATGTCAAACAACTTGTTGTCTGCATCAGGATTGCACTCTGTGGTGTCAAAAGGAAGACTGCTCCAGTCAACATACCCTGAGGTGAAAAGACTTTGTTGAGAGGGTTGTTGAGGCTGTGGAGGTTGTTGAGCAGCTGGAAAGGGAGGGATTGATTGTTGGCTCTGCATCTGTTGAGCGGGCATTTGAACATATTGTACTTGTGGCATGTATTGCTGTTGAGGAGCTTGTGCCTGTACAAAATGAGCACTCCCTTGAGTTCCATTATTCCTATTATAATTGGGGTTAAAGTTATTTCCAGATTGTGATTGGTTAAAGCTAGAGTTTCTACACTCTCTAGCAAGGTGTCCCAACTTCTGACACTTGTGACATCTCAGTTTAGATTTGTCAAAACCAATTTTTGTATTACTGGTCAATCCTGGAAATTTCCTTCCTGACCTTTTATAAAACTTGTTAGTTTTAATGCTTAGCATGGCTAGTTGGTGTAAAATGTCCATTTCTTCTAAGTCATCACTGCTAAAGTTTTTCAAATCATCCATGATAAAACATAGATTATCAGCAGTTTGACTTTGGTCATCATTGTCATAACCTGGGAAAGATCTTTCTGATGAGATCCCAGTTGTTATGTCAATGTTGTCATAAGATCCATAGGAACAAGTTGGTGAGTCTTGTCCCAAAAGTGTTGTACTACCTGGTAGGTAGTCATCAGCAGTTTTACCAGATGATTGTAATTTCTTCTTTTGATCAATTTCTCTCTCAAAAGTAAGTAATCTCCCATGGAGTTTTGTAAGAGTGAGGGAGCCAAAATCTGGTGAGGATCTTAAAACAATGGAGTATGTTTCCCATTTGTCTGGTAAAGACCTTAAAAATCTATGTAGCATAGATATTGTTGTATAGGTCTGACCATTTAACTTTAGCTCATATATTAATGAGGAGAATCTTTCAAATTGTTGAGTTAAAGTTTCCTCATTAATGTGAGCAAATGTCTCATATTGTTGAGCTAAAATCTCTCTGGTGTTGGCAATCACCTCTTCAGTTCCTCCAAACTGTTCTTTAAGACAATCCCAGAGTTCTTTGGCACTTTCACAATGTAAAAGGCCAGAGTATATCTCATTTGGGAGAGCCATTGCCAACATAGAGAATGCTTTTGCATCTAGCTCAAGTTTTGGGAAATCATCATCTGTATATTCTTTTGGGTCTTTAGGGACCTCAACTTTAGTTTCAAGATTGATATTTACTGGTTTTTGTGGTCCATATATCACAGATTTCCAGCAACCTGTGTTGGTCTGTGATAATGTATGCGTCATCCTTCTTTGCCAGATGTTATATTCATTTCTTACTAGCATAGCAGGTTTTGTCGCAGAACCAGTATTATGTGGATCCATTTTAAAGAGTATTGATTTGTCAGATGACTCTTTTAAGTGATGGATGTTGATAAAAAGTGAACTTTTGATCTTTTATTGAGTATCAATAAGAGCTTTGTGTCTGATTCTCAATTTGTTAGATTGATATGTGATCAGATAAACCAACGCTCTGATACCAATTGTTGGATCAGTATGCTCTTTGTTTAAGTAAGAACTTGCTATCTTTGACACTTAAGTGTTTAGCAAGCTCTTGTATATCAGATTGTAAGCACAGCGGAATGTATAAGTTAAAGCAACACTTTTTATACTTAAGAGGAGTTATTACTCCCTCTTGATGATTGAAACTAATAATGACAAGTATTTATTATGAATCTAAGCAGTAAATGAGAATTAGATACTTAGGCAGATTCACAATAAATACTGAAATGGAATAGAACAGTGAAAGTGTTTGAAGGATTTTTCTCTTAAAATCAATGTCTAAAATAGAAGGTTGAAGCCTCCTATTTATAGACGTTTACATACATGTATCTTGCCAATAAAGCAAGTACAGAAATATCAGAAACAAGTTGCACAAGTTGCAACATTGAAACAAACAATTACAGCTAAAAGTAATAATAAACAATAAACTACTGATACAAAAGGCGGTGGAAAATATCTGATGTGAAGTGCTGATGAATGACAAACTACTGATGAGTAGTTTGTCTTCAGTACTTCTGAAGTGAACTTATCTGGTTTGGACTTCAGAACTTCTGATGAAGTTTCTTCTTCAGCACTTGTCAAATCTTCTCTTCAGCAGTTTCTTGTCTTCTCTTCAGTACTTCTATACTTAGCCAAAATTTGCAGAAGTGAATTAGACTAAGGTTTCCAAAAGTGGTTTCACCAATCCTCTTTGTCCTAACATTGACCCTCAAGGGTCGCCGAAGCATACTTCACGCGGTCGCCCGCCGGGCAACTGCACATAGAGAACACGGATTTGACTTTTTCCAACCACCGGAGCAGTCCCACTGCCCCTTCAGTCCCATTAAAGTTGTGGGGTTTGCAATCCATGAACTTTTTGTAAGAGCACTGAGGTGGAGGGGGATTAACAGCACCACCTGGGACAGAACACTCAGGTAAACAATCAAGGAAGGAAATAAGATACCTAGAAACAAGGTAGAGTAGGTAGCAATCGACTTACCACCCATAGCGTTGTGGGCAGCTTGGAACGCAGCTAAAGCCACATTTACATGCTGTTGCATCAGGTTGTTCAGCTCCTCCTGGGTCATGTTAATGTTGCCACGACCGCCACGAGCTCCCGACATCTTCTGCCAAAACAAGAACAAAAGACTCAGTCCATCACCAACGCTAAACCAACAGAAATCAAAGGAACAAAGAATTGGGTCCACACGTGTCCATTGATCCCAGCACGAGGTCCACCAGGTCTTCCATGCATTTCAACTTATGATTTCGTGTGCACCCGAAATGATAAATTGCTCTACATGGTCCTCTAGGCGTGCCCCGAGCTTGAACCTCAAGCCACCCGATACCCACAGCTTAGAACAAACAACCAACTCAAGGAATTTCCAAGTGACTAATCACCTAGAGATAGATTTCAACGAGTACATGCGCAAGATAGTGTGTGTAAGCAGATGTGTCCATTGGAGCATAGGAGGGAGATGTCCGAATCCTGGACAGATCTCGAGGATGAGTCGGAGCTGCTCCAATGTACACCACCGCGTGCAAGATTCAACGAACAAGTCCCTCCGACTTTAACCCGAAAGGAATGATAGAGTAGAGATAGAAACAACAAAGACAAGGAAGATAATATAACACTGTGTGTTAAGGATACCGACACCCCGACAAAGTTAATATGTTTACCCAAAGACATGACTCGTACGTATGTGACCGTCTACTGTGTGCAAGACTCGGCTATAGACTAGACTCTACATGCAGTCCTAGTTCACTATAACCATTGGCTCTGATACCAATCTGTCACACCCTCAAATTTCCACATGCGGGCTTTTACCGCGAGGCACGTGACACACCAGGATCCCAGTCAACGGTCACAATAAACGACAACTAAATGTAAGAAAATACGTAAGACATTCCATGAAACAACCAAAACATTATGCTTTGAGCCATAAACCAGCAGCAGAAGCATTTCTTGTTTACAACCAAAAGACATATTACCGTTTTTCAAATCATAGTTTAATATGCAACAAGACTTCTAGACGCCGTGCAAGACTCCGTGCGCGCCTAGCCATTAACCGCTACCTTAGCGACCTGAGAAAACATGCCAAAAATGTCAACATATAATGCTGGTGAGTTCACAGGTTTTTCTTTTCCAATAATCGTTTCATTAATCCTTTAAAAACTGTTACCGTTACTGTTATTGTTACTGTTCATACTATGCTTGTTCGTACACTAGCTAGGCGTCAAGTGTGTTACTCATACGGGCGAAACCATTGCTGACTGTGTGATATCCTTGTTTACAGACTACCTCATCTTCGGTAAGCCTAGTGTGATTGAGACAACATGCACCCGCCCGGCCTCCAGCCGTCGAGTGGGGTTTGTCAGGCCCAATAGCGCTATCCACATTTCCCCGCTACATCCCCGTATTAGTGGTTTCTAAGGGACTTAGATGAACCGTATACTAATAAGGTGTGAGCCATAGTATAACATGAAAACGTGTGTTTATAATTTATAACATGTAAATGTGTGATCAAAATGTATACGCATGTTTCTCACCCTGAAAACAAAACCAGTAAAGTGTGGGGTCGTGAACTCACCTTAGATCACATTACTTGAAAACAGTTAAATCAGTGTGCTATGATAGCCACAAATAGCGGCGACCTATCATAAGATGTATGTAAGTACCTGGATTAATAACCCGTAGGTTAACTAGTCCCCGAATGTCCAGACCATAACCATAAACGTTTGAAAACACCTTTGACTGTTAAACCGACCGTACCAGACAAGACCCGACATCCCATTGGTGACCCGACATCCCACGTGTTAGATAAATACAAGACATCATGCAACATATGCAATTAAACACTTAATACGCGCAAGAGTTCACCTAGTCTAGCATAATGTCCAATTAACGCATAAACAGGTCCGAACACGTGTTAGTAAGCCATTGGGCATTTCCCGGGGTTCCTATCATGTTCCTAGGTGTCAAATCATGTTCCGGGATGCCAAAATACGTTTATGACAGCAGTACACGCGATTAGGAAACTTACATGCAATTAGGAAAAGTCAACTAGTGAATAGGGAGGTCATATAGGCGAGTAGGGGGCTACTCGCCTGATGTATCAGGCGAGTAGGCTATACTCGCCTGATACATCAGGCGAGTAGAGCCCTATTCGCCCCAAGTGTTGCTGTCGCGCGTTTTCGCGCGTTAAATCCTCCAAATCAGATCCGAAACATGTAAAAACACCCAATATCAAAACTAAACTATTAGCCAACCCATTCCAAGCAAAAACCTCGAATTTATCTCTGCTCTAACGGGCTCGGTGCGATTATTTCCAAAAATGGCAAAATACTAGGTTTCATTAACTATGAAATCTTTCCTTAAGTAGTAAAGATCAGATTACACCTCCTACAACTTGCAATTCATCATCCCTATGTTATAGCATCATTCTAGCATGATTTCTAACCATAAACAAGCAATGAATCATATCATAACATCCTAATTCTTCAAGAATCACCCAAATGGGTCAAAATGCATACTTTCATCTAAACACTATAACAATGGCTTAAACTCATAGATAATCATCCTAACAATTCCTACACATCAGAAGTACATCAAATTCATGGAAACATTCATGTTATAAGCACCAAAAATCATCATATGCATCAGTACTTCACATATAGCAAGTATTATGGTGTAGACTTGTTTTAGAACTCATTTCCAAGGTTTTTAAAGACTCATTCTTATCAAAATAAGGTCTGGACTTTTGGGGAACCAAAACAATAACATTACAAGGGTTTAGGATGAAGAACACACCTTGGATTTTATCAAAGAAAGGTGTATAAGCTTGGAGATGGTGAGTTTTGAGGCAAAACAAGTTCCAAAGGTGTTTCAAGGTGTGTGGGAGGCTTAGGATCAGTTAGGGTTCCACAAATGGTGTTTGGGGAGTCAAGGGTTGTATTTATAGGTGTTTTGACTCGTGCACATCAGTACAGGCGAGTAGGAGACCAGTTCATGCGAGTAGGGCTCCTAATCGCCTATATACTGGCGAGACTCGCCAGCAGAATGTCCCTAATTGCCTATACAGGTGGCGATTAGGAGCTCCCCAGGCTCCTAATCGCCTGTATTGTTCCAGAACAGGTTTTTGGCGTGTTAAACACTATTTTAACACATATAAACACGTATTCACATACCGACAAGTCACATAATGATTACAAACACATAATGCACGATAACTAACACGTTTACATCCGTTCACCAATTCCCGGGACTCGAGACTCGAGACTTGCGTGTGTGCGTTAAACCCAGCGATTCCACGAATCGCCAATCCTTGTACACATGGTTATGGACCGACTCCCGATGATCCCGCGGATCATCGTAACGACTCCCGATGATTCCCCGAATCATCGTAACGACTCGACTGACCCAGTTAAGTACGTAATATGCATGACTCGCTAAGGTAGACTTACTAGTTTAACAAAAGTTATTAACCGGAGTTTGTCGGGTGTCACAGCCATCTAGAGGGGACACCTCAGCAATAGTTACTCCTTTATTAGATTATATAGATATATAGATTATTTAGTTACTAGTGGGAAACCCGCGCGTTGCGGCGGGACCGTTAAACCGAACAAGATTTAAGCGAAAAACATTGAATCACACACATGTGTGGAAGCAAGTTAATTCGCCATACTAAAAATAAAGTTAAAAATTATCATAGAAAAACCTAAGTAAGTCAAAACCGTAACATAACTACATAAAAAGAAATAAAAAAACTAAAAAGAAAACTTTCATGACTTGTTCGCTATGCTTAGATGACTTGTATATTATCAACACACAATTATGTTTTAAACAAAACTTACATTGAAATGTATATAAAAATGGAACCAATATAGGAACTACATCTTTCTCTTCCTTATAAACACAAGATAATATTATCAGAAACAATAAGTTTGATGTATTTCATATCAAATGATTTAAGGATATGAGACAACTTTTCTTTATAACATAAATTTCCATTTTCGATCCCCTCTCCCTGGAGTATTAGAATGAATACTTATCTATCAAACTCCAAAGTGTTATCTTTTTATTAATAATCATTCAACTAAATTTACAACATATTAAAATTATCATACATTTCGATATCAAATTTTCACATATTATAATATGTCAAATACCTTTTGTAAAAGAAAATTCACTTCCATCTAATTTAATCATGATCAATTGACCACAATTATGGGAAACCTTTGTTTGAAATTTATTATAAATGAAAACTTTTGTTCTCGGTCATAGAATTCGGAGATGTATTGTTTTAGGTAAGATTACGCATGTTTGGGTGTATCACTATAACATAATGATTTCAAAATGCAAATCGTTACCTCATCATTATTGATTTCTTATATTATTATCAAGTTTATAAAACTCTAACTTTTATAAAGTATATAAAATATTATAACAAAACATGTAGTATTATGAATTATCTTTTATATGTTTTCTATTTAATGTGTTAAAGTAATTGTATAATTAAATGTCATGTTCTCTCATAAACATCACTTAATTCTTGACTTCATTTTAATTAAATATGGTGTTTCAAAGACAAAATTGCCCCAAAAGGTAGTTATTATATGCATTGGGTGTAGTAAGATACAATTAAATTTGTACCTCTTAAAATTTAAGAAATCCTTGTCAAATGCTTTATAATATGGTATAGATAAAACGCATTGATATTAGTTTAAAGCATATTGTATAGAGTTGTGTATGATTTATAGATTTCAAGAAAGCATGAGGTTAAAATATAAATTGTATTGAATGCATATTGAACACGTTTTTTTTTTTTTTTTAAAAAAGATAATTTTATTAAAAAAAGACTCAGAAGGACCTCAAAGCAAGGGCCTACGAGCCAAGACGACAAAAACATCAATCCAAAGGGTACATACACCATTTTTTCCAATCGATAGATTTCCATCTAGATCTATTTCTAATCCAAAAATAAGCCGTAGACTTGATAAAATCTACCAACACGTTCGGGTGTCGCTGTTTGTTCTTGAACACTTAATAAATGCAAGTTGTGTTATGGAATATTTTGTAGTGACCGTAAGAAATAAAAAGAATTGTCATAAATGGAATTAACTGGATTTGTGAAGTTTAGCTAATGCTTGATTAATAGTAATCTATTATTGATTCTTGAATTGAAATCAGGAACATTTATATCAAAGGAACTTAAATGGCAATGAAATTGGAATGTGGTTGCGGAGCTATGAGATCAAATCCACATGGACGGTGGACTAGTTAATTTCTTTGGGCTATTAGCTAATTAATTAGCAAAATTTACACAATGCATCGGGCTGTGTGGTATTGGGCTGTATTTGGTCCAACAAAGAAAGGAAACCACAATGCAATTTTGGAAAAACTAAAGTCGGTGGAGGGATAATTATAATTGAGGATAACAGCCGCAAGGGAAGAATATATGATCGCACGGAAAAAAAGATTGAAGCAAAAATCTGAAGATCCAAGGCTAATCCTCTCGCGGTCCTTTCGGGTGAATGATTCACGTATTTTTTTAGTTTTACTCTGTTTTATACCTAGTATTTGAATTTAATTTTGTGAATATCTTAAAAGTTTTTTTGGATTCAATTGTATCTTTGATTGATCTAGACAATTTGGTTTCTTTGCATTGATACAACATATCATCGTTTCTTGGTTTTCTTGCACTAGGAATTATTTGATTTTGTATTTAGTGTTAAGATAATTGAATTGGGTTGAACAATTTAAACAGGGTCATGTCTATGTGATTTCCAAGCTAGGTTAATTACAGAGTAGCTTTAAAATTGTCGAATCAGAAACCCGGAGTGACCGTTTTTCATTATATTATTGTTTTTTTATTACTTTTCAATCAATCACTTTGTTTTTGCAAGTAAGCAGCAAATCAACATCATAAAATTAGTTTAGTTTAATCTATAAATTGCTATTAACACTAACCATATACTCCTCGTGGTTCGACAACCTACTCCCTATACTGTAGTCCTTGTAGCTAAGGAGTTGTTTTTAATTTAGTTTTTTATTAGCACTCGACACGCGATCAGTTATCAAGCAAACGCTGGGGGTGGAAATCAGTAAGGATTTCAGCACTGTAAGTACCCATTGTGCGTTTGTTGGTCATTGGGTTTTTGCAAAGTATAATTTTTTTGCAGGTTTTAAAGGGAAGATGAAAAGAAAAAGGAGATACCTTTAAAAGGATCTGGAATGTGGTTTTAAAGACAGGAGATAGCTCTACATATAAAGATGATAAGAGATATAATTTCAAACGTCTACTCCATAATAAGTGCCTTCAATTTAGCAGCATGTCAAATCAACTGACATGCTAACGTCAACACTCAAGTGCTTATATTTGAAAACTATGACTGTTATACATTGAATGCGTAACGTTCTAATTTTGTGGACAATTGTTGGTGCTGAATATTTTAGGAACATTTTTATCATGTGTATCATGTATATTCTGAGAATGACTAACAGTCCTTACCGTTTTAAAACTCTCTGTGGAGGTCAAGTCTAACTGAATTACTAAAGACTAGGTCTTACTTGAATCTCAGAGCTTCAGTTGATACCTGTTAGAACACGTGTGAAAAAGGAAGATTCATAACGGCTAATTGGACTTAGTAAAACTATTCCCGGATTTCTCGTGATGTTAATTATTTCATTTTATAATATAAAAGGGGACTATGGATGATCATTTAGATCACTTACTGCTTTCCACTTTTAACTAATACTCGTTTTACTTACTTACAACACATCTACAGATTGTAACAATTAGTTGATCGATCAATCGTTTCCTAAGTTGTACTCTTTAATTTCTTTTAATAAAAACAAGGCAAGGGACAAATGTCCGCTTCTGAAATTTTATGCCGGAGATCTAAATTGATCAAGTGCTTTCCTCGTACATCTCATGTTCTTTATTATATTCTTTCTTTGAATTTAGTTCATTCCATCCCAAGGGTATCATTTTCATAAGGTCTATTATGACAACGATATTTTGAGGATATTAATTTATAGTTGTCAAAGTTTTTTCTTTATATTCACATTAACAGTTTTCCTATGATATGTACAATTTTATTACAACAAGCTTGCCAAATTTTTTTAGCACTCTACCTCATTTTACTAATTTAGAATACAAAATTTGTTTGTTAATTTTTTACTAAAACATGCACTAAGAAGCTAGAGTTTAGGAACACCTTTTTTAATAAAAGGTCTTCCAAAAAAAAGTGGTAGCTATTTGGTGACATTAGGGCAACAGACACGAGTGTTTTTGCTATCGTATTTTCGGTTGTAAAATGATTGCTACAGAGTTATTGCTATCGTTATGTGACCGAAAATGTGGTGACAAAAGCCCAATTTTCTAGTAGTGAGAGTTTAGGAACACCTTTTTTAATAAAATGTCTTCCAAAAAAAGGGCTACATGAGCTCAACGCAGATAGAATATGCCAGTAAGCAGTTTTGGAAGAAGATGAAATGGGTGGGGTAGATCGTGAGACCCACTTAAATTTTTAAATGATCATTAGATTTTATTTTTGATTATTATATTTTGTTAGCAAGGGTAATTTTGTTATTTTACACATACTTAACTGGATAATCTAACCTCCATCCATTTTAAGAACATTTTCAAGTGAAACAATGTTAAACGGTGGGAGCTAAAACTGTAATTTAAAAAAATTAATAATTAAAGATTAAACGTGAAATCTTAACAAACCACAGTCAAGCAATTTTCTTGGTTGCATCATACACTACAAGAATTTCGGGCTTTAGGGGCGACACCTTTAGGGGCGACCCGCTTTTTTGTCGCCCCTAAAGGTCAATCCCTACCAACCACCTTCTGATTCAATCCCAGCCCTCGGATCATTTAGTAGATCAACGATCGTGGTTTTATCGTACTTAATATCATTAGGGACGACACCTTTTGGGGCGACTGTCACCCCTAAAGGTCAAAAAAAATTATATTCCGCCTTCTTTTGCATCTTTCCCTCCATGCTTACAAAAATTTCATCACCCGCCTCTCTCTGCTCTCTATCTCTCTGCATCTCACTCTCTCACTCTCACCTTCTCTCTTCACCACCACCACCATTCCCCACCTCTCTCATCTCCCTCTTTCTTTTTCCCTCTCACACCCACCGGAACCACCACCTCCCCTCTACTTCCCCACCACCGTAAACCCCCACACCCACAAAAACCACCACCGGCTCCCATCACCACCAAAGCACCACCACCACCCTCATCTCTCTTGGTGAGTTTTTTTTTTTTTTTCTGTTTTTTCGTTTCTTTTTTTCTTTTAGTTTGTTTAATTTTTTTATTTATTATAATATGAGTTGGGCGAAGGGGCATCATACTGAAGGAGCTAAGTTGATTGATTCGGTTTTGGATGTTGTTAGGAAGGAGGCGAAGAATTGTGATTGCTTGCAAGGTATATGTTTATTATTATTATTTTTTTTAATAATTTTTCTGTTTGTAATCATTTTACCGCAACATTTATTTGTTTTTATTGTTTAATTTATTCTATGATGTTCAGCTAGTTTAGAGTAAAAGTTATATTGAATTTCAGTTGAGTTTGAAGTAGACACACCGTTAACCTTATGGATTGAATATGTTTTCACTATGCGATTATTGTTCCAGGATCGGATTTCACTGTTTAACTGTTTGTATTTGTTTTATTGCAAATGTTATGCGTTTTTGTTGTTATGTTGGTTTGTATTGTTGTTATGTTTGTTCGGTGATAATCAATTAGGTTAGACTAAAACTTGAACTGAATTACTTCGATTAATTGGTGGAACGGATATTGAGATCCTCTAATGTAAAGGCATATTTAGGGAAAGTATTGTAGAATTTAAGTTGAGTTTGAAGGATTTGAATAACTACGCGATTATTGTTCGCTGTTCAGTTGGAAGTTTTGATTAATCGGGAATGAGTTTGAGATTTTAAATGTGTGAGCATTATTGATTGCAAAGTATATGTGTTTTTGTTGTTATATTTGTTCTGTGATATGGAGATTGCAATCCTATACTTAGAAGGTATATTTGGGAAAAAAGCGAGTAGGATTTAATAGAGCTTGAAGTAGACACATACAGCTAAACTGTAGGATTGAATATATTTTCCACTATGCGATTATTGTTTAAGATTCTGAAATGTTGAGCTGGAAAGTTCAGTTGTTCAAGCATGAAGATTTCAATTGCGTGACAAAGCGGTCTTGTCGCCCCTAATGCCCTATTATTAGGGGCGACAGGCGTTGCCCCTAAAGCTCCAGTTTGTTGTAGTGATATATACTGGTAGGCAATTCATAGACTACACGATAGTTTTTATGCCATTTTTAAATTTTTTTTAAGAGTCAGTATACAAAATTACAAATATACCAAAAGTTCGTTTAAAATCAAATTTAAAATTATTTTTCTTTACAAAGGGCTCTATTGCGTTCGTTGAAGTTATTAAATACTACCGAATGTTCACCAAAAACACACACTATATATTGTTCTATTATATATTCCCTACTTACTCCATTAAATTAATTTATATACACTTAACATTCAATCTTGTATTTTTTACAAGTAAAACATGTTTTTAGTTGCATTCTCTTATACTATATGATGAACAGTGAGTTGTCACTACTACAAAAACAGGCATTTGCTACGGCAAAATCCGTAGCTAATCCATAGCAAATACCCATATTGCTACCGATTTGCTATGGATTCGGTCCGTTGCTACAAGTCTCGTCGCTAATTTATTTGCTACAAACTTTAGCTACGGAAGTTTTATTTGCAACGGGTTTAGCTACCAAATGGGACGTAGCTATTTTAGCCACTTATTTGCAATGAAAAAGGTTTGCTACGGTGTCTTTGCTTTGAATTTTTAGCTACGAAGGTATTTAGCTACGGAATTTTGTACCACTTTTTAGCTACGAAAAAGATTTTTGCTATGAATGTTGGCTATAGAATTTTTCTACGTTTTTTATATCAATGTTGCTACAGAATTTAGCTATGAATTTGCAATGGTTTCACTATGAAAATTTGCTACCTTTTACATTTTTTGCTATGGATGTTAACTATGGAAATTTGCTACGTTTTTTCTATCGGTTCTAATTCGGAACATAGCTACGAATTCGCTACCATTTGTGTAACAACCGGCAAAAATAAGGTAATTCCGTACTAATTAATTAATATATGATTAACATAATTAAATGCAATTATGTGTGATTTAATTATTAAGGCCTTAGGAGATAGCAATTTCCAAATAATGCATAGGAATGCATACGTTTAATGATAAAACATGATAGGATCATGTGCGAATAAACTATCCGGTATGGACGTTGGCAATTACCCGGTAATAATTAAATAAACGAAAAGGATCCCGGACACCCAGGATATAAAATAAAGGGTATTTTCACAAAGCATAATGAGTTTTGGAACTCCAAAACCATAAGTGGAAACGTCTCATACAAATCTCCCGGTAACGAATAAAGTGCGCGTACCGCACCCGATACGCGCATAACTCATAATTTCACCCGGCAAAAGCCTAAATAACCAATCAACGCTTAAATTAGACTATATTTAAGGGTTATTAAAGGTATTTTTAATGTCCGAATGACGCGCGATTAAATCCCGAAAAATACCCGAACGACACCCGAACGACGAGGGATCAAACTTAACATAATTATTGGTAAATAGATTGTGTTGTGGACCCCACCTAGACCCACCAAGGGCCGGCCTAATGGCCTTTGTAATCTCCTTGCATTGTGTTTTTAATAATAACCTATAAGTCTAAGATATTAAGCATGCAAAGGAAGAGACAAATGTGTAAGATTTGGTAGTACAAAAGCATGCATCAACTTGCCTCTTTTGTAAGAGATTTTCGGCCCTAGGCCAAGAAAATCCAAAACACAAAGCTTCCATGTTATCACCTAAACATACACACTTGAGTACCTAATCTAGTAATGTAATCTCAAGCATGATCTTGGAAGGATTATAAGAGATAGTCTAGAGATTACTTAACCATTTTAACACACAAAATCTCTTCTACTCTCTCTCTAATCCACGGCACACACATAAGAAGACAACCCACTTGAAGATCACCAAGTACAAGCATGCATATCCTACTAGATTATATCTAAGATTGTGAGATATCTTAGCAAAATCATAACCCTCCTTTCTTCCTTTAAAACCCACGGCCACAACCCCTAAATAATATCCATTCAAGATCATTTTTGTACTTCTTAAATCTCTTAAATCTTTGAAAAGATTATGTGCAATCTATGAAGGATATGGAGATATTATATAACATGTGTTAGTCCTTTGAAGAAACAAGCAAAAACCTTCTCCTTTCTTTCTCCCTTGGCCGTGAGTTTTACCCCATCCATACACATATTTCTTTCAAGTTTTTACATCTTCAAATCACTTAAAACAATCCATCATCCAAACCTCCATTGTGTGTTTCAAGCTTGGAGCTTAACCATTAAGGAAGAACACACTAAACCCCTCTCAAAATCCAAGGTTTTGTCTTCCCTAGCCTTGTGCTAGTAGTAAGCTTCTTAACCTTGTTTTGATTATTAATATTCATGTATGTGTTCTTAGAAGCAAGTTGTACATGAAGGGTTTAAAATGTGGTTTTGAAACATAATCTTTAATAGGTTTTACATGAGTAAAATAAATGATTAAAGATATGTAAATGGATCATGGATTTGATGATGGTAAAGTAGTGTTCTTGAAAATGTATAAAATTTACACATACACTAAGTAGGATGATGATTTGATTAAGATTTGTAGAATAAACTTGAATGTGTTAAAATGTAACTTTAATCATCTTAAAATGATCATCCATGATATAATATATGATGGAATATATTAGAATGTCATGATTGAAGAAGTTGAAAAGTTAAAGTTTACACACTTAGATGGATGAAATTTTGATATAATGGACAAATACATAAAACACACATACAAGTAGCCTTATATATGAAATATAAGACTAATAAAAGTGTTTTGGTGCAAAAATAACTTAACAATAAAAAGATGAATCTTCAAAGTCCACTATTTTGAGTGAAAAATACTAACTTTGGAAGTTAGAGTGGAAAAATGCAACATTTGAAAGTTAAGGGACTAATGTTGTAACTTTGAAAGCTAAAGGACTAAAATGAACATTTTAGAAACTATTAGTCCAAAAATGCAATAATGGAAAGTTTGGTGTCAAAAGTATAAGTAATAATTTTCCAAGGTTGATTTGGTAAATACTAATAAACATACTTGGGTATTTTGTATAAAAAGTGTATTTTTATAAGAGTGAAAGTTATAAAAATATGGACTTGTATTAACATAAGGGTTTTTATAAAAATAGAGATTTTTATAAAAATGTTAAACAAAAATTAAAACTTGAGAAACTTATACAAAAATGAATACTTTTATATA
The DNA here is from genome assembly GCA_028751855.1 of Ambrosia trifida. NCBI lineage: Eukaryota > Viridiplantae > Streptophyta > Magnoliopsida > Asterales > Asteraceae > Ambrosia > Ambrosia trifida. The sequence goes on along the minus strand of CM054123.1, from coordinate 109,091,572 downwards.
AATGGGAATATAAAAGTGTTGGAAACATTTTTGTGTCTAAGTTAACAAGTTGGGTTAAAAATACAAAGGTATTTTAAATCTTCCAAGTAACATGTGTTGGGTGGAAGGAATATGGATAATAATTCCATAAAACACATGTTGGGAAAAACTTGGAAAATTAACTACCCCAGCTAAGATATCGAACTATGACGCGTTAACGAACCATACACGGACAAAACATGAGGAAAATGCCATTGCGGCAAAATGAGAAAATATATATTTTTAGGAAGTAAAATATATATATACATCATGGGTGAAACCTAATAAACACTTTCCTAAGTGTTGAAGGAATTATTCGTGGGAGAAAAACATAACGTAAACAAGTAAGACGTTAAACAAACGTATATACTTAACAAGAAAAATTACACATTTATATATATACACGCTCGTCTCGGCAAAATTCTAGTATATCTACTTAATGGGAAAGTAGATATGTGGGAAGGAAAACCGTGACGAGTAGACAAAGATATATATATATGTGTGTATGCCGTGCCGACAAGATCCTAGTATATTTATTTGAATGGGAAAATAAATATACGGTATGGTGAGTCGAATCGGGTGTTGAGAATATACAATCGAACGACAAGATCATAGCATATTTGTTTAAATGGGAAAACAAATGTGCGGCAAAGTGAGTCGGGTCGAGTGTTGAAATATATTATGTCGAGCGATGCGATCTTAAGTATAATTATTTAAATGGGAAAATAATTATACGTTAAGTGAAGTCAAATCGATGATAATGATGTACAAGTTAAGGAAATATTAACAAGAGTAATATATAACTTGTAATACAAAGGGGTAATCTAACGCTAACGAAACCTAGGATACGCGCTAAATTAAACGGGATTTGGAATAACTTATGGTCGGGAGTTGGGTGTACAACTTGCCAAGGCACATGCACTATAGGGATAGTGACTTACACGTCTAGGACGTTTGTAGGTGCGAGACCCCTTTTGCTATCCACTTAGTTGAGCCGGACGTCGATTCAGGTGAGTTTCACGGCCCCATTTTAAACTATTTTTACGTTTTCGGGGGAAAGATATGTTAGGGAAAATGTTTGACGGATTTATTACTTGAGGTGTGACCGCCACTCGGGGTTGAGTCCTCGCCTCTATAATCATTTATTCAGGGAAATGAAACCGGTGGAATATTGAATAGTACTATTGGTGCCTGACAAGGCCCACCCCTAATCGATAGCGTCGATTATGCATTAGTGTATGCCTGGGGTGCATATATTCTGAACTTAAGTCGTAGGATACCGAGTAACGACTTGGAGCGGGGCATTATTATTATACGTCTTGGGTTGATTATAGTCTCAAGTAGATTTATAGGAATTTGCAGCTCCTATATATTGTCATAACATGGTATTTCCCAAGTATTCAAGTTTTGGAAACTAAAAACCTGTGAACTCACCAATATATTTATATTGACGAAATTTTAAACATATCTTTCAGGTAATTAAGCGAAGACAATCATGGCTGACTGGGTCACGGAATTCTCCTATGCGGCGTTGGATATTTTGCGGGGTTTCACCTTTATTTCCCAAGGCTATGGGATATATTTGAGAAACCTCTCCATTTGTGTTATAAACAATTTACTTTTTGTGTAATGTTTTGAACAAGATTTGACGCCTAAATAAATGACCCATTTTCTTAAATTACTTGTGATTTGCGTTAACCTTGACTTTATGCTCTTGAACCGTCGCGCCACGTGTTTCCGCCATTGGCGTGGTGTGACAGAAAGTGGTATTAGAGCCAAGGTTATAGCGAACTAGAGTATTTTCTTTAAAAACTAGACTATAACCGGATTTGGTTCAAAAGATAAAGTTTTCAAAAAAATATATAAAGGTGCTAAACGCAATAAAGTAATTTCTCAAGAAGCATTGGGCATGAGGAGATTCCGACCGAGCTAGCCATGGGTATTGTTATGCAGTACGTAGTATTAGAGGTTAGGAAGGTTACTGATAATGTACGCCTTAACTATCTAATTTAAATAATTCATATATATATGTACGGTTCTTTTGCCAGGGATGTCTGACGCCGGAAGTATAGCGCCGAGCTACGATAGTAGCCTGCAGATTATTCCAGCACCTCCACCTGAGCCGGTTGAGCTGGTTGTGCTCGACTCGGGAGAGGACGATGTAGAGATGGGCGTCGCCGGAGGATCGGGCGACGATAGATCCGACGAGACGGATCCTAGCGAGGATCCTGACTGGGCTCCCGCAGGAGATGACGCGGCCGCCGTGGTCGACGCGCCGCAGGCCGACCTACCCGTCGTACCCTTGCCTGCCGCACCCTTAGCCCCACACCCGATCCGAGCCGCCAGGGACTTCCCTGTAGGCTGTGCCGGTCCGTCGCGACCCGTCCCAGCCCAGTCGGAGACAGCAGAGTCTCCATTTGATAGACAGGCTCACATTGATCACGAGCCAGTACCCGCACCACACATCCCCATCCCTCCAGGCATGAGGCTCATGCCGATTTCCCGTGGGCGGAACGGATGGATTTCAGATGACTCAGACGACGAGTCAGTGGCCTCTGTAGACCACATACTAGTACCTGAGATTCCAGTCGACCAGGAGGAGCCAGTGGCTCCAATGATGGAGGACGACCCTGCTGCCCCCATAGCCCCACTTGCACCACTCGAGCCCGCACCTCAGGAGGGGCCAGTCGCAGCAGCACCCGTCTTAGAGGGCAGCCCCGCCCGTAGCTCTGAGCTACGCAGGGCAGGCATGGTAGCTTTCGCCACTGCGAGCCCTCCTACCCCCACCGTAGTGGTGTCCACCCCAGAGTGGGCCACTATTGCAGAGCCCCTTATGGCCCCCTTGGCCGAGCTCGTAACACCACCCACCATAGCTATGACACTACCTATCTCCACCTTGCCCATGATGCCACCTGCACCGTATCCTCTGGGTGTAGGGGACCCCTACCTGATACCACCCCACTTTGCCCCCGGACCACAGGGTTTTACCCCGTTATTTCCCCACATGCCGATACCAGCCCCATTTGGCCCATCCCAGCCAGTTCACCCTGACATACCTGGACCATCCCAGCCTCACAGGATGACACCCCTATCCGGACCAGCATGGTCCTCTGCTATCTCACTGGAGCGAGACTTCCAGACCCTCGCCGACACGGTGCAGCGCACCGTAAACCAGGTAGAGCAGCAGACTCGCTTGATGTGGGCACGGATGATCGATACTCGAGATGCCTTAGCACACTACGCTGAAGAGTTGTTGAGCATGGATGCGCAGTGTGGGATTACCGGTGATGCGCATTTTGCGCATCGACAGTTTTTATATGGTCGCATCATGGCGATTAGTATGACTATCAGCATGCACGCACCACAGTATCAGTTCCCGCCGCCGCCGCCACAGTAGGGACGCATCGGGGACACATGGAAGAATCACCTGCAGATGTATATAGTAGTAGCAGTATGGTAGCATAGCACGAGTTATGACACTCGTTTGCATTTTGCCTAGCCGTGCGGGTATGACGGCATATGATATGATGTTTTATTTATTTCAGAACGATGTATTGTATGAGGGATGTTATCCCCTATTTTGTTATTATAAACAAAGCATTGTACTCGTACTATTGAAATTAATGAAAAATCTTATTATTATGATGGTGAAATATGTTGTTGTCTACGATTATTATTGCTTACTCCATATATTGTGAATTGTGTGATCGTATGGTGATGTTGTGTTGATTATTATTTATTCTGTATGGTGTGTTGGTATGTTGTGTGATGACATTGTGTTGACTATTGTGTTCATATTCTGGGTTGTTATTTATGCTTTATATATGATATTGTATAAATGTTTGCCAAATTAACCTTTGATAATTATTATTGAAGAAAAATGGCACCAGCCACCCGAAGCAACAGTGGCGCAGACGGACTGCCCGCTACACCTGCTGAACTCGAAACAATGATCTCGGAGCGCATAGCCCGAGCTATCGCGGAACATGAAGCCGCCCGCTCCGAACGATCACGTGACTTAACAGGGAGCGACCGACGAGAAACCTCCCGCATTGGTAAGAGGTTTAAGAATAAATGAAAAAGCGATGGGAGAATATCATAAAACTCCTATCCCATAATAACATACTACTTTATTATTGCAGAAACGGCCTCGCGAGAGCGCGGCTGCACCTTCAAAGCCTTCTTAGACTGTAAGCCGATTAACTTCAGCGGCACAGAAGGATCTGTTGGCCTGGTCAAATGGTTCGAAAAGACCGAGGCAATAATCCGCATCAGTGGGTGTACCCCTCGACAGTCAGTCATGTACTCTACTAACTTGTTTTTGGATCAAGCACTCACTTGGTGGAACGGCCAAGTACAGTCACTAGGGGACGACGCTGCTTACTCCCTATCATGGGCGGAACTAAAAGACCTTATGATCGCCGAATACCGCCCGGCAAGTGAGGTACAGAAGCTGGAAACAGAATTCTGGAACCTCACCATGGTTGGAGCAGACGTGACTGGGTACACGTCCCGATTTCATGATCTCGCCAGACTAGTGCCTCGTTTGGTCACACCGGAAAATAACAAGATAGAGCGGTACTTGTTCGGATTAGCACCGCAAATACACAGCATGGTCACTGCTTCCAAACCCACGACCATGCGTGCGACTATTGATCTTGCACTAAGCCTCACCGAGGATGCTATCCGCATGGGTACTTTGATCCGACAGGTTTCGGGACTGAAAATTTCTGAGGCTAGCAATGTGGAAGGCAAGAATCAGGGGACAAGTTCAGCGGTTGTGACGAATGAACAGGGGAATAAGCCGAGATTTGGGAAACGTAAACGGGATGAAGGAAAGAAGGATAGAGCATCGGGTAGTTCGAACAAGAAAGGGAAAGGGTATGTTGCCATAGGGCGTGGTAATGGTGGAAAACAGGGTAACCAGGGGAGAAATAATGGGATAACTTGTGGGAAGTGCCACCGCACGGGGCACAAAACGGAAGACTGCCGGTTAGGAGCACCGAAGAACGGAGGGGCTAGACCCTGCTTCGCATGCGGGTCACTGGACCATTGGAAAAAGGATTGCCCCAAGGTAAACAACCAAGCCCGCGGGCGGGCGTTTGTGATTGGAGCCGGTGATGCACGACAAGACCCCAACGTGGTCACTGGTACGTTCCCTCTTAATGGTCATTATGCCTCTGTATTATTTGATACCGGTGCTGACTTTAGCTTCGTATCCATTGAGTTTAAAAGATTACTTGGATTAAAAACTAGTAAATTAGATACCCCCTACTCGATAGAACTGGCTAATGGTAAAACTATTGAAACGAGAGAAGTAGCGAAAGATTGTAAATTAGAACTCTGTGGGCACGAGTTTGGGATTGACCTTTTGCCAGTTGTGTTGGGAAGTTTTGACATAGTCGTCGGCATGGACTGGTTGTCCACACATCATGCCGTCGTGGTTTGCAACGATAAAATCATTCAAGTCCCCCTCGCAAGCGGTGAAACTCTCTCAATTCAAGGGGAAAGGCACGGGACGCCGCTAAGGATTATTTCAAGCATGAAGGCTCGTAAGTGCCTAAGAAAAGGGCTTGTCGCATTCTTGGCACACGTAGTGGACAAGAAGGCCGATGAGCGGAAGTTGGAAGACATTCCAGTAGCTAGAGATTTTCCGGATGTATTACCAGAAGATTTGCCGGGGTTGCCACCACCTCGACAAGTCGAGTTCCGCATCGACCTCGTTCCTGGAGCTGCTCCTGTGGCACGATCGCCATATCGCTTAGCTCCATCGGAGATGCAGGAACTATCCAGCCAGCTACAAGAATTGTTAGACAAGGGTTTTATAAGGCCGAGTTTCTCACCTTGGGGAGCTCCCGTGTAACAACCGGCAAAAATAAGGTAATTCCGTACAATTAATTAATATATGATTAACGTGATTAAATGCAATTATGTGTGATTTAATTAGCAAGGCCTTAGGGAATAGCAATTTCCAAATAGTGCATAGGAATGCATACGTTTAATGGTAAAGCATGATTGGATCATGTGCGAATAAGCTATCCGGTACGGATGTTGGCAATTACCCGGTAATAATTAAATAAACGAAACGAATCCCGGACACCCAGGATATAAAATAAAGGGTATTTTCATAAGATATAATGAGTTTTGGAACTCCAAAACCATAAATGGAAACGTCTTGTACAAATCTCCCGGTAACGAATAAAGTGCGCGTATCGCACCCGATACGCGTATAACTCGTAATTTCACCCGGTAAAAGCCTAAATAACCTATCAACGCTTAAAATAGACTATATTTAAGTGTTATTTAAGGTATATTTAATGTCCGGATGACGCGTGATTAAAACCCGAAAAATACCCGAACGACACCCGAACGACGGGGGATTAAACATAACAACTAATGGGTTAATATTTGAAGTGGTGGACCCCACCCAACCCCTCTAAGGGCCGGCCTAAAGGCCAAAAATAATGTTATTCAAGTGTTAATAATAATAATTATAAGATCTTAGGTAAAGCATGCAACATAAGACAAAGGGGTGTAAGATAAAGTGTATGCAAACATGTAGTACAAAAGTAGCCCAACCCTTGTCCCCCCTTTACCCATTTTCGGCCAAAGGCCAAGAAAAGGCCAAGACAAAGCTAGCTAATGATGCCCTAAGTGTGTGCATGCAAGGAGGAGTCTTGTATAAAAGCAAGTGTAAGATTTGGAAAGATTACACTCAATTAACCAAGATTTATACTCCACCCCTCTTGTCCTCTCAAAACTCACGGCCCTCACCCCTCTTCCACACTCATCCAAGATCAACTCTAGTACAATACATATCTCTCATATCTTAGTAATGATCATAAAATCCAAGGAAGCTTACATGTGATAAGGTTATATATACATGTGTTAACCATTAGAAGAAGCAAAACAAAACTCTCCTTTCCTTCTCTTGTTGAAGCCGTGGGTATCACCCCTCCTTTATACATTGTTCTTTCAAGTTTTTACAACTCCAAATCACTTAAAATCATCCATCATCCAAACCCCTTTTGTGTGTTTCAAGAGCTTGGAGCTAAACCACTAGGAAGAACACACTAAACCCCTCTCAAATCCAAGGTTTTTGTCTTCCCTAGCCTTGTGCTAGTAGTAAGCTTCTTAATCTTGTTTTTGATTGTTATTTTTCATGTATGTGTTCCTAGTAGCAAGTTGTACATGAAGGGTTTAAAAATGGTTTTGAACATAATCTTTAATAAGTTTTCATGTATAAAATGGAAGGTTAAAGATATAAAAATAAACCATGGATTTGATGATGATGATATATTAGTCTTGAAAATATATGAAGTTTACATATAAGACTAAGTAGGATGATGTTTTGGTTAATATTTTGAGATGAACTTGAATATGTTAAAACTAACTTTAATTCATCTTATTATGATCATTTAAGTAACAATATGTGGTAAAACATGTTAGAAGTTCATAAATGAATAAGATGGAAAATTAAAGTTAACTCACTTAGATGGATGAAATTTTGAAGAAATGGACAAATACATAAAACACACATATAATTAGTCTTCCATATGGAATATAAGACTAACATAAGTGTTTTGATACAAAAATAACTTACCAATAAAAAGTTGAATCTTCAAAGTTAACTATTTTGAGTGAAAAATGCCAACTTTGAAAGTTAGAATAGAAAAATGCAACTTTTGTAAGTTAAGGGACTAAAATTGTAACTTTGAAAGTTAAGGGACTAAAATGGACATTTTAGAAACTATTAGTCCAAAAATACAAGTATGGAAAGTTTGGTGTCAAAAATGTAAGTATTAAAGTCTAAGGATGATTTTTGTAAATACTAGTAGAAATACTTGGGTATTTTGTATAAAAGTGTATTTTTGAAAGTTATAAAAATATAAAGGGTTTTAACATAAGGATTTTTATAAAATAGGGATTTTATAAAAATATTAAACAAACTTGGGAAACTTATACAAAAATGAATACTTTTATATAAATGGGAATATAAAAGTGTTGGAAACATTTTTGTAGTTAAGTTGACAAGTTGGGGTAAAAATACATAAGTATTTTAACCATCCAAGTAACATGTGAAAATAGGAAGAAATATGGTTAAATATTTCTATAAAATACATGTTGGGAAAAACTTGGAAAAATTAACTAATCAAGTTAAGATATCGAACTAAAACGCGTTAACGAACCATAACCGGACAAAATATGAGAAAAATGCCATTGCGGCAAGATGAGAAAAATATATATATTTTAAGAGGTAAAATATATATATACTTGGGTGAAAATAAATAAACACTTTCCTAAGTGTTGGAGGATAAATTCGTGGGAGAAACACTTGACGTAAACAAATAAGACGTTAAAAACAAACGTATATACTTAACAAGAAAAATTACACATTTATATATATTTGTACGCTCGCCTCGGCAAAATTCTAGTATATCTACTTAATGGGAAAGTAGATGTACGGGAAGGAAAGCCGCGACGAGAAGACAAGGAATATATATGTGTATGTCGTATCAACGAAATCCTAGTATATTCATTTGAATGGGAAAATAAATATACGGTGTGGTGAGTTGAATCGGGCGTTAAGAATATACGATCGAACGACAAAATCTTAGCATATTTGTTTAAATGGGAAAACAAATGTGTGGCAAAGTGAGTCGGGTCGAGGATTGAAATATATATTATATCGAGCGATGCGATCTTAAGTATAATTATTTAAATGGGAAAATAATTATATGTTAAGTGAAGTCGAGTCGATGATAATAAGATACAAGTTATGGAAATAATAACAAGAGTAATATATAACTTGTAACACAAAGGGTAATGTAACGCCAACAACACCTAGGATACACGCATAATTAAACGGGATTTGGAACCACTTGTGGTCGGGAGTTGGGTGTACAACTTGCCAAGGCACATACACTATAGGAATAGTGACTTATACGTTTAGGACGTTTATAGGTGCAAGACCACCCTTTGCTATTCACCTCATTGAGACAGACACAGTTACAGGTGAGTTTCACGGCCCCATTTTAAACTATTTTTACGTTTTCCGGGGGAAAGATATGTCAGGGATAGTGTTTGACGGATTTAATACTTGAGGTGTGACCGCCACTCGGGGTTGAGTCCTCGCCTCTATAATCATTTGTTCAGGGAATTGAAACCGGAGGAATATTCGAATAGTACTATTGGTGCCTGACAAGGCCCACCCCTAATCGATAGCGTCGATTATGCATTAGGTTATGCCTGGGGTGCAAATATTCTGAACTTAAGTCGTGGGAAACCGAGTAACGACTTGGAGCGGGGCACAATTATTATATGTCTTGGTTTGATTATAGTCTCAAGTAGATTTATAGGAATTTGCAACTCCTATATATTGTCATAACATGGTATTCCCAAGTATTCAAGTTTTAGAAACTAAAAACCTGTGAACTCACCAATATATTTATATTGACGAAATTTTTAAACATATCTTTCAGGTAATTAGAAGATGAAAGATCAAGCAGGCAGGGTCGGGAAATCTCCAATGCAAACGTCGAGCTTTTGTGGGGTTTCACCTTTATTTCCCAAGGCATTTGGGATATATTTGAGAAACCTCTAAGTTTATTTCAAAAACAATTATCTTTTGTGTAATGTTTGAAACTAATTCGACGTCATAATAAATGACCCATTTTCTTTAAATTACTTGTGTTTAGCCATAACCTTGACTTTATGCTTTTGAACCGTCGCGCCACGTGTTTCCGCCTTTGTCGTGGTGTGACAGAACGTGGTATCAGAGCCAAGGTTATAGCGAACTAGAGCATTTTCTTTAAAAACTAGACTATAACCGGATTTGGTTCTAAAGATAAAGTTTTCAAAAGAAAATGTACATGGTTTTAAATAAAAGTAATTTTCAAGAAGCATTGGGCATGAGGAGATTCCGACCAAGCCAGCCATGAGTATTGTTATGCTTTAACGTAAAATTAGAAGTTAGGAAGGTTACTATAGAGTACGCCATAACTGTCTAATTTAAATAAATCATATATACATGTACGGTTCTTTTGCCAGGATGTCGGACGCGGGAAGTATAGCACCTAGTGTTGACAGCAGTATTCAGATTATACCCGCACCGCCACCGGAGCCAGTCGAGTTGGTTGTACTCGATGCAGAGGGAGACGACGTAGAGATGGACGTCGCAGGAGGGTCAGACGACGACTCAGACGAGACAGATCCTAGCGAGGATCCTGACTGGACACCGGCCGTGGTCGACGCGCCACAGCCCATCGTACCGGCCGCACCTTTGGCCGTACGCCCCGTTCGTGCCATCAGGGACTTCCCTGACGGCTGTGCCGGTCCTTCGCGACCAGTTCCCGCCCAGTCAGACGCAGCAGAGTCTCCTTTCCAGGCTCACGCCGAGCACGAGCCGGCACCGGTACCCCACATTCACGTACCTGCTGGTATGAGACTCCTACCCATTCCCCGTGGAAGAAACGGATGGATATCCGACGACTCAGATGACGAGTCGGTAGGTTCAGTAGGGCACATGCTGGTGCCCGAGATTCAGGCTGTCCAGGAGGAGCCAGTGGCTCCCATGCTAGAGGACGCCCCAGCGGACCCCATAGCCCCACCAGCACCCGAGCCCCTACCCCAGGAGGAGCCAGCACCACCCGCACTTATACACGAGGGTAGTCCCGCCCGTAGCTCCGAGCTACGTAGGGCAGGCTTGGAGGCCTTCGCCACTGCGAGCCCTCCCACACCCCCTGTAGTGGTGTCCACTCCAGAGTGGGCCACTGTTTCTGAGCCACTGATAGCCCCACTAGCTGAGCCCATGCCACCACCCACCATTACCATGACTACACCCATCCCCGCCATACCCAGCATGACACCTGCACCATACCCTCTAGGTGCAGGGGACCCTTATCTGATGCCACACCACTTTTCCATCAGACCACCCAGTTTCTTACTGCCCCACATACCAGTACCATTCCCCTTCGGGCCATTCCCATCCTCACACCCAGACATACCCGGACCATCCCAGCCACCCAGGACGACACCCTTGTCTGGACCAGCATGGTCCACTGCCATCACACTAGAGCGGGATTTTCAGACTCTCGCTGATACGGTGCAGCGCACCGTAACACAGGTGGAGCATCAGACACGTCTGATGTGGACGAGGATGATAGATGCGCGGGATGCTTTGGCGCATTACGCGGAGGAGTTGCTGAGCCTGGACGCTCAGTGCGGTATCACAGGAGATGCGCACTTTGCGCATCGACATTTCTTGTACGAGCGTATCATGAAGATCAGTATGACGATCAGTACGCACGCGCCGCAGTACCAGTACCCCCCGCCACCGCCACAGTAGGATATATTGGGGATGCACTGAAGACGCACCAGATTATGTATATACTAGCAGCACTATGGTAGTACAGCACGGGTTATGACACTCGTCTGCGTTTTGCCTAGCCGTACGGGTATTACGGCGTATGATATGATGTTTTATTATTTCAAAAGCAATGTATTGTATGAGAAGAGTATTCTCCATTTTGTATTATGAACAAGCATTGTACTATTATTATTGAAATTAATGAAAAATCTTATTATTATGGTGAAATATGTTGTTGTCTATGATTATTATTGCTTACTCCATGTGTTGTGGTTTGTATACTTGTGTGGTGATGTTGTGATTGATTCCTATTTATATTTATGTATGATGTGTTGGTATGTTGTGTGATGATATGGTGTTGATTATTGTGTTCATGCTTTGGTTTGTTATTTATGCTTTGTATTGTATAAATGTTTGCCAAATTAACCTTTGATAATTATTATTGAAGAAAATGGCACCTGCCACCCGAAGCCACAGTGGTGCAGACGGACTGCCCACAACACCAGCTGAGCTCGAAACTATGATCTCTGAACGAATAGCTCGTGCCATCGCGGAACACGAAGCCGCACGCTCTGAACACTCCCATGACAGGACCGGGAGCGAGCGACGTGAGACCTCCCCCAGTGGTAAGAGGTTTATAAATAAACGAAAAAGCAATGGGAGAATATTTCACAAACTCCCATCCCATAATAACATACTATGTTACTATTACAGGGACAGCCTCGGGAGAGCGCGGTTGCACTTTCAAGGCTTTCTTGGACTGTAAGCCCCTAAACTTCAGCGGCACTGAGGGCTCAATAGGCCTGGTCAAATGGTTCGAAAAGACCGAGGCAGTTATCCGCATCAGCGGGTGTACCCCTCGACAGTCGGTCATGTACGCCACTAATCTGTTCCTGGACCAAGCGCTAACTTGGTGGAACGGCCAGGTACAATCTTTAGGAGATGAGGTCGCATACTCTCTATCATGGGCGGCACTAAAGGAACTGATGACTGCCGAATATCGCCCGGCAAGTGAAGTTCAGAAGTTGGAAACTGAATTCTGGAACCTCACCATGATAGGAGCAGACGTCACTGGATATACGTCAAGATTTCATGATCTCGCAAGACTGGTACCTCGCCTGGTTACACCAGAGAAGAACAAAGTGGAGCGATACCTATTCGGGCTAGCACCACAGATTCGCAGCATGGTCACCTCTTCCAAACCCACGACCATGCGCGAGGCAATTGATCTGGCACTGAGTCTGACTGAGGATGCTATCCGCATGGGTACCCTTATCCGCCAAGTTTCTGGGTTGAAAATTTCTGAAGCAAGTAGTGTTGAGGGCAAGAAACAAGGATCAAGTTCAGCAGTTACAACTAATGATCAGGGTAACGGGCAAAGGTTTGGGAAACGAAAGAGAGATGAAGGGAAAAGGGATCGAGCATCGGGAAGCTCGAACAAGAAAGGAAAGGGTTATGCCGCCACAGGACGTGGTAACAATAACAACAACAAACAGGGAAACCAAGGGAGAAACAATGGGTTGACTTGCGGGAAGTGCCACCGCAACGGGCACAAGACTGAAGAGTGCCGATCTGGAGCACCAAAGAACGGAGGGGCCAGACCCTGTTTTGCATGTGGGTCATTGGACCATTGGAAGAAAGATTGCCCCAAAGTCAACAATCAGGCCCGTGGCCGGGCATTTGTTATTGGAGCCGGTGACGCACGGCAAGACCCCAATGTGGTCACTGGTACGTTTCCTCTAAATGGTCATTATGCCTCTGTATTATTTGATACCGGTGCTGACTTTAGCTTCGTATCCACTGAGTTTAAAAGACTACTTGGTTTAAAAACTAGCAAACTAGATACACCCTACTCTATAGAACTGGCTAATGGTAAAACTATTGAAACGAGAGAGGTAGCTAAAGATTGTAAATTAGAACTCTGTGGGCACGAGTTTGGGATTGATCTATTGCCGGTCGTATTGGGGAGTTTTGACATCGTTGTTGGCATGGATTGGTTGTCCGCACACCGTGCCATTGTGGTTTGCAACGATAAAATTATTCAGGTTCCCCTCGCAAGCGGCGAAACTCTCTCAATTCAAGGTGAAAGACACGGGACGCCACTAAGGATTATTTCGAGCATGAAGGCTCGTAAGTGTCTGAGAAAAGGGCTTGTCGCATTCTTGGCACACGTAGTGGACAAGAAGGCCGACGAGCGAAAGTTGGAAGACATTCCAGTCGTCAGAGATTTTCCGGATGTATTTCCAGAAGATTTGCCGGGGTTGCCACCACCTCGACAAGTCGAGTTCCGCATCGACCTCGTTCCCGGAGCAGCTCCTGTGGCACGATCGCCATACCGCCTAGCTCCATCAGAGATGCAGGAACTGTCCAGCCAGCTACAAGAATTACTGGACAAAGGTTTTATAAGACCGAGTTTCTCACCTTGGGGAGCTCCCGTCTTATTTGTGAAGAAGAAGGATGGCACATTTCGCATGTGCATCGACTATCGAGAGCTGAACAAGCTAACCATCAAGAATCGCTATCCTCTCCCCAGGATCGACGATTTATTTGATCAGCTCCAAGGTTCCAGCTATTACTCCAAGATCGATTTGAGGTCAGGCTATCACCAGTTGCGTATACAAGAAGAAGATGTACCAAAAACGGCCTTCAGAACCCGGTATGGACACTATGAATTTTTGGTAATGCCGTTTGGCTTGACCAACGCACCAGCGGTTTTCATGGACCTAATGAATCGCGTGTGTAAGCCATACCTGGATAAATTCGTCATTGTCTTCATTGACGATATTTTGATCTATTCACGCACGAAAGAAGACCACGAGAATCACCTTCGGTTAATTCTTGAAATATTACGCAAAGAGAAGCTCTATGCTAAATTCTCGAAATGTGACTTTTGGATTCGGGAAGTTCACTTTTTAGGTCACGTGGTAAACGAGAAGGGCATACACGTTGATCCAGCCAAGATCGAGGCAATCAAAAATTGGGAAGCACCTCGAACTCCTACCGAAGTACGACAATTTCTAGGCCTCGCGGGTTATTACAGAAGGTTCATCGAGAACTTTTCAAAGATAGCGCAAGCTTTAACCATGTTAACCCAAAAAGACAAGAAATTTGAGTGGACGGAAAAGCAAGAGGCAGCATTCCAATTGTTAAAAGACAAGTTATGTGGCGCTCCGATACTGTCACTTCCAGACGGTACGGAAGATTTTGTGGTTTACTGTGATGCCTCGCATCAAGGGTTGGGTTGTGTATTGATGCAGCGAGAAAAAGTAATAGCTTATGCTTCCAGGCAACTGAAAATCCATGAGAAGAACTACACTACACACGATTTGGAATTGGGTGCAGTGGTATTCGCTCTCAAGATATGGAGGCACTATTTGTACGGAACCAAGTGCACGATTTTCACTGATCACAAGAGTTTACAGCACATCTTCGATCAGAAGGATTTGAATATGCGACAACGGCGATGGGTTGAATTATTAAACGATTACGATTGTGAGATAAAGTACCATCCCGGTAAGGCGAACGTCGTAGCCGACGCCTTGAGTCGCAAGGAACGGGTTAAACCATTGCGTGTTCGAGCCTTGGGATTGACTATCCACACGAATATGACTGAACGAATTCGTGAAGCTCAAGTTAACGCCCTCAAACCCGAGAATGTCAAAGGTGAAAGGTTACGAAAGATGGTTGAATCGCTGGAACCAAAAGCGGACCAGACATTGTATTTCATGAATAGAATTTGGGTTCCAGTATATGGTGGATTGCGTGAGCTAGTGTTGGCCGAAGCTCACAGTTCTAGATATTCGGTTCACCCGGGTGCAGACAAGATGTTCCACGATTTGAAGGAACTTTATTGGTGGCCGAATTTCAAAAGGGATATAGCAGCCTATGTTGCGCGATGTTTGACTTGCGCAAAGGTCAAGGCTGAGCACCAGAGACCTTCCGGTTTGCTCCAGCAACCGGAAATACCGGAATGGAAATGGGAACGAATCACCATGGATTTCATTACCAAGTTACCTAAGACGACAAGCGGCCATGACATGATCTGGGTAATCGTAGATCGATTGACGAAATCTGCACACTTCCTCCCGATTCGCGAAACGGACAGGTTGGAGAAACTGACCCGTTTGTACATTAAGGAAGTGGTATCTAAACACGGTGTACCTGTATCTATCATCTCCGATCGGGATAGTCGCTTCACGTCAAGATTTTGGGAAAGTTTAAATGAAGCCCTCGGTACTCGCCTCGACATGAGCACCGCATATCACCCCCAGACGGATGGTCAAAGTGAACGAACCATCCAGACCCTGGAAGATATGCTACGGGCATGCGCGATAGATTTCGGAGGTAATTGGGATACGCACTTGCCATTGGTAGAATTTTCTTATAACAACAGTTATCATACGAGCATTCAAGCCGCGCCGTTTGAAGCTCTATATGGACGCAAGTGCCGATCGCCATTGTGTTGGGCGGAAGTTGGGGAAAAGCAACTCACCGGGCCCGAAATTGTTCAAGAGACCACGGATAAGGTCTTTTTGATTAAAGAACGCCTCAAAGCGGCCCGGGACCGCCAGAAAAGCTATGCGGATATGAGGCGAAAGCCTTTAGAGTTTCAAGTTGGAGACAGGGTCCTACTGAAAGTGTCACCTTGGAAAGGTGTCGCGCGCTTTGGGAAGCGCGGGAAGCTGAACCCGCGATATATCGGACCATTCAAAGTCTTGTCCAGGGTAGGCACAGTGGCATACAAGCTCGAGTTGCCTCAAGAGCTTAGTGGAATACACGACACGTTTCATGTGTCGAACTTGAAAAAGTGCCTATCCGACGAAACTCTCATTATTCCTGCTGACGAGATCCAGATTGACGACAAGTTACATTTTGTGGAAGAACCAATCGAGGTAACCGATTGGAAGGTCCAAAAATTAAGGCGCAGCAAGATCAGGTTGGTCAAAGTGCGCTGGAATGCCAAGCGTGGACCGGAGTTCACGTGGGAAAGGCTGGACCGGATGAAGCAAAAATACCCCGCCCTATTCGAGAAGACACCTGTACCGGAGAGCTCGAAGTGAATTCCGGGACGGAATTCTCTTAACGGGGGGAGAATGTAACAACCGGCAAAAATAAGGTAATTCCGTACAATTAATTAATATATGATTAACGTGATTAAATGCAATTATGTGTGATTTAATTAGCAAGGCCTTAGGGAATAGCAATTTCCAAATAGTGCATAGGAATGCATACGTTTAATGGTAAAGCATGATTGGATCATGTGCGAATAAGCTATCCGGTACGGATGTTGGCAATTACCCGGTAATAATTAAATAAACGAAACGAATCCCGGACACCCAGGATATAAAATAAAGGGTATTTTCATAAGATATAATGAGTTTTGGAACTCCAAAACCATAAATGGAAACGTCTTGTACAAATCTCCCGGTAACGAATAAAGTGCGCGTATCGCACCCGATACGCGTATAACTCGTAATTTCACCCGGTAAAAGCCTAAATAACCTATCAACGCTTAAAATAGACTATATTTAAGTGTTATTTAAGGTATATTTAATGTCCGGATGACGCGTGATTAAAACCCGAAAAATACCCGAACGACACCCGAACGACGGGGGATTAAACATAACAACTAATGGGTTAATATTTGAAGTGGTGGACCCCACCCAACCCCTCTAAGGGCCGGCCTAAAGGCCAAAAATAATGTTATTCAAGTGTTAATAATAATAATTATAAGATCTTAGGTAAAGCATGCAACATAAGACAAAGGGGTGTAAGATAAAGTGTATGCAAACATGTAGTACAAAAGTAGCCCAACCCTTGTCCCCCCTTTACCCATTTTCGGCCAAAGGCCAAGAAAAGGCCAAGACAAAGCTAGCTAATGATGCCCTAAGTGTGTGCATGCAAGGAGGAGTCTTGTATAAAAGCAAGTGTAAGATTTGGAAAGATTACACTCAATTAACCAAGATTTATACTCCACCCCTCTTGTCCTCTCAAAACTCACGGCCCTCACCCCTCTTCCACACTCATCCAAGATCAACTCTAGTACAATACATATCTCTCATATCTTAGTAATGATCATAAAATCCAAGGAAGCTTACATGTGATAAGGTTATATATACATGTGTTAACCATTAGAAGAAGCAAAACAAAACTCTCCTTTCCTTCTCTTGTTGAAGCCGTGGGTATCACCCCTCCTTTATACATTGTTCTTTCAAGTTTTTACAACTCCAAATCACTTAAAATCATCCATCATCCAAACCCCTTTTGTGTGTTTCAAGAGCTTGGAGCTAAACCACTAGGAAGAACACACTAAACCCCTCTCAAATCCAAGGTTTTTGTCTTCCCTAGCCTTGTGCTAGTAGTAAGCTTCTTAATCTTGTTTTTGATTGTTATTTTTCATGTATGTGTTCCTAGTAGCAAGTTGTACATGAAGGGTTTAAAAATGGTTTTGAACATAATCTTTAATAAGTTTTCATGTATAAAATGGAAGGTTAAAGATATAAAAATAAACCATGGATTTGATGATGATGATATATTAGTCTTGAAAATATATGAAGTTTACATATAAGACTAAGTAGGATGATGTTTTGGTTAATATTTTGAGATGAACTTGAATATGTTAAAACTAACTTTAATTCATCTTATTATGATCATTTAAGTAACAATATGTGGTAAAACATGTTAGAAGTTCATAAATGAATAAGATGGAAAATTAAAGTTAACTCACTTAGATGGATGAAATTTTGAAGAAATGGACAAATACATAAAACACACATATAATTAGTCTTCCATATGGAATATAAGACTAACATAAGTGTTTTGATACAAAAATAACTTACCAATAAAAAGTTGAATCTTCAAAGTTAACTATTTTGAGTGAAAAATGCCAACTTTGAAAGTTAGAATAGAAAAATGCAACTTTTGTAAGTTAAGGGACTAAAATTGTAACTTTGAAAGTTAAGGGACTAAAATGGACATTTTAGAAACTATTAGTCCAAAAATACAAGTATGGAAAGTTTGGTGTCAAAAATGTAAGTATTAAAGTCTAAGGATGATTTTTGTAAATACTAGTAGAAATACTTGGGTATTTTGTATAAAAGTGTATTTTTGAAAGTTATAAAAATATAAAGGGTTTTAACATAAGGATTTTTATAAAATAGGGATTTTATAAAAATATTAAACAAACTTGGGAAACTTATACAAAAATGAATACTTTTATATAAATGGGAATATAAAAGTGTTGGAAACATTTTTGTAGTTAAGTTGACAAGTTGGGGTAAAAATACATAAGTATTTTAACCATCCAAGTAACATGTGAAAATAGGAAGAAATATGGTTAAATATTTCTATAAAATACATGTTGGGAAAAACTTGGAAAAATTAACTAATCAAGTTAAGATATCGAACTAAAACGCGTTAACGAACCATAACCGGACAAAATATGAGAAAAATGCCATTGCGGCAAGATGAGAAAAATATATATATTTTAAGAGGTAAAATATATATATACTTGGGTGAAAATAAATAAACACTTTCCTAAGTGTTGGAGGATAAATTCGTGGGAGAAACACTTGACGTAAACAAATAAGACGTTAAAAACAAACGTATATACTTAACAAGAAAAATTACACATTTATATATATTTGTACGCTCGCCTCGGCAAAATTCTAGTATATCTACTTAATGGGAAAGTAGATGTACGGGAAGGAAAGCCGCGACGAGAAGACAAGGAATATATATGTGTATGTCGTATCAACGAAATCCTAGTATATTCATTTGAATGGGAAAATAAATATACGGTGTGGTGAGTTGAATCGGGCGTTAAGAATATACGATCGAACGACAAAATCTTAGCATATTTGTTTAAATGGGAAAACAAATGTGTGGCAAAGTGAGTCGGGTCGAGGATTGAAATATATATTATATCGAGCGATGCGATCTTAAGTATAATTATTTAAATGGGAAAATAATTATATGTTAAGTGAAGTCGAGTCGATGATAATAAGA
Organism: Ambrosia trifida; assembly: GCA_028751855.1. Taxonomy (NCBI): domain Eukaryota; kingdom Viridiplantae; phylum Streptophyta; class Magnoliopsida; order Asterales; family Asteraceae; genus Ambrosia; species Ambrosia trifida. The sequence goes on along the minus strand of CM054123.1, from coordinate 109,072,179 downwards.
TACAAGTTATGGAAATAATAACAAGAGTAATATATAACTTGTAACACAAAGGGTAATGTAACGCCAACAACACCTAGGATACACGCATAATTAAACGGGATTTGGAACCACTTGTGGTCGGGAGTTGGGTGTACAACTTGCCAAGGCACATACACTATAGGAATAGTGACTTATACGTTTAGGACGTTTATAGGTGCAAGACCACCCTTTGCTATTCACCTCATTGAGACAGACACAGTTACAGGTGAGTTTCACGGCCCCATTTTAAACTATTTTTACGTTTTCCGGGGGAAAGATATGTCAGGGATAGTGTTTGACGGATTTAATACTTGAGGTGTGACCGCCACTCGGGGTTGAGTCCTCGCCTCTATAATCATTTGTTCAGGGAATTGAAACCGGAGGAATATTCGAATAGTACTATTGGTGCCTGACAAGGCCCACCCCTAATCGATAGCGTCGATTATGCATTAGGTTATGCCTGGGGTGCAAATATTCTGAACTTAAGTCGTGGGAAACCGAGTAACGACTTGGAGCGGGGCACAATTATTATATGTCTTGGTTTGATTATAGTCTCAAGTAGATTTATAGGAATTTGCAACTCCTATATATTGTCATAACATGGTATTCCCAAGTATTCAAGTTTTAGAAACTAAAAACCTGTGAACTCACCAATATATTTATATTGACGAAATTTTTAAACATATCTTTCAGGTAATTAGAAGATGAAAGATCAAGCAGGCAGGGTCGGGAAATCTCCAATGCAAACGTCGAGCTTTTGTGGGGTTTCACCTTTATTTCCCAAGGCATTTGGGATATATTTGAGAAACCTCTAAGTTTATTTCAAAAACAATTATCTTTTGTGTAATGTTTGAAACTAATTCGACGTCATAATAAATGACCCATTTTCTTTAAATTACTTGTGTTTAGCCATAACCTTGACTTTATGCTTTTGAACCGTCGCGCCACGTGTTTCCGCCTTTGTCGTGGTGTGACATCCCGTCTTATTCGTAAAGAAGAAGGATGGCACATTTCGCATGTGCATTGACTATCGAGAGCTGAACAAGCTAACCATCAAGAATCGCTATCCTCTCCCCAGGATCGACGATTTATTTGATCAGCTCCAAGGATCTAGCTATTACTCCAAAATCGATCTGAGGTCTGGCTATCACCAGTTGCGTATACAAGAAGAGGATGTACCAAAGACGGCCTTCAGAACCCGATATGGGCACTATGAATTTTTGGTAATGCCGTTCGGCTTAACCAACGCTCCAGCGGTCTTCATGGACCTAATGAACCGCGTGTGTAAGCCATACCTGGACAAATTCGTCATTGTTTTCATTGACGATATTTTGATCTATTCACGCACCAAAGAAGACCACGAGAATCACCTTCGGTTAATCCTTGAAGTACTACGCAAGGAAAAGCTCTACGCTAAATTCTCGAAGTGCGACTTTTGGATTCGGGAAGTTCACTTCCTAGGCCACGTGGTGAACGAAAAAGGCATACATGTCGATCCCGCCAAGATCGAGGCAATTAAAAATTGGGAAGCCCCTCGAACTCCCACCGAAGTACGACAATTTATTGGCCTTGCGGGTTATTACAGGAGGTTCATCGATAACTTTTCCAAGATAGCACAAGCTTTAACCATGTTAACCCAAAAGGATAAGAAATTCGAGTGGACGGAAAAGCAAGAAGCAGCATTCCAATTACTAAAAGACAAGTTATGTGGCGCTCCGATACTGTCACTTCCCGATGGTACGGAGGATTTTGTGATTTACTGTGATGCCTCACATCAAGGCTTGGGTTGCGTGTTGATGCAACGAGAAAAGGTAATAGCTTATGCTTCCAGGCAGCTGAAAATCCATGAGAAGAACTACACTACACACGATTTGGAATTAGGTGCAGTGGTATTCGCTCTCAAGATATGGAGGCACTATTTATACGGAACCAAGTGCACGATTTTGACTGATCATAAGAGTTTGCAACACATCTTTGATCAGAAGGATTTGAACATGCGACAACGACGATGGGTCGAATTATTAAACGATTACGATTGTGAGATAAAGTACCATCCCGGTAAGGCGAACGTTGTGGCCGACGCCTTGAGTCGCAAGGAACGGGTTAAACCATTGCGTGTCCGAGCTTTGGGTCTGACTATCCACACGAATCTGACTGATCGAATTCGTGAAGCTCAAGTTAACGCTCTTAAACCCGAGAATGTCAAAGGTGAAAGATTACGAAAGATGATTGATTCACTGGAACCAAAAGCGGACCAGACCCTGTATTTCATGAATAGAATTTGGGTTCCAGTGTACGGGGGATTGCGTGAGCTAGTATTGGCCGAAGCTCACAGTTCTAGATATTCGGTTCACCCTGGTGCAGACAAAGTGTTCCACGATTTGAAGGAACTTTATTGGTGGCCGAATTTCAAAAGAGATATAGCGGCATATGTTGCTCGATGTTTGACTTGCGCAAAGGTCAAGGCTGAGCATCAGAGACCTTCCGGTTTGCTCCAGCAACCGGAAATACCGGAATGGAAATGGGAACGAATTACCATGGATTTCATTACCAAATTACCCAAGACAACAAGCGGCCATGACATGATCTGGGTAATCGTTGATCGGTTGACAAAATCGGCACACTTCCTCCCGATTCGCGAAACGGACAAGTTGGAGAAACTGACCCGTTTGTACATTAAGGAAGTGGTGTCTAAGCATGGGGTACCTATTTCTATCATCTCCGATCGAGATAGTCGCTTCACCTCAAGATTTTGGGAAAGTTTAAATGAAGCCCTCGGTACTCGCCTCGACATGAGTACCGCATATCACCCCCAAACGGATGGTCAGAGTGAACGAACCATCCAGACCTTGGAAGATATGTTGCGGGCATGCGCGATTGATTTCGGAGGTAATTGGGATACGCACTTGCCATTGGTAGAATTTTCTTATAACAACAGTTATCATACGAGCATTCAAGCTGCACCGTTTGAAGCTCTGTATGGACGCAAGTGTCGATCTCCGTTATGTTGGGCTGAAGTTGGAGAAAAACAACTCACCGGGCCCGAAATTGTTCAAGAGACGACGGACAAGGTCTTTTTGATAAAGGAACGCCTCAAAGCGGCCCGTGACCGCCAGAAAAGCTATGCTGATATGAGGCGAAAGCCTTTAGAATTTCAAGTCGGAGACAGGGTTCTACTAAAAGTGTCACCTTGGAAAGGTGTCGCGCGCTTTGGAAAGCGCGGAAAGCTGAACCCACGATATGTTGGACCGTTTGAAATCTTGTCCAGGGTAGGCCCAGTGGCATATAAGCTCAAGTTGCCTCAAGAGCTTAGTGGAATACACGACACGTTTCACGTGTCAAATTTGAAAAAGTGCCTATCCGACGAAACTCTCATCATCCCAGCTGACGAAATCCAAATTGACGACAAGTTACATTTTGTTGAAGAACCAATCGAGGTAACCGATTGGAAGGTCCAAAAACTAAGGCGCAGCAAGATCAGATTGGTTAAAGTGCGCTGGAATGCCAAGCGTGGACCGGAGTTACGTGGGAGAGGCTGGACCGGATGAAACAAAAATATCCCGCCCTATTCGAGAAGACACCTGTACCGGAGAACTCGAAGTGAATTCCGGGACGGAATTCTCTTAACGGGAGGAGAATGTAACAACCGGCAAAAATAAGGTAATTCCGTACTAATTAATTAATATATGATTAACATAATTAAATGCAATTATGTGTGATTTAATTATTAAGGCCTTAGGAGATAGCAATTTCCAAATAATGCATAGGAATGCATACGTTTAATGGTAAAACATGATAGGATCACGTGCGAATAAACTATCCGGTATGGACGTTGGCAATTACCCGGTAATAATTAAATAAACGAAAAGGATCCCGGACACCCAGGATATAAAATAAAGGGTATTTTCACAAAGCATAATGAGTTTTGGAACTCCAAAACCATAAGTGGAAACGTCTCATACAAATCTCCCGGTAACGAATAAAGTGCGAGTACCGCACCCGATACGCGCATAACTCATAATTTCACCCGGCAAAAGCCTAAATAACCAATCAACGCTTAAATTAGACTATATTTAAGGGTTATTAAAGGTATTTTTAATGTCCGAATGACGAGGGATCAAACTTAACATAATTATTGGTAAATAGATTGTGTTGTGGACCCCACCTAGACCCACCAAGGGCCAGCCTAATGGCCTTTGTAATCTCCTTGCATTGTGTTTTTAATAATAACCTATAAGTCTAAGATATTAAGCATGCAAAGGAAGAGACAAATGTGTAAGATTTGGTAGTACAAAAGCATGCATCAACTTGCCTCTTTTGTAAGAGATTTTCGGCCCTAGGCCAAGAAAATCCAAAACACAAAGCTTCCATGTTATCACCTAACATACACACTTGAGTACCTAATCTAGTAATGTAATCTCAAGCATGATCTTGGAAGGATTATAAGAGATAGTCTAGAGATTACTTAACCATTTTAACACACAAAATCTCTTCTACTCTCTCTCTAATCCACGGCACACACATAAGAATAACTTATGGTCGGGAGTTGGGTGTACAACTTGCCAAGGCACATGCACTATAGGGATAGTGACTTACACGTCTAGGACGTTTGTAGGTGCGAGACCCCTTTTGCTATCCATTTAGTTGAGCCGGACGTCGATTCAGGTGAGTTTCACGGCCCCATTTTAAACTATTTTTACGTTTTCGGGGGAAAGATATGTTAGGGAAAATGTTTGACGGATTTATTACTTGAGGTGTGACCGCCACTCGGGGTTGAGTCCTCGCCTCTATAATCATTTATTCAGGGAAATGAAACCGGTGGAATATTGAATAGTACTATTGGTGCCTGACAAGGCCCACCCCTAATCGATAGCGTCGATTATGCATTAGTGTATGCCTGGGGTGCATATATTCTGAACTTAAGTCGTAGGATACCGAGTAACGACTTGGAGCGGGGCATTATTATTATACGTCTTGGGTTGATTATAGTCTCAAGTAGATTTATAGGAATTTGCAGCTCCTATATATTGTCATAACATGGTATTTCCCAAGTATTCAAGTTTTGGAAACTAAAAACCTGTGAACTCACCAATATATTTATATTGACGAAATTTTAAACATATCTTTCAGGTAATTAAGCGAAGACAATCATGGCTGACTGGGTCACGGAATTCTCCTATGCGGCGTTGGATATTTTGCGGGGTTTCACCTTTATTTCCCAAGGCTATGGGATATATTTGAGAAACCTCTCCATTTGTGTTATAAACAATTTACTTTTTGTGTAATGTTTTGAACAAGATTTGACGCCTAAATAAATGACCCATTTTCTTAAATTACTTGTGATTTGCGTTAACCTTGACTTTATGCTCTTGAACCGTCGCGCCACGTGTTTCCGCCATTGGCGTGGTGTGACAATTTGGCTATGAAAATTTGGTAGCTTTTGCTACTGATTTTGCTAGGAGTTTGAAAGGTTTCTACAACAGTTTAGCTACGTATTTTTCCTGGATGTTTTTCAAAAAAAAATGTTTTTTTTTTTAATTTTTTTTCTACTTTTTTCCTTGTAAACATTTTTTTCAAATCTCAATAAATATAAAAAAACTCATACCAAAGAACAAAACTCAAACCAAATAGCATAATAATTCAAACATAACTAAAGTAATACGATAAAGATCCAAATTATCAAAAAGCAAACACGATAAAGATCCAAATTATCCAAAAGCAAGCATGATAAAGATCCAAACACGATAAGTTTCAACATATCTTAAGTTGGTGGCGGCTTTGGGGCGGGTTTTGTGACAACATTTGAATTTTTTCATTCATCTCGCCGTATAACCTCGCACTTTCTTCGATTTTCTCCATCATAGCATGTCACTCTATTTTATCTTGTTCCAACTCCACTATTTTTTCCTTCAACACGTATAACATTCAAAGCAAAAATGACTCATTAATATCCATTATGACACTTAACAAGTTATGACACAGTATAATATAACTCCACAACTCCAAACATCAACTTTAGGACCAGCATAAAGATGCCCTGAGATGACCTACATTAAAAATCAGGTGTTCGTTGGCTGATGTGGCATCCTAGTTGTACAAATATGCTACATAGACTAAACGGTTTACCTTTGGAGAAGCACAATTAGGGCTACCACAGCTTGTTTTTAGAAGATTGCCATCCCGCATAACATTAGCAAGACCAAAATCAGCTACTTTAACATTCCCTTTTGAGTCAAGAAGTAAATTCTCTGGTTTAAGATCGCGGTGAACCACCATGTGAAGGTGGCAACTCTCAACACCTGAAATAATCTACAAAAGCTAACAAATATCACATCAAAATCATTCTTTAGTCGATCCAACATTCATAACATACTTGATAATGCAACACATGTCACTCACCTGTTGAAAGAAATGACGAGCATGATTCTCCTCAAGTCTACGATTTTCAGTTATATAATCAAACAATTCACCTGAGTTCATATACTCCATTACTGCATATATAGTTGATCGCGTCTCTATCACTTCATAAAGCCGAACAATATACGGATGGGAAAGAAGCTTCATTATTTTAATCTCTCTTCTCACTTAAAACCACAATCACAAACATCAATCAAAAAGGTTATCATCAACTAATCAACTTAATCACATTACAACACAATTCAAATCATCAAGATATTCGGATAAACGTTAAAACCCTAAATCAATCAGAATACCTCTTCCTCCATCCGAATCATTAATTAATCGACTGTCGATCAAGGATCTTATTGGCAACTTTAATCCCTGTCGAAACATGATGTGCTACTTTAACCTTACCAAACGATCCGAAACCTAAAGTTTTCCCCAATCTATAATTCGATAGAGACGGTAAGCTTCCGCTACCATTATCATCCATTTTTCCACAATTCTACATAACAGAGCAACTCATTTTCAAAAACTAGCAATAAATAACTGCAATCTATTTCAATAATCAATATAAAATACAAATATGCATGTAAAATCACGTAAACGTTAACAGTTAACCCTACGTTAAGCAAAATTAATCAATCATATAGTTAAGTATGAGCAGAACGAGGTTTTATACAGGTGATCGGAAGCCGGCGATGAAGTAACGTGGTTGTGAGGGGAAGAAGGAAGGTTGGCTGTGAACGTGGTTGAGTTCTTGATCGTGTGTTGTTTTAAACCATTTGGGGGTGGGCTGAAGAAAGTTAGGTTTTTTTTTTTTTTTTTGGAACTGCTTTACTCCCACATAACTCTATTTTAAAGGTCCTTTACTTCCACATTTTTTTGGATGTCACAACTTCCACGTACATAATCTCTATTTTAAAGTTGTTAGTTGATTTTAGAAAAATAAAATAATTATAAATCTTACTTGATTTTAGAAAATAAAAATAAGCTAGACTATAATTAGTAACATATGAAAATACGTTAGCACAATATTACCTAAAAGTAACATTGTAAAAGTTTTAAACAATTTTGTGGGAGCTTGTATTAAACAACGAACATAACCATGTTACAATTGATGTCATTGTTTATTTTTATCGTTTTACAATAACTATGTACAACCGATAAAATTACTATATGATGAGGGGTGTAAAAATGTGGAGCCGAGCCCAAGCTCATTTAGGCTTCATTTTAACCAAAGAGGACTCAAACTTGAACTCGGCTATTTATAAATATATTTTTCATATATAATGTGACATAGATATTGTTTAACATTTTTTATCTTAATTTTACATATAATAATAGTTAGTATAAATATATTTAAGATAATTATATAAAGAAAAGCTTGTTAAGGCTCGTGAGCAATTTCGAGCTTGATATGTGAAGCTCGGGCTTGAAGTTATTCATTAAACGAGACTCAAGAAAAGCTCGATCTTGGCCTCAAGCTCATTTAAGCTTGGGTCGATTCGAATTTTTAATGAGCTCATTCGAATTTTACTCATTGAGACTCAATAAAAGCTCGATCTTGGCTTCGAGCTCATTTAAGCTTGGGTCAAATTGAATTTTTACCTATTGAGACTCAATAAAAGCTCGATCTTGGCCTCGAGCTCACTCAAGCTTAGTTCAATTCGAATCTTACCCATTGAGACTCAATAAAGCTCAATCGTGTCCTTGATCTCGTTTAAGATTGGTTTGATTCGAATTTTCAATGAGTCGACTCGAATTTTACCTATTAGATCTAATTGGCGCTAATAAATGAATAACGACCTTAATTGATCATTATCGACCTATATTAACATTAATTCACAAAATTGCCCTTAATATATTAGGATTGGCACCAATTTGTATATATTTGTGATTTTCCATAAATAAATCTACTATTAGGTCTATATTAGGCATATAGCTCCCATGTATAGCCCTCGTATTGGCCTATACTGGTGGCATAGGCTGTACAAACTTATATGGAGTATAGATCCCGTATAGATCTCTTATAGTTTTATAGATGTAGTATAGGTCCTATGTAGGCCTTGTATAGGCTTATAGGGGTTGTATATGCCTACATGCCCAGTATAGACCTATTCGAGACGTATTTGACCACAAATGATGGAGTTCATATAGATTTATTAGCCCGGAAAATCACAAACGTGTTCATATATTTGCCAATCAGTTAATCTAGGTGGAGGTCCCAATGATGACAATATAAATTTATTAGCCGGGAATCCATTTTTATCATTACGAAAAAGGTGTGACGGAGGTAAAAATCTTCGATAACAATCAAACCAACTTGGTTTGCCCCCGGCTTGTAACCGAAAAGCTTCTGCGTCTCCCATATAGTATGGGCAAGCTAAGTGACCATGCGTGCTCCAGCCAGATAACATAGCATAGGCAGGAAGTCACTGACCGTCCAAAAAAGAATAGCTCTCATCATAAAGTTTTTTTCCCGATAGGCATCATAAACTTCAATGCCTTCCTCGTACAACTTTTTCAACTTGTCTATTAACGGCCGTAGGAACACCTCTATGTTTTGACTCGGGTTTTTTCGTCCAGGAATAACCAAGCATAGTTTAATATATGTGTCTTTCATACTTATCCATGGAGTTAAGTTATAGATTGTAAGAAAGACGGGCCATAGTGAGCAAGGGTTTGAGTTCGAGTTATTTGGGTTAAAGCCGTCTGTGTACATAACCCGAGACGGACATTCCAGATCTCATTTTCCAAGTTGATTCATCCCGTTTGGATGAATACACGATTTTTGGAAATTTTTCTCGTAAACTAACCTGATGTGAATGTTTTCAGAACCTAGCTATAGTAATTGATTTTTCATAATTTTTCTATGTGGTTTTATCACGAAACAAAAATATGGACATGACGAATGGACTCCTACGAATATTCAGTAAAATTTTGGGAGTCTAATTTGTTGCGTAAGTATTTTTAAAAAATCGTTTTGGTAGTGTATAATCTGCCCTAAAAACGCAGATTATGACATATCTGTATGTGTGTTTATTTGGAGTCTTGTATGACTTGAGTTTGACTTGAACTTCCATGTACACTTATATGAGACGTAAATAACATGTATGACTGATGTTAAACATAATGTTCACCAACGGGTTCGTAGGGTCTACTTGTGCATGTAGTTACATTAGGTGTCACTTAAACGTTTTCACATTATTAAACGTCTTGGACAAACTAGTTATGTGGTGTATTGTGTATACTCATATATTCACGTAGTGACACATATAATAGGGAGTCGGTAGCACGTCCTTGTTATTCGCGGAGTTTGGATTTTTAGCTTGCAACCTAAGGTGAGTTTCACTACTCTTTTTCTCAAAAGCATGCGTCTCGGGTTGATAGAACTTACTTACCTTTCTAGTCCGGTTTGGGACTACTAATCTATCCTGGGTTTTGGATACATGGATTTACGGGGTGAATCGGGTTTTACTAGTTTCACAACTTTTGTCCTTGATGAACTAAACAACACACTTTATCACTAAAGTCCTACCTTTATACCAAATTAGTTGTCGGGTTGGCAAGCGGGTTACTAGTTGATAGCGCTATTAGGTTTAACAAACCTCACACCATGCTGGGAGCCGGGCGTGAACTGTGACTTAACACATTATCATTGTTGATAGACAATTATGTTCGGTTAACTATCAAAAACAAAACTTAGGAAAAATTATAAACTTAAAATAGTTACTAAAGTGTTTTGAACATTTTTCAAGAATACAAATACATGAAGAATACATCAAATACCCAGGTAATACATAAAAACACGTTTTAAATACATGTATTTATATGAAAAACTATGAAATGCACACAAAATACATGAAAATATGTTCCAAATATATGGATATACATGAGAAACACATAAATAAATAACTATTGGTTTGGTTTCGGTTATCGAAATATGGAAAACCATAACGGAATGGTTCGAATTTGGCCATATCTTAACCATAATTGAATGAGTGATTGGTTAACTCGGTTACGACTATTTTCGGTTATTACCGATAATATAAAATTATTTTTTAAATATTCTTTCTTGTTTTTGCAAAGAATTTTGCTGTAAATGTTGCTATAGATTTTGCAACAATAGTTTAAGTTTTTTTTTTTCAAGTTTTTGCTACCAAATTTGCTATGAAGATTTTTTAAATATTTGTTTTCTCAAGTCTGCTACCGAGTTTGCTACATATATTTTAGTTCTTCTTTAGTTAGTTTTTAAAATTTATTTTCATGACTTAGCTACGGATTTTGCTACCTATTTTACCAAGTTATTTTTATTATACTTTACTCCCTCAATTTTGCTATGGATTTTGCTATGAATTATATTTAACTTTTCTAGTTAATTTCTAAATAATTTATTTTCATGGTTTTGCTATGGATTTTGCTACCGATTTTTGACAAGTTATTTTTTTATATCTATTTTGCCAACTTTGCTACGGAGTTTGCTTTGGATTTTATTTAACTTTTCTAGTTAATTTCTAAATAATTTATTTTCATGGTTTTGCTATGGATTTTGCTACCGATTTTTGACAAATTATTTTTTTTATATATTTCGCCAATTTTGCTATGGATTTGCTATGGATTTTGCTATGGATTTCATTTGCTACAAAATGTCCGTAGCTAAATTGTAGCAAAATGCGTTCATAGCTAATTCGTAGCTAATTCATAGCAAAATTTGCAACCGATTTGTTTGGTAGCAAACTTTCCTAGCAAATGCCTCTTTTCTCTAAGACATCGATTTATTGCATTAAAAGACAAATTAATATATTATTTATGTATATATTTTTGTTATACAAGTTACAATGTTAACTGTTTATAGATTAACTGAAAGTCGATCACGGTGTTGTGTAGTTCGAAGAGTAGATTTGAAACTGAAAGTAATTAAAATTGACTTTTCTCAGGAGATTGAGAGAGGAGTGATGATTTCTGGGATGGTAACACTAGAAAAGAGAATTTTTGGGGATCTAAAGCGTTATTTAACCTAGTAATGTGTGTTAATCCACTTAATAGAGGTATATTACTCTTAGGCTTATGGGTATGGAGACGCCGCCCCCCCCCCCCCCCCCCCCGGTCCCTGCTTTTTGCCCCGTCTCCCCCCAGTACACCGCCCCCTGTCCCGTCCCACTGTTGCCCCGTCCCCCACGTCCTTCTGAGAACGCCAGAGCCTTTTTTTTTTTTGAAAAAATGTCGTTGTCCAACGGTAATAAAGCAACGGCTGTTTTTTTTAAATTATTTATATTTTCAATGTTAACTTTTATAATATAAATACCCCAAATCAACCAAAATCAACCACATATCTCTACATTTTATACCACATATCTCTACATTTTATAAACTAACCACATTTTTATAAAAAAATCTCTATGGATCCCTTCCAACAATTCAACCAAAACCCAAATGAAAACCCCACTCACCCTTTCTCGACACCGGGTTACACGCCGGTAGTCGATCCACCCATCTCACAAACCGTTACACCGATGCCGGTGGCAGCCCAAATGCTTCAAAACCCGGTCGCCTTTGCACAGTTAAACCCGATCGCATATATGCAAATGCAAAGCTATATGAAACAAATTCAAAACTTCCAAAATACCCAACAATTTTCTATACCACCACAACCCATGACACCTTTTGGAACATCCAAACCCACTACACCTCTTGGGACATCCCAACCCACTACACCTCTTGGACCATCTCAACCCGTAGAATCGGAGAATGAAACCGATGATGAGATAATTCCCGAAACCCAACCTACGCCACAAACCAAAGGCAAATGCAAAGGAAAACAAAGAGAACCGGGACCGGGACGTGGTAAACCACTAGAGGGAGCCCCTAGACCATGGTCCGATGTCGAAGAGGAAGCCTTAGCTAAGGCGTATGTCTTTGCTTCAACACGTGCCAACATCGGTAAATTATTTAAATTTATAGATGTTTATGTTTTATTTTTTTCGAAATATATATGTGTTTATTTTTTTTCGAAATATATATGTTTATGTTTTATATTGTTGATGTTATTACTTAATTAAAGGTACCGACCAATCGATATCCCAATTATGGGATGCGGCGAACGAATACTTTCACAAGTTGATGCAAAGCCGCCCGTATCGAAAAAAACGATGCTCTTAGCTCGAAGTGGCGAAAGGTAAATGCGGATTGTGGTAAATTCAATGGAATTTACAACCGTATTAAGTCAAATCCGCCTAGTGGTTGGAACGAGCAAAACATTTTTGAGGCGGCGTTGAAGAAATATAAAGATGAGACAAATAGATCGTTCTCTATGATACGTGCTTGGCAGGTATTGAAAGATGAACAAAAATGGGGGGGGGGGGGGGGTTCGGAACGAGGTTGAACGGGCGAAAAGAAAAACTAAAGCTAAACAGGGAGGTCCGTCTGTTCCAATCGACATTGATATCAACGACGAGCCCGAGTTCGATGAACCAGAATTCATGGAGGAGCCACGCCCCATAGGTTTATAAATTTATAGTTATTTTTATATATAATTCGTTGCGTTTTCGTTATAGTATAAAAATATTTTAATGTTTATTATGTAGGTCGGGACAAAGCTCGAAAAGAGGCGGCGGCCGGGAAGAAAGCGGCAATGGGTAGCTCGAGCGGGAGCGCTTCCAGGCTTGAAACATTAAGCGCGCAAATGGAAGCATTCAACCAAGCTAACGAAAGAAAAATAAAAATCAAGGAAGATAAGATTAGGTTGATTGACGAATCGAAGGCGGTGGAAGAGTGGAAGATTATGTCCGCCGATATCTCGAGTTATCCCGAAGACAAACGCGCCGCGTTGAAAAATTTGCAAGACAAGTTGCTTAACAAGTGGAAATAGTTTTATATATTTTAGGATATCGTATCTTTTTTTTTTTCGGTGTGTTCGTTTTTATTTTTAAAATTTATCATGTCTTGTACTTTTTATTTATAACTAGTAAATTACGCCCGCCGCGCTAAGCGCGGCGTAGAAACATTAACGGTGTCGATTCGTGAAAACTTGTAGAATTTTTCGACGAACAGCGAGGTTACACCAGTGGTATTGCGAGGGTCAAGTAATCGGATAACACAACGTAGAGAGTCGTATTGTTCCGTCGATACGATGGCGCGCCTTGCAGCGAGCAAAACGCCTAAACCGTCAGAAAACAATTAATAAAAGAAAACATCTACGATCCTGGCCAGCAGCCAACGACGTGGATGTCATCGTGACTTACAATTGCAGTTTCGAAAATACCATGCAACTTGAAGGTTCTTTATTAATTAAAAGATTCTTGCAATGGCATTATGGTAAATACCAAGCAACCTTAAGGGTCTACTTTGGTAGTAAGTAAAAGATTTTTTCAATGGTATTATTATAAATACGTGGAACATGAAGATTCTTTACAAAAAAATCAAAGATTTTGTCAATGGCATTATCGTATATACGTGGAACCTTAAGGCTTTTTACTAAAAATTGAAAAGATTTTATTTGCCCTTGAACAGACAATTAATTACGAAAACGCCACGCTACTGTAGCGAAGGATGGGAATTGTTATTTATAATAATATTTAGTTTTTAATTTAATATTATTTTATTTATTTGTTAGTTTTATAAAAGTTGTTAAAATTAATTTTTATAAAAAAATAATAGTATTTAATGCTTGAGACATGGGTTTCTCATGTCTCCACACCCCACCCATGTCTCAAGCATATGGAGACATGACCAAGCCTAGGTGGCATCCTATGTGGCATGGAGACATGACCTTTCTCATGTCTCCACACCCCATAGCCTTAGATTTAAACAGTAAGATTTGAGTTTTGTCTTTAGTAGACTAGGGTTCGTAATTCAGAAATGGGTGGCGGCACAGCTTGTTAACCGTCTACCTTATATTGTGATGTAACTTTCGTATTTCGTTTTAATGAGACTGTTGTAATTTACAAAATTAGAGAAAGTATTGGGTACAAAGTCCCTTAACCTATAAAGTGTAGGAAGCCACCATAATTTGCCACGTGGAAGATGTCGGTTACAACCTCTGAATTCAATGTCAATAACGAAAAGGGTATTATAGACTTTTTCCCTCCCTCAATTAATTATAACGATTTCACACTCCATGTTTTATCGTTAATCACAATTCAAATTTATGTAACTGATTTTCCTATCTTTGAACATTATTCTTTACCTTATTCAAAACACTAATCTCAGTTCATCTAGCGATCAAAATTGTTTACGAAGTTCATAATCAATTGAAGAGTTGCTCGTCATGTTCAGTAAGTTACTGTAACACCCCAACCGATGGCGGAAACATCGAGGTGTCACGTAAGAATGAGTATACAGTAGCACATGGTAATCCAAATTTTAATTGAAATAAATTTAAATTGCAATATCCAAAAATAGAAATACAAAAGAGTTTTAAATGTGGGAATCTAATACATCACACAAGAATCAAGCATGCATAGACTCCTTATTGTCTTCATAAATACTCTAATCTTCATGCATCATTATTACCTGTTGAGTTGTAAAAATGGGGGGGGGGGGGTCAACTAGAAGTTGGTGAGAATACATAATCCATGTTAAGCATATAGTTTAAGTATAAAAGTCTAGCAATTCGTATGTCTATCGTAAATTTAAGTCTACATGAACAGTATAATATGTTGACATAATCAAACCTCCGACTAGTTTAGGTCCATCCCGTCATCTACGGTTCACCTTAGTAATATGTTGGAACGATAACAATCACCCACGTTACCTATGTAGGAGGTACACGTATCCGGGTGGGGTTGTCAATCCAATAGATCTATTATTGAGTATCGCCGGCTTGGCCATAGCTAATGATTATGTAAATGTTGAAACTCGTTGAAACTCGTTGAAACTGTTGACTAATTCATGAGGCAATAAAGTTTACTACTAGACATGCATGTTGAATTGCTTAAAATTGTTGCAAGTATAAAGAATCGCATAAACATGGTTACGTAAACTCACCTTGGTATAGTATTAGGTATTGAGGAATAGTATAAGTGTAGCCCAATAGATTGCCAAGTATTACCCTATGTATAAGGCAACAAATAAGTCTAAGTCTAACTAGTTTATAAGTATATCCTAGGGTTTCGATTTAGGGATATCCAATTGTTGAATTTAAAATAAAATGTTAATTAAATAAAGGGAAATTTGATAATTAAATAAAAGAAAGTCTTTTTATAAAATTTGAATTTAGAATGTTCACAATAATGTGTTTGAAGTATAAAAATAATTTTTATAAAATTATTTCCTTTAAAATAGATTTTTAAATCTATTTATTACAAATTACCAAAATTTAACTTTAATATTTAAAAATACTAAAATTAAAGAATTATTATTTAAAAATCATATTTCTGTTCTAAATATGTAAAAATAAATTGTATAAAATTTTGGTGCAAAAATAATAAAAATTGAATTTATTATGATTTAATTATGATTAAATCTAACAAAAATTGATTAAAAATATAAAATAAATGATTTTTCTGAATTAAAAATCATTTCAGTAAAGTTTAACATTGTACAAACATAGGATAATTTTTGTAGAAATTAATAAAATTGTTTTGATATTTTAATGGATTTTTATAAATATAATAGTATAAAATTGATTTAATTATTATAAATACTAAATCAATGAATTTCAGAAAACTAAAAATTGTAAATAAAACTTTTACCTCAGATTTGATAAATATAATTTTTTTAGAATTTATAAAAAGGTTTTAATATTTAAAAACGAATTTATAAGATTTGATGTATAATATATAATTATAAGTGGTTAGTTTTTAAAAATGAAAAATGTGGAAAAAGGGGGCGCCCATGCCGGGACTCGAACCCGGGTGCCCTTGGTTTCAAGCATCGATCACAACCACTTGGCCTAGGCCTGTGGTTGTGATAAATCTCTGTTTAAATAAAATAAATATACTAAGTCGATCCAGTTTATCCCCAAATCAAGATTACGAGCCCTAGCTTTTCCAATCAAGCAATTCACACATCAATAACCTGATTAATCTTAGGGTTTATGATGTGTGAATGCCGATAATCAAAACCCACTGGAAAAATCAAACTTACAATGTTGTTTCGATACTCGATTGGCCGGTCAACCTTAAAGTCAAACTACGATCAAATGACGAGCTCAGATGATGATTAAGAGAAATTGGAGGTTAAGGAAGATGTATGTGCGAGTTGTAATGGTTCGAGAATGGCCAATTTATAGTGCTAAGCACTGGTTCGATGTTATGGTAAGGATTGACCGAGTTTTAATGAGGGACGCGTCTTGGGTTTAAATTAGGCAACGATTAACTGTGATTGCTGTGTGTCCGAGTCATACAAGGCCAAAAATCATCAATCCTTTCCATTCCTGGATCCAATTACGCGTTAGAATTGATGATCAATGGGATGTGTTGTCACAGTTGACTTTCTATGTCAACTGTGATCAAGTCTAGGTCGGGTTAAAAGGAAAACGAACAGGATTACAAACAGATAATATGGCTAGACCAACTGGTTGAGTGTGTTTGTTTGAGCCGGCTTGGGCGCGGGTTCGATCCCCGGCCCAAGTATTATTTTTTTGATAATTTTCCAAGGCTTATCCTTTTACACACAATATGTATAAAGCATTAGTGTTTCAAAAGTGCGACAAAAATAATTAAATGTCAACAAAAAAACTGGAACTTGACGTTTTATTAATAATGATCGTGTAACGTATAAGTTTAAATGCGTAATGTTACAGTCTCCCCTACTTTTAGGAACTTCGTCCCGAAGTTAAGAGAAAACCAGGATTACAATTGGTCAACTACCGAAAACCTTGATAAAATTTCACACTACCTTAACGTACCTGTAAATTCATGATTACGTTCTGGACCGTAATTACCAATTTACCTTACATTAGGGTTTTGCGTCCTTTTATGACTCTATTGATTGTTGAGCAGGTTCGATAGTCTCCACCAGTCGTTGAGCAGGTGGTAGGGTGTAACATTACGCATTTATTAATTATACGTTATGACAAGTGTATTATTTTTTGTGGTATTTTGAACCCCTACACAACTATAATTATTCATACATATATATATCTCTCTCTCTCTATATATATATATATAAAGTTATAATAATAATAATAATAATAATAATAATAATAATAATAGATAATAACAATAGTGTTTAAAAAAAATCTGTTTATAACTAATCCAACCCAAATTACTGAACCAACCCAATAAACCAACCAGACCCTTTATGGACGCAGCCCAATAACTAATACCCGGCCCACCCAACCAAGCCCAACTACCCTTTTTCCCTTCACTATAAAAAAAATGTGTGCTTCAGACGGGTTTCGAACCCGGATCACTCGCTCACACACACACACGTACAACCACCTGCTCTACACCCTTTAGTTGGTTTAATCCCAACCTAATATATATTTAACACCTTTTAATCTGGCCCCTTCTTCTTCCTGATACAGACGCGAGTCAGCAGCATCAGATATGGAATGATTTTTTTACAAACATTGACCATTCAATTAACTTAATGGATTGATTACGTGATTTTCGGCCTTGTCTGACCATGACACACGATGATTACTGACCAATTATTACACAATTAAACGCATTACGCGTATACATTAACAACGAGTCAACAATTTCCAATTCGAACATACAAGACATTACACTATAAATTGAAGGTTCCTGCTCATTCTAACATCGCCGAACAAACTCCCTCAACCTCCAATTTCACTTAAAAATCCCTTGATCGTTGATTTCTGTTCATCTTTTGACCCGAGCCTTGACCGAACAAATCTGTATCATAACGTGTTTGTAAGTATCGTTTTTTGTGTGGGTTTTATCATTCGGCATCTACACAACATTAACCCTAAGGTTAATTGGGTTAATGTTGTGTAAATCGTTTGATTGTTTGAAACTAGGGCTCGCAAATCTGATTTGGGGATGAAACTGAAATACGCGTAATGTATATATTTGTTTAAAACAGATACAAATCACAACCACAGGCCTAGGCCAAGTGGTTGTGATTGTTGTTGGTAAACTTAATCATCCGGGTTCGAGTCCCGGCTTGAACACCCTTTTACCCACATTTTTTTTATTTATTTCAAAGACAAACCATTTATAATTATTTATTATACATTTAAACCTTGTAAATTCATTTTTAAATATTAAAACCCTTTTAAAAATTCTATAAAAATTATCTTATACAAATCTGATGTATAAGTTTCACCTACAATTTTTAGTTTTCAAAAATTTATTTATTTAATATATATAATAAATAAATCAAGTTTATTCTATTTTATTTATAAAAATCTATAAAAATATCAAAACGATCTTATTAATTTCCACAAAAATTATCCTAAGTTTTTATAACATTAAACTTTTCAGAAATGATTTTTATTTCTGAAAAATCATTTATTTAGTATTTTTAATCAATTTTTGTTAGTTTTAATCATAATTAAATCATAATAAATCCAATTTTTAATATTTTTGCACCAAAATTTTATACAAATTATTTCTGATCATTTAGAACAGAAATATAAATTTTAAACTTATAATTCTTTAATTTTAATATTTTTAAATATTAAAGTTAAGATTTTGACAATTTGTAATAAATAGATTTAATAATCTATTTTAAAGAAAATAATTTTATAAAAATTATTTTTATACTTTAAACATATTCTTGTGACCATCTTGGATTTAATATTCATAAAAAGATTTTTGGTTAATTATTTACTAATATTCTCTCAATTATCAAACATTTTTAATAATAATCAAACGAGCGTTTATCCCCAATTCGAAGCCCTAGAACATATACATTTGTATGCTAGATAGACTTAGACATATTTATTACCTTATTATAGGGTGATACTTGACACATTTGGGCAACACACTATTTTTCAACAAGATATAACATTTTACCAAGGTGAGTTTTACATAGCCCCTTTTATTTATCACCATTTTTGGGGTGAAACATGTTATAACATTATCATTGCAATTCAATCATCAATGTGTCTATGTGTTTTCTATGTTACATTATGTCTTGAGCATGATTAGAGTAAGCACCATTCTAGCATAATCATTAACTCCGTACAAGCCGACGGTATACATTGATAGATCTATTGGACTGACAATCCCACCCGGATACGTGCCTCCTACAAAGGTAGCGTGGGTGTTTGTTATCGTATAACATATTCAATTGGACCATGAGCGTATGGTATGTATCATATTATAACAGTCATCAGGGTTGATTATGCACTCGATTTATTTCTAGTATGTTCTCACATATGGACTAGATTGACATGACACATGAATTACACATCATTTTTTATTCAATTATCAAAAACCTATGTAATTCTCACCAACTTTTGTTGACCCAAAACATTTTCAACTTAACATGTTTCAGGTTCTATTTGCTTGAAGATTTGAATTGATGCTTGAAGATATGTGTATAGTTTTATTCAATTTGATGTACAAATTCTAGAACAATTGTATGTAATTCATATAAATTATTTAATGGAATTTATTATTCACCATGAGCTACTGAACAATCATCAATACGTGACATCCCGATGTTTCCGCCATCGGTTGGGGTGTTACAGATTGGTATCAGAGCCATGGTTATAGGGAATTAGGTTATTAGAAAAATAATATAGTCTATAACCATAGGATTTAACAAGTACTTGCTTCTTTTACTTGCTATTCTCTATCTCCCTCCTACTTCTTATCCCTACTTTCATTCCTACGAGAAGGTTGCTCTCCGTCAGTGGATCTACTCTTAGACTAATAGGACAAATTCCTCAGGTTTAACCTGAACCCCCTTGAAATCTCGTCGAAGTTCTAAATTTTAATAACGAACACGTGCAATCTGGAAGGGTGAACGCCTGTATTCTGAGTCTTCTGTCTAGGCTGGCATTGCGCATATATCCCAATCAGACGAGGGACCCGGATGCCTACCTAGGAATTCTCGGGATGAGTGTTCACTTATAGGCTAAAGCATGTCTTCATATGTTATTAGAATTTGGAATCTTTGATAAGTCAACGTTTTCGTTTATTCGTTTTAATTAATGAATAAATGATTACATTCCTTATATTACCTCATTCATTTCATACCTCATTGAGACTTCATTGTGTCCCTTACAGATCATGTCTCCACGCCACAGCACTCGCATTAACAGTGGTGACAATCATGAAGAAGAGAGCAGCAACCACAATCCCGACCACAACACTAACAATGGAGGTGATGCCCAACTAGCTACGATTATTTCTCAACAATTGGCACAACAAATCACAACCCTGGTTTCTAACTTGTTGGCTCAAGTCATCCCAATGAATGGGAACAACAATGGAAATGGAAATGGCGACCACATGAAGAACGGAACCCTAGTTCGGAAAAGCGAGAAAACAAGTATTGTGACCGCGGTAACTACCAAGAACCAGAAGCGTAAGACCAGGAATCCTAATGTAAACCTCACTACACAAGCCTCTAACAAGAAGCCTTATACAAGAAACTTTCCATTGTGTAACACATGCAATAGACATCATCCCACTGTTTCAGCATGTCGCGTGTGCACCAATTGTGGTAGGTATGGCCATTTGGTTAACACATGTCGTGAGTCCCCAAACCCTAACACCAACCAACCAACCAACCCTGCTCAGGTTGCTAATCTTAATCGTCCTGGTAAATACAACTATGGTCAATGCTATGAATGTGGAAACCCAAATCATTTCCGTAACCAATGCCCTAAACTAAATCGAGATCAAGACCCTCCAGCTACTTAACAGCAAACTCCGCCACTTGAATGATGTCTATCTTTAATTACATGTATTGACACTTTTTGGATTCAAGTAATATTATCATAACATCTGTGTGCATGTTTGTCTGAATGTGAACTAATTGCTATATCTATAATCATACTTGCTTGTACAACAATTAGTTAACTACCAAACAACCAGCTTAACGATTGGTAGAGGTCATCATGTCTTTCCAACAGTCGGGAAAGGCCCTACCACCTGCTCAACGACTGGCGGAGACTATCAGACCTGCTTAACAATCGGTAAAGTCATAAAAGGACGCAAAACCCTAATGTAAGGTAAATTGGTAATTACGGTCCGGAACGTAATCATGAATTTACAGGTACATTAAGGTAGTGTGAAATTTTATCAAGGTTTTCAGTAGTTGACCAATTGTAGGACTAGTGTTTCTCTTAACTTCGGGACGAAGTTCCTAAAAGTAGGGGAGACTGTAACATTACGCATTTATTAATTATACGTTACGACAAGTGTATTATTTTTGGTGGTATTTTGAACCCCTACACAACTATAATTATTCATACATATATCTCTCTCTCTCTATATATATATATAAAGTTATAATAATAATAATAATAATAATAATAATAATAATAATAATAATAATAATAATAATAATAGATAATAACAATAGTGTTTAAAAAAAATCTGTTTATAACTAATCCAACCCAAATTACTGAACCAACCCAATAAACCAACCAGACCCTTTATGGACGCAGCCCAATAACTAATACCCGGCCCACCCAACCAAGCCCAACTACCCTTTTTTCCTTCACTATAAAAAAAAAATGTGTGCTTCAGACGGGTATCGAACCCGGATCACTCGCTCACACACACACACGTACAACCACCTGCTCTACACCCTTTAGTTGGTTTAATCACAACCTAATATATATTTAACACCTTTTAATCTGGCCCCTTCTTCTTCCTGATACAGACGCGAGTCAGCAGCAACAGATATGGAATGATTTTTTTACAAACATTGACCATTCAATTAACTTAATGGATTGATTACGTGATTTTCGGCCTTGTCTGACCATGACACACGATGATTACTGACCAATTATTACACAATTAAACGCATTACGCGTATACATTAACAACGAGTCAACAATTTCCAATTCGAACATACAAGACATTACACTATAAATTGAAGGTTCCTGCTCATTCTAACATCGCCGAACAAACTCCCTCAACCTCCAATTTCACTTAAAAATCCCTTGATCGTTGATTTCTGTTCATCTTTTGACCCGAGCCTTGACCGAACAAATCTGTATCATAACGTGTTTGTAAGTATCGTTTTTTGTGTGGGTTTTATCATTCGGCATCTACACAACATTAACCCTAAGGTTAATTGGGTTAATGTTGTGTAAATCGTTTGATTGTTTGAAACTAGGGCTCGCAAATCTGATTTGGGGATGAAACTGAAATACGCGTAATGTATATATTTGTTTAAAACAGATACAAATCACAACCACAGGCCTAGGCCAAGTGGTTGTGATTGTTGTTGGTAAACTTAATCATCCGGGTTCGAGTCCCGGCTTGAACACCCTTTTACCCACATTTTTTTTATTTATTTCAAAGACAAACCATTTATAATTATTTATTATACATTTAAACCTTGTAAATTCATTTTTAAATATTAAAACCCTTTTAAAAATTCTATAAAAATTATCTTATACAAATCTGATGTATAAGTTTCACCTACAATTTTTAGTTTTCAAAAATTTATTTATTTAATATATATAATAAATAAATCAAGTTTATTCTATTTTATTTATAAAAATCTATAAAAATATCAAAACGATCTTATTAATTTCCACAAAAATTATCCTAAGTTTTTATAACATTAAACTTTTCAGAAATGATTTTTATTTCTGAAAAATCATTTATTTAGTATTTTTAATCAATTTTTGTTAGTTTTAATCATAATTAAATCATAATAAATCCAATTTTTAATATTTTTGCACCAAAATTTTATACAAATTATTTCTGATCATTTAGAACAGAAATATAAATTTTAAACTTATAATTCTTTAATTTTAATATTTTTAAATATTAAAGTTAAGATTTTGACAATTTGTAATAAATAGATTTAATAATCTATTTTAAAGAAAATAATTTTATAAAAATTATTTTTATACTTTAAACATATTCTTGTGACCATCTTGGATTTAATATTCATAAAAAGATTTTTGGTTAATTATTTACTAATATTCTCTCAATTATCAAACATTTTTAATAATAATCAAACGAGCGTTTATCCCCAATTCGAAGCCCTAGAACATATACATTTGTATGCTAGATAGACTTAGACATATTTATTACCTTATTATAGGGTGATACTTGACACATTTGGGCAACACACTATTTTTCAACAAGATATAACATTTTACCAAGGTGAGTTTTACATAGCCCCTTTTATTTATCACCATTTTTGGGGTGAAACATGTTATAACATTATCATTGCAATTCAATCATCAATGTGTCTATGTGTTTTCTATGTTACATTATGTCTTGAGCATGATTAGAGTAAGCACCATTCTAGCATAATCATTAACTCCGTACAAGCCGACGGTATACATTGATAGATCTATTGGACTGACAATCCCACCCGGATACGTGCCTCCTACAAAGGTAGCGTGGGTGTTTGTTATCGTATAACATATTCAATTGGACCATGAGCGTATGGTATGTATCATATTATAACAGTCATCAGGGTTGATTATGCACTCGATTTATTTCTAGTATGTTCTCACATATGGACTAGATTGACATGACACATGAATTGCACATCATTTTTTATTCAATTATAAAAAACCTATGTAATTCTCACCAACTTTTGTTGACCCAAAACATTTTCAACTTAACATGTTTCAGGTTCTATTTGCTTGAAGATTTGAATTGATGCTTGAAGATATGTGTATAGTTTTATTCAATTTGATGTACAAATTCTAGAACAATTGTATGTAATTCATATAAATTATTTAATGGAATTTATTATTCACCATGAGCTACTGAACAATCATCAATACGTGACATCCCGATGTTTCCGCCATCGGTTGGGGTGTTACATAGGGCCTCTCCCGACTGTTGGAAGACATGATAACCTCTACCAATCGTTGAGTAGACTGTTTGGTAGTCAACTAATTGTCGTACAAGTAAGCAAGTATGATTATAGATATAGCAATCAGTTCGCATTCAAACAAGCATGTACACAGATGTTATGATAATACTTGAATTTATTATTTGAATTAAAAAGTGCAATACATGGATTTAAAGAGAAAGTAGACATCATTCAAATGGTAGGGCTTGCTGTTAAGTAGCTGGAGGGTTTCAAGCGGGGTTATTTGGAGCATCAGGAGCGTTTGTAGCAGGGATTCGACAAGCATCTGCAAGATGCCCATACCTTTGACAATTGGTGCACTGTCGGCAGGGTACTTGAGTTGGATGGTGATACAGGCAGGTGTCACACTTAGGTAGGTTCCCATTGTATTGTTTCTTGGTGGGTGGGGCAGTGGTGTCTATTGCAAAATTCCTGACCTTGTTCTTCCCGTTGGTTGAGGCCTCAGTTTTGATATCAACGGCAGGTTGGGGGGTATCCTTTTTCTTTTCCCCTTTACGAGTCAGGGTCCCTGCCTTCACATGGTTATCTGTTAGGGTGGCAGCCAAACGCTTTGCTTCCTCCAAGGTAGCAGGGTTCCTTCCCCACACCGTGTCTTGAATCTGCATCGATAAACCACCAATGTATTTTTCGATCGCAATGGGTAAAGGGGTGACTTTGTGGGGTAGCAGTAAGCTAAGTTCGTGGAAACGAGTGTTGTAAGCAAGGTTTTCCCCACTGTCTTGAGCAAGATCATGAAATTCGTCTTCCAGTTTCTTGATTTCATTACGAGGACAGAACTCTGTCTTCATAATGTCTTTAACTTGATCCCAGGTTAAGGCTAGTGCAGCTTCAGCTCCGCGAGTGTGTTTTTCTTCATTCCACCAAGTGAGTGCTCGTTTGTGAAGAACACTCATGGCATAACGGACTTTAAAATTGTTGGGGCACTCACTGTTGATGAAGGTATTCTCAATACCCTCAAACCATTGTAGGAGTCCTGTAGCTCCTTCTTCTCCACTGAACTTTGGGGGATTACAGGAATTAAAGTGTTTAAGGATACAGGCTGGAAGTCCATTCCCGTTGTGATTTCCATTTCCATTACCGTTGCCGTTGCCGTTCCCGTTGCCGTTCAACTGGATGACTTGTGCTAGTAAGTTGGGAACTAGAGTTGCGATTTGCTGCGCCATTTGTTGAGAAATGATCGCAGCCAGCTGAGCATCGACACCATTGTTGTTGTTGTTGTTGTGGTTAGTATCGTGGTTGTGGTTGTGATTGCTACTTCCTTCATCATGATTTTCACCACTGTTAAGACGAGCACTGCGACGTGGAGGCATGATCTGTAAGAGACACAGTGAAATGAATGAGATTATATAAGGAGTGTAATCATTTATTCATTAATTAAAACGAATAAACGAAAACGTTGACTTATCAAAGATTCTCAATTCTAATAACATATGAAGACATGCTTTAGCCTATAAGTGAACACTCATCCCGAGAATTCCCAGGTAGGCATCCGGGTCCCTCGTCTGATTGGGATATATGCGCAATGCCAGCCTAGACAGAAGACTCAGAATACAGGCGTTCACCCTACCAGATTGCACGTGTTCGTTATTAAAATTTAGAACTTCGACGAGATCTCAAGGGGGTTCAGGTTAAACCTGAGGATTTTGTCCTATTAGTCTAAGAGTAGTTCCAGTGATTGAGAGCAGCCTTCTTGTAAGGGTGAAAGTAGGGATAAGAAGTAGGAGATAGAGAATAGCAAGTAAAAGAAGCAAGTACTGGTTAAATCCTATGGTTATAGACTAGATTATTTTTCTAATAACCTAATTCCCTATAACCATGGCTCTGATACCAATCTGTAACACCCCAACCGATGGCGGAAACATCGAGGTGTCACGTAAGACTGAGTATACAGTAGCACATGGTAATCCAAATTTTAATTGAAATAAATTTAAATTGCAATATCCAAAAATAGAAATACAAAAGAGTTTTAAATGTGGGAATCTAATACATCACACAAGAATCAAGCATGCATAGACTCCTTATTGTCTTCATAAATACTCTAATCTTCATGCATCATTATTACCTGTTGAGTTGTAAAAATGGGGGGGGGGGGGTCAACTAGAAGTTGGTGAGAATACATAATCCATGTTAAGCATATAGTTTAAGTATAAAAGTCTAGCAATTCGTATGTCTATCGTAAATTTAAGTCTACATGAACAGTATAATATGTTGACATAATCAAACCTCCGACTAGTTTAGGTCCATCCCGTCATCTACGGTTCACCTTAGTAATATGTTGGAACGATAACAATCACCCACGTTACCTATGTAGGAGGTACACGTATCCGGGTGGGGTTGTCAATCCAATAGATCTATTATTGAGTATCGCCGGCTTGGCCATAGCTAATGATTATGTAAATGTTGAAACTCGTTGAAACTCGTTGAAACTGTTGACTAATTCATGAGGCAATAAAGTTTACTACTAGACATGCATGTTGAATTGCTTAAAATTGTTGCAAGTATAAAGAATCGCATAAACATGGTTACGTAAACTCACCTTGGTATAGTATTAGGTATTGAGGAATAGTATAAGTGTAGCCCAATAGATTGCCAAGTATTACCCTATGTATAAGGCAACAAATAAGTCTAAGTCTAACTAGTTTATAAGTATATCCTAGGGTTTCGATTTAGGGATATCCAATTGTTGAATTTAAAATAAAATGTTAATTAAATAAATGGAAATTTGATAATTAAATAAAAGAAAGTCTTTTTATAAAATTTGAATTTAGAATGTTCACAATAATGTGTTTGAAGTATAAAAATAATTTTTATAAAATTATTTCCTTTAAAATAGATTTTTAAATCTATTTATTACAAATTGCCAAAATTTAACTTTAATATTTAAAAATACTAAAATTAAAGAATTATTATTTTAAAAATCATATTTCTGTTCTAAATATGTAAAAATAAATTGTATAAAATTTTGGTGCAAAAATAATAAAAATTGAATTTATTATGATTTAATTATGATTAAATCTAACAAAAATTGATTAAAAATATAAAATAAATGATTTTTCTGAATTAAAAATCATTTCAGTAAAGTTTAACATTGTACAAACATAGGATAATTTTTGTAGAAATTAATAAAATTGTTTTGATATTTTAATGGATTTTTATAAATATAATAGTATAAAATTGATTTAATTATTATAAATATTAAATCAATGAATTTCAGAAAAATAAAAATTGTAAATAAAACTTTTACCTCAGATTTGATAAATATATTTTTTTTAGAATTTATAAAAAGGTTTTAATATTTAAAAACGAATTTATAAGATTTGATGTATAATATATAATTATAAGTGGTTAGTTTTTAAAAATGAAAAATGTGGAAAAAGGGGGCGCCCATGCCGGGACTCGAACCCGGGTGCCCTTGGTTTCAAGCATCGATCACAACCACTTGGCCTAGGCCTGTGGTTGTGATAAATCTCTGTTTAAATAAAATAAATATACTAAGTCGATCCAGTTTATCCCCAAATCAAGATTACGAGCCCTAGCTTTTCCAATCAAGCAATTCACACATCAATAACCTGATTAATCTTAGGGTTTATGATGTGTGAATGCCGATAATCAAAACCCACTGGAAAAATCAAACTTACAATGTTGTTTCGATACTCGATTGGCCGGTCAACCTTAAAGTCAAACTACGATCAAATGACGAGCTCAGATGATGATTAAGAGAAATTGGAGGTTAAGGAAGATGTATGTGCGAGTTGTAATGGTTCGAGAATGGCCAATTTATAGTGCTAAGCACTGGTTCGATGTTATGGTAAGGATTGACCGAGTTTTAATGAGGGACGCGTCTTGGGTTTAAATTAGGCAACGATTAACTGTGATTGCTGTGTGTCCGAGTCATACAAGGCCAAAAATCATCAATCCTTTCCATTCCTGGATCCAATTACGCGTTAGAATTGATGATCAATGGGATGTGTTGTCACAGTTGACTTTCTATGTCAACTGTGATCAAGTCTAGGTCGGGTTAAAAGGAAAACGAACAGGATTACAAACAGATAATATGGCTAGACCAACTGGTTGAGTGTGTTTGTTTGAGTCGGCTTGGGCGCGGGTTCGATCCCCGGCCCAAGTATTATTTTTTTGATAATTTTCCAAGGCTTATCCTTTTACACACAATATGTATAAAGCATTAGGGTTTCAAAAGTGCGACAAAAATAATTAAATGTCAACAAAAAAACTGGAACTTGACGTTTTATTAATAATGATCGTGTAACGTACAAGTTTAAATGCGTAATGTTACAGTTACTCTGTTTTT
This sequence comes from Ambrosia trifida, assembly GCA_028751855.1. Classification (NCBI taxonomy): domain Eukaryota; kingdom Viridiplantae; phylum Streptophyta; class Magnoliopsida; order Asterales; family Asteraceae; genus Ambrosia; species Ambrosia trifida. Next base: position 109,043,504 of record CM054123.1, on the reverse strand, counting down.
TCTATTTCAACTAATCGTAATCTTATTGTGATTTTAATTGTGTATCAGATAACCTGAAAACATAATCGGAGAAGAGGATGATGTCGTGGATGTTCATAATCTAAATTTGAAGGTTAATTTTATTGTTTTCATGTTTATTAACAGATAATTAAGCTCAGAGATGAACAGAGGATGATATATAAGTGTTTTATTTTGTATTTAGATATTATACAGGAAGATGATCACAACGTTGTTGAACAAGGTGGTGAGAAGTTTGATTTTATTGCTGAACAGAGAAGGATCCAAGGTAAGTGTTGTTTTTCTGTAAATAATGATGATCAACATGCGTTTTATGAACTTTTAACATGCGTTTTGAGGTTATTGTTGTTTTCTGTAAATAATTGTCATCAATTTTGTCTTATGATCTTTTTAACATGCGTTTTGGTGTTTTTAACTAATGCGTTTTATGTGCATGTAAAATGTTTTTACTATTAGGTGCGTTTTGATGTTTTTAACAAATATGTTTTACTAATGTTGAGAATTACTTACTCTGTTTTTTATCCTCATTTATATAGAGAACAAATCATCAAGGATCATTCGTCGGAGAGTGTTTTGATAAATGATTTGAACAATGTCCACAAAGGCATGTCTAGAAAAGACGAAGTTTGTAACATTCTGAAGGCGATGCCAGATTCTAGTCTTCATGAGTTGGCATTGATGTTCATGATTGATGCAAAACAAAGAGATATGAATCTTATCGAAGAGCTTACTAAATCCATAGCTCTTTTAAGGTGCTCAATGGAAATGAAGATCAAGTTTCTCAAAGCACTTTAAACCTTCTACCCTTTTTAATGTCTTTGTGTCTATGTTCCTGTTATGCTAATTCATTATCATGTGTTTTTAGTAGTTTTTGTGTTTTTGTTTCATGATGTAAAATGTGGAATGAATAATTATGTACGTGTGTTTTATGTTATAATAAATGCGTTTTATGTGTTTGTTTTATATATTATAAAATGCGTTTTAATAATTTATTGAATGCGTTTTACTACCATATGCTTATACAAACATTAACAAAAACATGCATTTTTTACTACCAATAGAGAAACTCAGTTTCAACATTCTAAAGTCAACAATGTAAAGATGCAAAATTAACTAAATTATCAAACTGTAAACATTTAGCTCATATTATCTACTCGCTTTAGCACACTCTTGTAAGCATTAATTTTCATCATCTTTGCCTTGTAAGAGTCTAGCTGCTGCTTCTGTAGATCTGACTCAGCAACAAAAGTTAAAAACCTTAACCCTTTCATGCTCACAACCCCCCTGCTCATAGTAGTTTGATGGCTGTATTGTCGACTGACACTTCATAAGCCACCCTCTCAACTTTAAGCTAATTGCAGTTTCAGTCCCCTTATTTTATGTTTCAGTTAATTGCAAGTTTAGTCCCTCTACTTTCCACTGCCATCCCCTCATGTTTCAGTTGATTGCAACTTCAGTCCCCCTACATTTGTTTTCTTTTATTATCGGTTTCACCGGCCAAATGTTTGTTTCACGATTCAATTCGTTGCGCGCCGCTGCAACGCGCGACGGGTAAAATTGCTAGTTTGATACTAAATGACTGTGAAGTACAAAAACAAGAATGAAGGGGTCGTTGTACATACACTTGTATACATTATTACATAGAATTTATGGCTATAGTATTTATTCATTTCCCATTTTCTTTATCAGAAATATGCATCATCGTGATTATAAAATAAACAAAATTAAGGAGTTTTGGGTCACCAAATATGCAAAACCCACTTTAAAAATCAATTAATACATAACAACTCACCTTTTTCTTCCCTACAAATTCTTGGGCTTTCTCTAAATCTCCTTCATAACAAGAAACTGCGGGCCGTGTTTATATATATTTGCATAATATGGCATCCTGCAATAATTCTTTACTTCTTATAGGGTTTCTTATGCTCACATTAGCCCATTTTAACAGGATTCTCGCACTTAGTTCTAGCTACTATGATCAAACATGTCCGATGGTCGAGTCAACGGTTACAAGTGCAGTGAAGAAAGCCATGTTAAATGATCAAACCGTTCCTGCTGCACTCCTCCGGATGCACTTCCATGATTGCTTCATTAGGGTAAATCATATATATGCATTCCTACTTTAGCAGTAACTGGACTCCTAGTTACTACTCATGACCAGTTACCACGTACTGGCCACTTATTTGTTGGTTAAATTATTGATCATCGGTGATTTTTTTTTTTTTTTAATGAATTGCTTGGTTTTTATTTTCTTTTGTATTGAAGGGGTGTGATGGTTCCGTGTTGTTGAACTCAACCGCAAAACACCAGGCTGAGAAAGATGGGCCTCCAAACATATCTCTTCATGCATTTTACGTCATTGATAACGCAAAGAAAGCATTAGAGGCTGTGTGCCCCGGTACTGTCTCATGTGCTGACATCGTAGCTTTAGCAGCAAGAGATGCAGTTCATTTGGTAAGTATGTGTTCATCCATCTTACATAAATGATTCAATCACAGCATCAAATATTTGAATCTTTTAGAAGACATTCAGTTTCTCCATACTAAAGGATTGGATTATTTTACAGGGGTGCGAGTTGCATATTAACATAAAACACAACAAAATTAATTAGCAATTTAGATAAAAAAAAAAAAAATCCTAAAAGATAAATGTAAGTGCACCATTTGTATGTCCCCAACTAGTGATAGGTCCCTATAGGTCATTGCCTAGGTTAATCCGAAGTTTGTCTTGGTAATCATACTAGCTAGGACCAAGGGGGAATCTGTTAGTACACGATGTCCATAACCTAGTATAGGTGATGTTTGGTATGGTTTACGGGTGCTTGGGTGTGTTCGGAAGTCGTTTTGGCATGATTATAGCTGGAGGCGAGTAGCTCATAATACAGGCGAGTAGCCTAGCTACTCGTGTGTTTTACTGCTGCTCGTGTCTAAAGCCCTGGACGAGTAGGATAGGTATAAAAGCCATCAATCATAAGCCATCAATCATTGTCCTAATCATAAAGTTGTCACATCACACATTCACCAAGCACCCTACCCAAGGTCTAAAGGCCTGAGATTGTTTTGTAATCACTCGAGCTCTGAATTCAATGCAATACAACATTTTAACCGTATTTTGTGTGAGTTGATGCTTCGTTTGTTTTAGTTTCATTGTCGTTTTTGTTGTCCAAACTTGTTTAGTGGATTCCGCACTCTAAACAGTAAAGCTCGTGATTGTCGGGTGATCCGAAAGTTGATCCTACAATAAAAATTTATGTTGTATGTTGATGAATGCACTAGTTAGAAACCATAACAAAGAATCATAATGAAATCGAAATTGAAAAAACCCTAATCAGTAATCACATGCATTACTATAAATTGTAAAGCCTAATTGTGTTTTTACAGTCTGGGGGTCCCACTTGGGTTGTACCAAAAGGGCGAAAAGATGGTAGGATTTCAAGAGCATCTGAAACTAGACAATTGCCAGCTCCCACCTTCAACATATCTCAACTCCAACAAAGTTTTTCACAAAGAGGTCTTTCCATGAATGACTTAGTTGCACTTTCAGGTGAATTCCAATTATATTTCAGTAAAATAAATATATTTTTATTTGCACACTCTAGTCTAACAAATTGTTAAAGACACTATGTAAATTTGTTCATTTGGTTGTAAATAATAATCACAGCATCTTTATATTTAAAATATATGGTCATATGGGAATGGGCATTTATAAAGTTTGTCTACTTTTAAATGTGTAAAGATAAAAATATTGCAAGTGTAGACATTTTATCAACTTGTAAGTGTTAAAATGTTGGGGCTGTTTGGTTGATTAAGCGCTGAATCATTAAGATGTCTGAATAGTTAAGAGCCTCTGAATGATTAAGTGCTGAATGGCTCAGCTATGCACCAAGTCTAATAATTCAGCTCTTAATCATTCCATTCAGAACCCTTTTTAGGTTGAAACAAACAGTCTGAATGCTGAACCATTCATAGCTAAATGATTCAGAGCCTCATTAAGAGACTACCAAACAGGCCTTGTTTACTTTATTTATTTATTTTTTTTTTTTTGAGTTGTTTCAATCCGTAATCAAACTCAAGAAACTAAGTTTTTATGTGCAAACTTACGTAGGAGGACATACGCTTGGGTTTGCTCATTGCTCCTCATTTCAAAACAGGATCCACAAATTTGCAACAACACAAGACGTTGACCCATCGATGCACAAATCTTTTGCGGCCAGTTTACGCAACGTGTGCCCAATGCATAATACGGTGAGAAAAGCGGGTGCAAATTTGGATTCAACCCCTACCACCTTTGACAATAGATACTATAAGTTACTTCTTGAAGGGAAGAGTATCTTTACTTCTGATCAAGCCTTACTTACTAATCCAACAACCAACACATTGGTTAAAAAGTTCGTGAATTCACGTGAAGAATTTGAGAAAGCATTTGTGGAATCCATGATCAAGATGAGCAGCATAACCGGTGGCCAAGAGGTTAGGCTGAATTGTAGATTCGTGAATTGATTTGGTCATCATTATCATTCTTATTTCGTGTTTTGTGCTCTTTAGCTTTTTTTTTTTTTTTTTTTTTTTGTACGGCATTTAGCTAGTGTTTTAATTTCGTTTTTCTAAGGTTTCAAAACCCGAGATCTGTTGTAAATGTGTGAATGCTTGCTCCCTTTATGTATTGTTTCTGGATCGTGTAAAGTATCATTTGAGTTTTAAGAAAAATTCATTAACCAATGTACACCTATAATACAAGGCTAATAGCTAAAAGAAAGGCTAATTTAGTGGAGACTAATTCTCCTATTTACTTCACAACATAAATTACATTTAATACATTTATTATTATTATTATTGTGGTGATTGATATGAAGGCAAATAATTTGGGATTGCCTAATACCCCCGGTTAATGCGAGGCGGAGGAGAATCTAGACAAAGAATTGCTCTAAATTTTTCGAACAATGGTCTAGGAAGACTCTTTGTAAAGATGTTTGCCACTTGTTGATCTGTAGAGATAAAAATAGTATGGAGATGGCCAACAGCTACTAACTCTCGAACGAAGTGGTAGTCAAGATCGATATGTTTGGCCCTTTTATGAGAAATTGGATTTTGACTAAAAAATAGTGCACTTTTGTTGTCACAGAAAAGAGTTGGAGATCCCGGTGGTAAGGCAAGAAGCTCGCGTAGAAGGTGAGTTACCCAAATGATTTTAGAAGCTGTGTTTGCCATCGCCAGGTATTCGGATTCACAACTTGATCGAGAGACCGTTGGTTGCTTCTTTGCACACCAAGAGACCAAGTTTCCACCAAGATAGATACAATAGCCATAGGTGGATCTTCGTGTGTCAATACAACGAGCCCAATCTCCATAAAAAAAAGCCTAACAAAACAGTGTTAGGATGTCTATCAAACGTTAGTCCGTGTGATAGGGTACCTTTGACTTACCGAAGGATTCGTTTGACAAGTTAAAAGTGAGTTGTGGTGACATTTTGTAAATATTGACTCGATTGGTTAACATCATAAGAGAGATCCGGTCGGGTAATGGTGAGGTATTGGAGAGCACCAACAAGAGAACGACAAAGAGTTGGATCATGAAAGGGTTGACCGGTGGAGTTGAATATGTCTTTTGAAGTGAGAGGTGTGGAAACTAGTTTCGAATCAAGGAGACCTACGCGGGACAATAGGTCGTAAGCATATTTGTATTGGTTGAGAAAGACACCAGTTTTGGTAGGAGTAACTTCCAATACAAGGAAAAAACTTAGGAGACCAAGGTCCTTGATTTTGAACTCTTTGTTTAATGTTGAAAGTGAAGGAGGAAATGATTTTTTCATCATTTCCGGTGATAATTATGTCATTTACAAATACCAAAAGATATATTAAAATGCCATTTCGACTACAAAAGAAACAAAGAGGGGCCTGCTCAACTGCATGTGAAACCAACAGTTTAAAGAAAGGAACTCAATCTTTGAAACCAAGCACACGGTGCTTGTTTTAAGCGGTAAATGGCTCGATTGAGTTTGCACACGTAAGTAGGATGTTTTGGATCCTCAAAACCCGACGGTTACTCCATAAAAACGGTTTCGGCAAGGTGTCCATTTAGGAAAGCATTGTTTACATCAAGTTATCGAAGTTTTCGTTTGTTAATAGTGGTTAGACTAAGAACTACATGAATGGGGGAAGACTTGACAACGGGACTAAGGGTATGAGAAAAACCTAGTCACGGTACTTGATTGAAACCTTGAGCAACGAGTCGTGCTTTATACCGTTCAATGGAGCCATCAGCTTTGTATTTAATCCGATATATCAATTTGGAGCCAATGATGTTTGAGGAGTAAGGACGAGGAACGAGGTGCCAAGTATGATTTCTTTGAAGAGCATCGAGTTCCTCGTGCATGGCATGAACCCATTTTGGATTCTTACAGGCGGGTTTGATTCCTTTGGGAACATGATTAGATAGAAGAGAATGATATAGAGGATGTGTGGTAAATTGAGCAAGGTTAGAGAAATGTTTTGGTTTAAAAATGTCGGCTTTGTATCGTGTTGTCATGGGATGATTGTTGATATTGGAGGGGATGGTTTGGTGTGAGCTCAATGACGAGTTGGTTACAAGAAAGTGGGAGGCGGAAGTGTTTGATGAGTTTGTAGTGGAATGTTGATGTGTATCGAGTGAGGTAGGAGAGTGGTGAATTTCGGATGTAGGTGGGGTTACATAATTTGTTTGGATGGAATTTTGTATGGGTTCTTGATGGGTGAAGAATTAGGGTATTGATTTGGGCTTGAAGGTGGGATTGGAGGTGGAGTATTGGTTAGTGACGAGGTGGGTGAAGGAGTGGGGCCGAAGGAGTGTGAATCGGCTGGACATAAGTGGCAAATATTTTGGGAGTTGTTTGGAGCAGTAGTAGTTGTAGGTGTATTTTGGGTAGGTGAAGGTAGAGTGTCTTCAAAATTTGTGAAGGGTAGAAGGGATAGGTTCGAAGATGTGGTGGATGATTTAAATGGTAAAATGTCTTCATCAAATTTGGCGTGTCGCGTGGTATAGATGCGACCGGTAGTAGGCTCTAAGCATCGAAATCCTTTGTATCATGGACTATAACCGATGAAGATGCAAGGTGCACTTCTTGGTAGGAGTTTATTTTTGGTATAGTCGCGAAGATATGGATAAACGATGCATCCAAAAACACGCAAATTTGAGTAAGTTGGAGGATGATTAAAAAGGATTTCAAAAGGAGATTTGTTTTCAAGAATTTTGGTTGGAAGTCGGTTGATGATATAAGTGGCGGAAGTAAAAGCATCGAGCCATATAGTAAATGGAACATGTGCATTAGACATCATATCCATTCCGGTTTTTGTGATATGGTGGTGCTTTCGTTTGGCCCTTCCGTTTTGTTCTGGTGTGTAAGGACAAGAGAGACAATGTTGAATGCCTTGTTGGTATAAGCAAGTTTGCACCCGGTTGTTTGTGAACTCGGTTCCACTGTCACTTTAAAAAATCTTGACGGTTGTGGAAAATTGATTTTTGACAGGTGCTAAGAAAGTGGTTACGACATTGTAAAAATCGGATTTGGCTTTTAGAGGGTAAAACCAAGTGAAACAAGAATGGTCATCTACAAAAATGACATAGTACAAGTAGCCGTCAGTGGAGGCTACGGGTGCGGGTCCCCAAAGATCACAATGGACAAGGTTTAAAACATGTTGAGCGCATTTATTATTTTCAACAAAGAGTAAATGTTTGGCCTTTGAGAGCTCACAAGAGTTACACAAACCCGGTTTAGGTAATAAAGATGTAACAAAAACATAACCAAAATTTGTTTAACAAAGTGATGGTTTCAAAGGAAACATGTCCTAGACGGCTATGCCATTTATTAAATGAAGCACAAAGATGAGAAACGATGAGCGCGGCAACAAGAGACTTGTGACTTTGAGTAAGGACATAGAATCCATTCTTGCAAATTCCTCTAGCTAGAACTTGCCCCGTTTTGGTAAAAAATTAACTAATAAAAATTAACTTTGTTTTACAAATTAAAAATGTGAGGTAGTGTGCTAAAAATGTTTGTTATAGTTAAAATCAGTTATATCTTGAAGATGATTATGTTTAGGATGTAAAAGATTAAGTTTTGACAACTATGGTTAGGATATTGAAGGAAATAATAGAAAACAGACAGTTGTATCCTCAGGATGAAACTGTGTAGGATGAAATAAAATGCTTAAACAGAAATGATGTAAGTCAACACAAAAACACTCGATATACGAGGAAAACCCTTGATCAATGATGATCGCTGGCACAAAACCTTGGGCGGAGTCTACACCCATGCCTTCGTTATTTATATTAATTAAAAATATAAAGTACAACTTTGGAAATGAGATGGATGATTAGCTAGAGTTACAATGAGTGTTGTGAGTGTGTGTTAGCTAAGAGAAAGAACGTATAGCAGATAATGTGTGTCCTATGATCGTCCAGAACACCCCTATTTATAGTAAAGAGTTATAATTTCCATCCCGAGATATCCGGGATTACAACTACTAAGTCCACTAGCTGTTTGAATCTCCCCCACGATCACACGAGCTCCCAACGTTCATTAACTAATCCCTCCGAGAATCCAGCAAGACCCAGTCAAGTGTTATAGTCGTCCAAGCTTTACCTACATTCGAATAATTTCAAGATGATCTGTTAGTCCATCATCAGGATGTACATAGTATAATACACAGTTATATCCTGAACCTGGCATGGCCTTTAGTATCCTGAAGATGTCAAATAAATAACACAAGTACATAACATGCTAAGAATTTCACAACCAACAATTGTCCCAAAAAATGTTACCGTTAATATCTCAACCGCGATATTTTTCATACTTATCTCTTCCTGATTTGACGTCTGACACACATCTCTGCAGCTACATCCTTGCCACTTATTGTGTGATGACTGTTACACTTATCCCTTCATTGCCTATATCTATAGATTTATACTGCCTTTAAAACCACATCAAGACCCTTTTGAAAGGTACATCTTCTCTATATTCTTTTCTATTTTCCAAACCTGTCAATTTATTTTCAAAAAACAAAGTATGGAAAAGAAGAACACCCGAGCAAGTGGCAGTGTTGGAATCCCTAGTGACTTCACTGCTCAGAATCTGCTTGAATCTCCTATGGATGAGACTTGCTCTTTCATGGACAAGGATATAGCATCTTTTCAGAAATCAGGGGCCTTCCCTGAGACTGCAGTGTTCCGACCTTGTGATAATGAAGCAGCCATTGCACTCACTAAAAACACCGTCAATCATTCTAACGCTAAGCATATCCGAGTCCGTTATCATTTTATTCGTGATTGCTATGCCAAAGGATTGATTGACATGGTCAAAATCCACACTGATTACCAAAGAGCCAATTTGTTTACCAAAGCTTTTAATCATTCACGATTTGAATTTTTATTACAAGCTAATGGTATAACTGAAAAGCAAGAGTAATCTCCACATCAGTTTATCAAATTTTTAGTTTGTGTTTACTTTTTCAGAAAAATCAAAAACCCAAAAATATGTTTTCAATTTTAGGGGGAGATTTTTTTTTTCAGAAAAACCAAAAACATTAAAAGATTTGAAAATTCATCAAGATTAGAAAAATCAAACAAAGATTTTCTTGTAGAAAAAGAGGAAATGATAATACATAAGTGAGGATCTGACACATGCTAAAGAAATGTAATAGTTTAATAAAGCATGTGTTGATTTAATGTGATGTGCTGGTAGGCTTCGTAGACCTAATAATGCGTGCCTGATACATACATATCAAATGATTTACTATGTGGCTGAACACCTCATGGGCATATGGTCTTGGTACCGTAATTTCGTTTGATATGGTATTGTACAAAGTTCGGAGGTTTCAGATCGTTATGTTATTAGTTATCTGGGGATAGCCTATCTGATCTTTTGTCGTAAGCTTTTATGGACCTAGATCAGGAAGCGTATCTTTATAAAAGAGCTTTAATGCCAAAACCCAAAGTTACCGAATTGAGGAACTTTATATTTGTAATGATAATCAAGGATTATCTAATACATCGTATCTAATCTATGATGCAAATCATGATTGATATAAGACCTCAACCTGGTAAAGTGCACATGTTATTTTGTAGCATTAATTTGCTGACCTATACACCTCTGTGCCTCATACCTTGGAATTACAGATAACAAAAGCATAATCACGTGTTACAATGAATATTTATGCAATATTTCTTGATACGGGGGTATGTCGTGTGTGTGGGAACCACAGGTGAATGAGTTTATATTATAAATATTCGTATCAGTTTAAAGCGTTGCATAACAATCTGCATGTAAGTTTATGTGGACCACAATATCAGCAATTGCCAACTCACACATTGTTTTTAATGATAATATATTAAAGGTCAACGGTGTGATCATATTTCTTATAAACTGATATGATCCACTTACCGGAAGTCACAAAATGTTTACTGCTTTAAATTTTTCATTTTCTTCATATATACAAAAACTCAAAAAGTTTTTTGCTGTGTTTTAGCATAAATTTCAGCAAATTCAAATTTTTTACATTTCTGAGTTTTTTTTGATAACTGATAGTGGATGATAGTCATTTTCTGAAGTTTGATGAACAAATCTGAGTTTTGTATCTTTGAAATGAAAATTTATGAAAGTTTGAAGGTCATCAAGGGATAAAATGATAAAACGGGATTCGAATCGGACATTTGATAAAAATTTCATTTTTCCAAATCTTTGGTTCGACCTTTAGCTAGGTCGAATGTAGATTTGTGAGTTACATTCGAACCAGGCTAGGAGGTCGAATGAGAGAGTTCTTATGTTAATTTTTCATTCGCGCACTCAATTTTCCATTCGAACCTTTTAATAGGTTAAATGTAGATCTGAGTTTCTCATTCGAACCCTGCAAGGGTCGAATGTAGCATCTATTCATATACCAACTGCTCATTTGAATCTCATTCTGAAGATTATTCAAATTTTGATTTTAAGGTCACCTTGTTGCCCAACCTTTTTACACCATCTTATCTTGTTCCCTTGACTTGTGTGATCATTTCCATACCATTTTTACAGGTATTAATCCATGGAAATGCACATAGTCATGGTTTGAACTTTTAAACCATAATCAGTCGATTTGATGACCTTAGACTATGTTTGAACCCTAATTGATCCATGATTAATCAATATCGATGGTTTTAGGGGGAGAGGATTGCAAAAACAAGTGTTAAAACACTGATTTGTTCAAAATTGATTTTATAAATCCTAGTTTTTGGGGAAAACCATCAATCATTGATTAATTGGTAAAATTGAATCTTAGGATAGGTTAGTTGGCCACTTTAGGATTAATAAGAATCAAAATCAGAAGTTAAAATGGTTTAATCAAGGATTTGGTAATTTTAAATATGAACATATCTCATTCGAACCTGTCGAAGGGTCGAATGAAGACTTAAAGGTTGAATGTAGTGATTTTCATCACATTCGAACTACTTAAAACACATTCGAACTCACGTTGGGTCGAATGAAACAACTATTTGACCAAAATCTTGTTTTATCCGTTTTAACAAGTTTAAATATTTTTGATTGTTTATTTTGCAGATAAAATGACTGATGAAGCATCCCAAAGTGTTAAGGAGACAACACCTCAGGAAAAGAAAGCACCAAAAGAGCTGAACTTCGAGCCAAAGCACAACTGCTGTGCTTATCTTGGTGTTGTGGGCAAATACACAGAGTTTGATTGAATGCTAGCATTTTTGAAGAGATGCAGAGTTGTTTATGCTCTTGCACAGTCCGTGACGCTATACAGAGACCATCAAGTTGATTTCCGGAAGAATGCAGCTATTACCTTCTAGGATAATGCCTCAGTGATTCAAAGCAAAATCGAAGGAAATCTTGTGCTAGTTTCAGAGCAAGATATTAGAGAGGCCCTACAGTTAACAAATTCCCCAACAGATCCAATAGAATTTCCCTTGATAGAACATAGGAAGTGTTTCTTGAGGATGAAGTACAACGGACCAGTTACTGATTGTATGCTACACATAGAGAAGCTGCGTCCACCTTACAAGTATTTGTTACATGTTATTATGCATGTGTTTGAACCAGTCAGTGGAGGATTTGACGTGCTGAGGAATACTTTATGTTCATTAGTGGTGGCACTGATTCTGAATAAGCCTTACAATGTATCTGGGATGATATTTCATCACATGAAAGAAGTTCTACAAGGCTTGAAGGGTGATAAGTTTCTGATGTATCCCAGATTTTTTACGAAGCCACCGAATAAAAATTTGTTTGGCCATTTGAGGGTTGTTGCTTATAAGGATCCAGGTCAAAATAAGGCTAGACATGATAATAGTAATTCTGATTCTGACAGTCCACTGTGTCCAGTAGACAAGACTGCAAAGAGAAAGAGATAGGTCATTAACAAAGGGGCAAAGTCTCGGAAGGGAAAACAGAAGGTTGATGTTACTGAATCTAAAATCAAGAAGGTGACCAAGAGCAAAGGCAAAGCGAAGACTATGCTAGTTGATGAAGTTGACATTGAAGAGACTGAGGATGATGAGGAATGGGATTCTCATACTGAAACTGTGAAGGGTATTGATCCCAAGGCCACTGAGATCACTACGCCTGAAACGATAGAAAAAATGTTTGAAGAACAGAGAAAGAAGACTGTAGTAGAAGAAGATGCAGAGATGATTTTGAAGGTTCGCCAGTAACAGGTGCAAAGACTGTTCGTGGCAGAAAGAAAACCATGTCAAAGAAGGAAAACCCAAGAAAGAAGAGGAACAGAGAGATTGATTTGTTAGTTCTTGGAAAGAAAATTCCTAAAGCAACTAGTTCAAAAGTTACAACACCAACAGCATCACCAAGTCTGAAAAAGAAGAAAACTACTAAAGTTACAACAGATCCAGCATCAACATTGAGTCCTAATAACATTTCTGCTACTTTAGAGAATGTTTTGGCAGAGATGGAAAAGAAGTCAAAGAAACCTAGAGCTAAATCAAGTTCTACACCTAAAGTCATTATTTCTGATGAAGTGATGGAATTGGTTAATAGAAAGATTGGAAATGTGATGAAAGCTTTTAGTGAACAACAAAAAGAGTTCAAGCAAATGAAAAAGAATGAAGCTAACTTGTTGAAAATTGTTTTATCATCTCAGAAGCAACAGAAGGAGTTAGAAGAAACTATTGAGAAACTCGGAGCTTCTAATAGGAATAACAAAAGAAAAATCAAGATGATTGAAAGCCAAAACAAGAAGATGAAGAAATTGATCGACAAGCTATACTCTGAAGCACCACAATTAAAAGCTGGTGAAGAAGAGGAAGAAGAAGAAAAAGTCGATTGTGAGGATTTAGATGAAGAAGGTTCTGATAATGATGATAGTGATGAATCAGGTGATGATGATGATCAGGATAGAGGTAAAAGTTCAAATAAAGACAAAGAGTCTAGTGATAAGGATTCGGATGATAATGATGATGATACGAGCAAATACAGATTCAAGAAGAGAGAATCTGAGAAGAGTAAAGGTGAATCTAGCTCCAAACATAAGAAGAGTGGAGAAACCATAGATGAAGATCAGTCTATCTTTGGGACTGAAAAGATTCGTGCTTTAACTGATGAAGATACGAATATGTACAGACAGATGTTTGAGAAATAAGTCTAGACTATAGAGTTGACTGGTAGATTCCCAGAGATCTTTGAAAGTGAAGACATGATATATGAGATAGATTATCAAGATCCAGATTTTGAAGATGGAGAATTATCTGCTGCTATGTCTAATGAGATACTTGAAGGACTAGCAAAGCAGATCGGGAAATCCCTGGAAGATATAATGAATGATAAACAGATTCCAGATGTACCAGTTAAGGATACAGGAACACATTCTGATGATCGAGATGTACCTGTGTTTGAGGATATTGAGATGGAGGATATTACTCATGAAGAATATCCAGAATACTATCCTTTGAAAACAAAGAATGTGGTGATTCCTGAAATGAATGAGGAGAGCTTGAAAGAAGCTGAGAAATTAGCTAAGAAGAAAGGAAAGAAAGTTTTAGAAGAAGTGTTTGGAAAGGATGCTGAAAAGAAACAACCTTTCAAACAATTTGAAGAGTTAAAGGAGTTACTGAGAACATTGAAGGAGAAAGAAGCCAATAGACCGATTGCTGAAGTTCAGGCTGCATTCTACAGACTTCATAACCAGTATTTCAAAGGAAGAGCACTAGGTTGGAAATACTTTTCTCAAGTAAGGTGTATTGGTGTAAAATGGAAAAATGGAATTCTATACTTCTACAGATTTCATGATATTAAGACACTTCCTTACTAGGCTGTGAGGGATATTTGTAGACATACTATGGGTGGAGCGTCGGTGAACAATCATGCAGTAGGATATTTTGCTGATAAGATGAGCTGGGAAAGCATAACTAAATGGAATTTTTTTAGGCCGCAATATCCTAAACGAATTGTCCATAAGAATGAAGTTGATCCCATTACAGGTTTGAACAAAGTGACTCTAAAGTATAAATCTCCAGTTGTGATTAAACAAATTCCTTTGATGCTGATCCAACAACATTTCAACAAAGTCTTTTCTTTGTGGTATTATGATTGGAAGACAGCTGAAGTAGTAATCTTGTTGAAAGATTAAGATCCTACTGTGATGTTTAAGAAGATCAGAATCTTTGACCCGTTGTGGCTGATTAACTGTTTAGCTCATGATATCAAGATGTTATACTTCAATCCAATCTATTTTGAAGCTCAGTACGGAGAACAAGCTATGAAGTTCTACAGAGTAGTTTGTTTTGTTTTGCATATAATGTGAATGCTGGGTGTGAATACAACAAAGTGCTTGGGAATTATGTGAAGCTCAAAGAATTACTGAAAGCAGGTTCACATAAACGACAACTTGAACCTGAAATGAGCAAAGAAAAGAAGATGCAGTTGAACATCAAGTTGATGAACAAAACACTTGATTATGAACGACAACAATCCAAGCAATAGCCAAGGGGGAGTTTGTTGATACACCTTTTGTGGCTAATGCTTTGGATTAACAATAATAGGCGTTTGTGTAATGAAGATTGATAATCAGAAGACACATTCGACCAGCCGGTTGGTCGAATGTAGTTTATACAGGTCGAATGAAGAATCAGTTTACGTATTAGTTTGGTTCGAGCCTTGATAAGGTCGAACGTACACATTCGACCATTGCTGAGGTCGAATGTGCAGGTCTATATAAGCTTAAAGTTTTGTTTTGAATATTAACAGTTGTGTCATTTGAACCAGAGTGTGTGTGTGTGATTATAGGTTGTGTCTAGAAGTTTCTAAAGGTCAAGTTTATCATTGTAATAGAGTCTTTCATGCTAAATCTTATTTGATTATCAATGATTAACAATGTTTATCATGGATTTCTCTGTGTCTGATTGATATTCTATCATATTGCATACGGATCAGGGATTCCGCACCTGATTTGTTTGACCTGTGTGATAAATTGTTTGTTTTCTATAAAAAGATCCTTTAACAGAAAATTACACATTAAAACATCATCAAATCGTCAAGAATTTAAGCTTTAATAAATCTTGACACACTTAAAGTCCAAAAAATCGCTGACGGGGTATCATCTAACAAAGCACGCGCTAGACCAAAATCACAAATCTTCAACTTGCTGTCTGTAATTGTCACACCCTCAAATTTCCACTTGCGGAGTTTTACCACGAGGCGCATGACAAACCAGGATCCAAGTCAACGGTCACAATAAACAACACTATATGAAATTTAGTCAACTACATAACTGTGTTTCAACATGTTCAAAACATTTATTTAAAATATGCTACTCAGCCTAGACGCCAGTGTAGACCCGTGCGTCTAGTCCAACCGATGCTACCTTAGCGAATTAAAATACTTGAACAAGGTTTAGAATTAAGAACACACCTTGGATTTTTGATTAGATGTTGTTGATAGGTTAGATTATGAAAAAGAACAGCAAAAACTCCTTCCTTAATGAGTAAAATCGTTTGAGAGTGTTTTGAGACGGTTAGGGTTTGTGAAATGGTGAAAAATGACAAAGTTTGGTATTTATACTAGTCCACATTCGCCCCTTCTACCTGGGCGAATGTACCCACATTCGCCCCTTTCACAGGGTCGAATGTGCATGTTCTGGTCGAATGAAACTTTTTCATTTCCTCATTCCAGGTTCGCCCCTTTGCTAAGGGTCGAACCAAGTTTATTTTCCAGGTTCACCCACTCGATGTGGTCGAACCAGAACTTATGTTTTGCTAGTTTTCCAATTTGTCGTGTTTAACGCATTTTAACGCACCTTAACATATGAGCATGCATCCTTAGTCTATGTTTAACATGTTTAAGCATGGATGATTATCTACACATCGTTTAAACACATCTATTATAATCCACCACACAACCATTAATCTACACATACACTTAATTAGTTTATGTAATTTCACCAACGGGACCCGGTACTAGTGTATTCCCAAAACGACTCCCAATGATCCTCCAGATCATTGAACCCCGGACAATCCTAACTTGACCCGACTCAACTAACCTAGTTAAGTCCATTTATAAACGTTTCCCGCTTAGGTAGACTTAGATGTTACTAAAATGTTTAAGCCAAATATGCCGGGTGTGACAGTTATAGCATGCATATTTTTCAGCTTTAGATCTCAATGGAACACATGTGCTGCAAAAAACAAACACAACCAACACAATGTAAACAATACATTCAAAATGATAAAATGATTAAGATCTTAATCAAGAATATCCAGATCACAATATTATAAATAACAACAGACCTGTATGTACATGCTTTAAGCTCTAAGAAGCTGATACAAGAACTCCTGATGATGATCAGGAGTCATATCATCATTAACCTAGCCTAAAAATCTGCATCTAAATTGAAGACAAAATTCTAAGCTAGTTACTTGTCAATTACTATTCTTTTAAAATTATTAATATGTTATTAGTTAGAGACCAAGAGGCATAATCGTTTATTTGGCAGATTAACTACCTAATAACCACCGTTAGACCCACCGTTCGAAGTTGACCCGTACAATAAATATCCTACGATAATTACATAATATTACTATTTTTGAAATAGTTATCATCGTCTAACTCATTTCAGTATACCACCATAGCCACCAAATAGATTATAAAACCCACCATAAAATCCCTAATCCACCCATCTTTATAATGCGAGACTAAAAAAAAAATCAAACACATACCTGATATTTAATGTCATATCTACAATGTTTAATCCTAATACTTCTTCAGCTGGAGTGGTTGGTAATAGTAGCCGGTCTCCCTATCGAGATCCCAATCCACTGTTGCTTGTTCACCACCGCAAAAACACCATTGACCACGACATAACCCTAAATCTTACATCCAAGAGAATCGATATAAGGAAAAAGGGCAATGATGCAATTCATTATCAGCGTTCAATTACATATTCATTTTCATACTGATTGGCATTCATGGTCCTCGATTGGAATGAACATAGTAGGGTCGATTCAATGATCCTAAGGAAGGGAATAAGGGCATAGATGGAACAAAATTTTTATATTGCAAAGGAGGAGGTGGGTGAAATGTCAACACTACCCTCCTAAGTGTCTTAATTGTTACTAACATTCCCATAATACTTTTAAATTTCTTGCTTAAAAATGTTGTACATGTTGCTTCTTAAGTTGTACACAAATGAAAATGACTATGTTAGCCATCACTCCTCCTTAATAAGATAATATAGATTAGGTTGGGTTTATCTTACCTTGCGCATGTATTTTGGCCCATATTCCTTCAAATAGTGTTATTATTTCATTCGGACTGTTTTCGCCTTAAAGATTCTAACATCCCACTACAAAAGTTACAAATATAAGAAAGAGTGCATAGCCAAAATCGTCCCTGATGTTTTCTCACTTTTGGTAGATCTATCCAAAAAAAGTTTTTTCTCATCTGGACCATTGAGGTTTTCCAAATGTTCCCAAATCCATCCGAATATCTAACACAGTTAAAAACTAACCTAAAAAGAGGGGCATTTTGGTCATTTTCCTTATTTATTTAGTTTTAATCCTTTTTTAACCTACGTATAATCTGGTTAACATCCTGCAATTTTGTCAATTACGTTGTGTCTTCTGCATATTGAGTTTATGTGAATAAACTTGTTAAAATGGCAACATTATGAGCTAGTTGCAATTGATGACACATGGATTGGCTTACTATGGGAATTAAAGGACGTCAGGGAGTATAATTTATATTTTTTAGCATTGCAACTTGTGGAGTTTTCCACCACAAAAAATCTTGGAGGGCCTTTTTGGGTTTTGTCACAACCAAGAAGGGGTTATCAGATTTGGCATGATACGGGAGGACTCAAACGAAGCCTACACTCGAAAAAGAAAATGAGGAATGTGTGATCTCGATCCCTTCATCAAACCCATGTAATCTTGCAGCCCCAAACTTTGTTGTCTAGTGTGAAAGTTAGCTTCTTGTTAGCTACGCTTTTCAGGTTCCAACATCGGTCGTGAAGAAGGCGACACGATTCCGTTGTGAGAATTCTTTATGGTTCCAAGTTGACCCCCCGTCCACGTGCTTATTCAACGTTATAACAATATAAGCTAGATTTTCAACCGGTTCAACATCATTCGCAGGACTACAACATAGTTCGAATATTATTGCACCGGTTCACAACAATCACGTCGTTCTACAATCAAGACACAACATTTCATTTATAAGACACGTTGATTAGGATTAGTTATCATATGTATATATTGTATTAGTGTGTATCATTTGTCGGTTATCAAGTTGTGTTATCAAACCAAAACAACCGAAACAGTCTCTTTGTATTATACACGATCAATCATTATTATTATTATCAATCTATATCAGTTTCGTTATCGATATGTGTTGGGTCTGCTGACCTGAAGAAGAATAGATGATTGAAAAGCCAAAATATACTAACAGTTGATCCACATAAATAAACAGTCTTTACAACATACTCTTCCCAAAAGACTGTTGACCCTAATAATTGTTCCACCCAAACAACTGCTATGACAACTGCTGCTACAAAGGAATGCTAGATAACAACTGATAGAGAACAACTGCTGACCAAAGGTCTGATGAAGAACAACTGCTGATCAAGTACTGAAGACTAAAGGTCTGTTGGAGCCAACATCACTTAGGCTCCAACAGATGATACAAGACCATCAGAGTTTTCCCTCAACAGTAGTTTACCTTACAGTGTTTTGTAATATAACAGTAGTTTGTATAGGGCAGATGTTTTATGTTGTTATTCTGTTAGAGGTCACTATCTTAGGTGACGTCAGCCTAGGTCACAAGTGGTTTAGATTTGTCTATAAATAGAACAGTGCTTGTACTGTTCTATTGGTCACACACAACATTCTCTAAGACAAACAATCACTGTGTGATCAGGCTGAGGGGGAGTACTTGTATTTGATTGTAATATTTCAATTTAATGAAAGCTTTCGATTAAGAAAACATTTATTCCTTTTGTTTTGATTATAGTTTATCATTCTGCTGCACTTTCCATATATATTCACTTCATTCAATTCTCATTCTACTCTAAACAAATCAAAACAATCAAACTCAGATCCTAACAATTGGTATCAGAGCTTGGTCAATTAAATTCGATCTAATCAATCAATTTAATATAAACAGTTCAGCTCACAATTATTGATATCGTTTGTTTGTCGGATTGAAAACAGAGTAATAGTTTATTTTCGATTCAAGCGGTTATAAACAGACTTTGTTTTTGAAAAATGAGAGAATGGCTTCAATCAATCACGATCCACACAACACTGGCACGAACAACAAGCCACCGATGCTTGTCAGATCTGAATACAATATCTGGCAACGTCGGATGAGCCATGTTCTAGCTCAACAGAACACTGGGTGTTGGAAGTCGGTTATCTTCGGACCACATGTTCCGATGGTGCCGAGTACCGAAGATCCCAAGGTTTAGGAGCCTAAGAAACTTGAAAACTACTCCGACCAGGATTTTCAGAAAATTGAGTTAGATCCTAAGGCCTTCAGTATTGTGGCCATGGCTCTACCCAATGATATATATGCTGGGCTGTTACATTGTAACAGTGCAAAGGAGTTGTGGGATGCACTGAAAGAACAATTTGGTGGGACTGAAGAGGTTATTGAAAACAATCGTGAAATACTTAACCAACAATATGAAACATTCAGTCATGTTAAGGGAGAGTCATTAACTCAACAATTTGAGAGGTTTAACTGTCTCATTAGTGAACTAAAACTGGTTGGTCTAACTTACCCTCATTCAACCTTGAACCATAGGTTTTTAAGATCATTACCAGATAAATGGTACACTATTGCTATAGTTATGAGAAACTCAATTGGATTCAAGGACCTATCACTGACCCAGCTTCATGGTAAGCTCTTGACCTATGAGAGAGAGCTTAACCAGAAAAAGAAGCTCCAGGACTCTGGAAAAGTGTCTGATGATTATGTATTTGGTAATACAACACTTTTGGGTCATGATGAGGTGCCTGGAAATACTAAGGATCAGAGTTATGATCATTTCATTGACATAACTTCAGGTTT
This sequence comes from Ambrosia trifida, assembly GCA_028751855.1. Taxonomy (NCBI): domain Eukaryota; kingdom Viridiplantae; phylum Streptophyta; class Magnoliopsida; order Asterales; family Asteraceae; genus Ambrosia; species Ambrosia trifida. The sequence continues at coordinate 109,022,942 of CM054123.1, read as the reverse complement.
TAACTCAGGTTTTAACTCTGATTCTTATTCACCAAACTATGCTTTTACAGCAAGTGGTGGTGATATCCAGGCATCTGATAACATATCCTTTGAGTATGATGACCTAAAATATTTTGACCCTGATGATTTGGAAGACATGGACATTATGCACCAATTGGCCCTTCTTAGTGTAAGAACTAACAATTTTTACAAGAAAACTGGGAGAAGGTTTCCAGGGTTAACTGGCAGATCAAAGGTTGGGTTGGATAAATCAAAGATAAAGTGTTATAAATGTCATAGACTTGGTCATTTTGCTAGGGAATGTAGGAGTCAACATGGTACACCTATAATTACCTATCCAAATCAAAGGCCTCAGACCAACACTTATCAAAATTCCTATAATACCCCTGGACCAAATGTGCAAAACACTGCTCATTTTGCACAGTCCTCAAACACTGTTCCTGTCCGGTTTGTCCAAACCACTATTCCTCAGATCCACTATGTGCAAACACCTGTTGCTCAGGCACCTGTGCCAATGACCACTGCTTCATCCTCTGCTCCTGCAGAGACCAGTCAACAGAGTTTCTTCACACAAGGCTTTGTTGATTGGAGCAGTCTACCAGACGAGTTAACAGATGAAAATTTTGCACTAGTTGCCAAAGCTGAAAATGAACCAAAAATTTTTTGTTTCATGGCTATGGTAGAAGAAGTTGAATCTGAGGAGGTGGTGACTGAATCTAAAGTTGTGACTGATGATGTTGTTGATGAAGTAGTTGCAGGTGAAAAACCTGAAGAAGAGGTTGTGAATCTCTCAGATCCCTGGGGTGCATCTGATGATTGTGAGTGCAAGTGTGATTGTGCATTGATGGCTGCTGCTAAGGTATCTCCTCAAATTCTTAAAGATTTATGTTCTGACAAATGTGTAATAGCATTTTCTAACATCAAAGAGGTGAATGAAAACCTTAGAAAGAAAATTTTAGATGATGAAGTTAAATTTGAGAAACTTTCAAAAGAATTAAAAACAAATTTAACTAAAAAAGAATCTGAAATAAGCAGCTTAAAACATGAAGCAACCATAACCAAAGACCAGCTCCAAACTATGATAACAAAATATCAGAGTTGTAAAAGTGAGCTTGAGTCCACCCAAGTTGAATGTCAGAAATGGGTGGAATCTTGTAGAGGTTTTGAAATGCTACTCAACAAACAAACCAAAAGTCATGTGAAGTTTGGTTTTGGTTTTGAAACCACTGCTCCAGCTTTTGAAAACACTGACAAAAGGGATCAAAAGTTAGTTGAGATAGTACCAACAAATTTGAAGGGTCAAGAGATTAAAATCACTGAACCCAATGGTAAGAAAATTGTTCTAGAAAAACCAGAAGGTTCCTCATCATTCACTGACCTTGAAAATTATGAATTTAAACCTACTTGGTCTGATGAGTGTGGTACTCTTGAGAACTTTAAACCTGTTGATTTCAAAACTCCCGAGGGAAAGACAGCACCTCAGGCAAAGATCATTCCCTTGAAAAACCTTCCAGCAGATGCTCAAACATCTGCTGAAAAGAAGGTTGAAAAACGGAAAAAGAAAGAAAAGTCTGTCCACTTGTTCTGTGATTTCTGTGAAAAGAAGAATCATGTTACTAAAAACTGTTTTCTTCTAAAAGCATATGATATTAACAAAGGAACAAGTGCATGTGATTCCAAAGCCACATGTTCAATATGTGGGAAAAAGAATCACAAAACCAAAGAGTGTCTGTATCTCAAAAATTTTGATGTCAAAATATAAGAGTACAAGGCTAAAACTCTTGCAAGTCAGGTGGTGAGTACTTCAAAAGGAAAGCCCAAACAGACCTTCACACCAGTCCAAACATCTGTTACCAAAAGTCTTGAAACATCTGCTCCCAGGGATGTCCAAGTAACAGATGCTCCACCCACAAGCAAGTACCCAAGAGGATATAGACAACCACCATGTCATAATCTGTCACATGTTTATGAGGAACCAAAAAGACCTTCTAAACCAAGAGTGAACAGAAATCCCTATGGGTATTATCATCTGTCTGGAAGCGATCAAACAACTGTTGCCCCAAGTGTTGACATTCAAGCACTTGCAAATGGTCAGCAACAGTTGTTGAACTTGATTCAAAAACTAGTTCAAACCACTGATCATTTTCCAAAGCTTGAGTCTGAAAAGTCTGAGGACCCATCCAAAGCGAACAACGCTTTGAACACTCACCAAAACTAATTCATTACTGTTGTGCAGGGAGCTTCTACTTGTTTAGATAGTCTTTGGTATGTAGATAGTGGAGGCTCCAGGCACATGACAGGATGTAGAGCCCTTCTTCTGGACTTCTTAGCTCATGGGGGGGTGATATATCCTTTGGTAATGATTCAAAAGGTAAGGTGTTGGGTTCAGGGACTATTCAGGCTGGGAAACTCAAGTTTGAAAATGTCAATCTTATTGATAATCTTAAATTTAATCTCCTTAGTGTTTCACAAATGAGTGACAAAGGTTATGGCTCATTATTCACTAAGAAAACTTGTAAGATTATTGGGCCAGAACTGGTGAAAAAGATTGATACCATCATTGCTGAGAGCAAAGCACAACTTGTTGCTCATAGAAGTGGCAATGTGTATGTAGTTGATATGTTGAAGGACAATCCTATGGCAAATGTCTGTTTGTTTTCTGCTGCCTCCACAAAGGAAACAGAATTGTGGCATAGGAGACTGGGTCATACCAACCTTCAAACTATCAACTCACTCTCCAAACAAAGCCTTGTTAGAGGTTTACCATCAAAAGAATTCAAATGTGATGAGCATTGTGTTTCCTGTTTAAAAGGAAAACAACATAAAAGCTCTTACAAATCCATTGATGAATCCAAAACAAGTCAATGTCTACAATTGTTGCACATGGACTTGTTTGGCCCTGTTAAAATCATGAGTCTAAGAAGAAAAAGATTTTGTCTTGTCATAGTTGATGATTTTTCTAGGTTTACATGGACTTACTTTTTACACTCTAAGGATGAGACTGCGGGTATTTTCAAGGACTTTGTCACCAAAGTTGAAAAACAATATGACTTGCCAGTAAAAGTCTTTAGAAGTGACAATGGAACAGAGTTTAAAAATAAGGAGTTGGATGACTTCTTTGTGTCAAAAGGGATTGTGAGGCAGTACAGCATCCCAAGAACACCAGAGCAAAATGGGGTGGTTGAGAGGAAAAATAGAACTCTTATTGAAGCTGCAAGAACCATGCTAGCAGATTCTGGTTTGCCACTGTCCTTCTGGGCAGAAGCTGTAATCACTACTTGCTATGTTCAAAACAGAGTTTTGATCAACCCAAGACATCAAAAAACTGCTTATGAAATTTTGTTCAAAATCAAACCAATAATCTCATTTTTCAAAATCTTTGGCTGCCCATGTTTCATTTTAAATCTCAAGGATTCCATTTCAAAATTTGCAGCCAAAGTAGATTGTGGCTATTTTCTGGGATATTCTTCTACTGCCAAGGCCTATAAAGTGTTTAACACAAGGACCAAGACAATAGAAGAAACTCTGAATGTAAAGTTCAATGAACTTTCATCCCTAAAAATCCCAGCAAATCCTGCTGAGTTATTTGATTTAGATAAATTCAAATTTGAAGATATCACTGTTAAAACAAACAATGCAGGTACTCCACAATCTCCACAACAAGATTACAGAACAGATGTTGTGATCCCCGGTCACTATAAAATCTATTCTGCATCAGAGGAAGCAGCTGTTCAAAACAACTGTCAAAACTCTGTCACAGCTGAGTCAACCACTGTTGGCCAGTCTTACCCTCAAACCACTGCTTCACCTCTCACAACCACTGCACAATCATCTATTGACAAAAGTCAAACATCCGTTGACAAAAGTCAGTCCAGTTTTACACCACTTGGACCCATTCCCTCACTTCCATTTCAAACATCTGATGGCACTACAGAAGTGCAAACAGATGTTACAACAGCAGAGTCACCAAACCTCTGTCCTTCACCTCAAAATGCCATCATACCATATCAAGGAGATCTAATCTACCTAAGAGCTCATCCACCAGACCAAATCATTGGCAACATCAGAGAGGGTGTGCTAACAAGAAGCCAATCCTCTAATATCTGTCTTTTTGCAGGGTTTCTATCTCTCACACAACCTGTCAAGTACCAAGAGGCACTAAAAGACAACAGTTGGGTAGAAGCTATGCAAGAAGAGCTCCTTCAGTTTAAAAGACAACAAGTATGGGAACTTGTACCACTGCCTAAGGATGTTTGTCCAATAGGAACAAAGTGGGTCTTTAAAAACAAAACTGATGAAAGGGGTATAGTTGTCAAGAATAAAGCCAGGCTTGTGGTTCAAGGCTTCAGACAAGAAGAAGGAATAGACTATGATGAAACCTTTGCTCATGTAGCAAGGTTAGAAGCTATCATACTCTTTCTAGCCTTTGCTGTCAACCACAACATCAAGGTGTATCAGATGGATATCAAATGTGCCTTCCTATATGGCAAAATTCAGGAGGAGGTCTATGTATGTCAACCACCTGGTTTTAAGGACACATTCCATCCTGATCATGTCTACAAGCTTAATAAAGCTCTGTATGGACTCAAGCAAGCACCAAGGGCCTGGTATGAAACTCTTTCCACCTTTCTCTTATCCATTGGTTTCACAAGAGGTAAAATTGATAAAACCTTATTTTTGAAATGGAGAGGGAAAGATTTAATGATTGTTCAAATATATGTGGATGACATCATTTTTGGATCCACATGTAACAAAATGTGTGAAGAATTTAAGGAACTCATGACAAAGAGTTTGAAATGAGTGCTATGGATGAACTTCAGTGTTTCCTTGGTCTCCAAGTGAAACAGCTGCAAAATGGCACATTCATTCATCAAAATAAATATGTGAAAAATTTGTTAACTAGATTTGAGATGAATGACTGTAAGCCATGTAGTACACCCATGAGTACAGTCAAGCTACTCACTATTGATGACAAGGATGAACTGGTTGACCAAACACATTACAGATGCATGATTGGGTCTTTATTGTACTTAACTGCATCTAGGCCAGACATTATGTTTGCCACTTGTGTCTGTGCAAGATCCCAGGCTTCACCCAGAAAGTCAAACCTTATTGCTGTGAAAAGGATATTCAGATACCTAAAAGGTGCTCCCACACTTGGTATCTGGTATCCTGCTAATGGAAACATTGAGCTTTCAGGTTATTCAGATAGTGATTTTGCTGGCTGTCACACCACAAGGAAGTCTACATTAGGAGGGTGCCAGTTTCTAGGGAATGCCTTAGTCTCTTGGCAAAGCAAAAAGCAAGCAGCTGTTTCCACCTCAACGGATGAGGCTGAATATATTGTTGCTGCAAGTTGTACAGCCCAACTCATGTGGCTCCAAAATCAATTGCTGGATTTTGGGATAACTGCACTAAAGACTCCACTCATGTTGGATAGTCAAGCTGCTGAAAATATCATCAAGAATCCAGTCTCTCACTCAACCACCAAACACATAGACATCAGACATCATTTTGTCAGGGATAGCTATGAAAAAAGTTTGATTTCTCTGCACCATGTTCCAACAGAGGACCAGTTGGCAGATGTGTTGACAAAAGCTTTAGACACATCTACCTTTACAAATCTGATTTCTAGAATTGGTATGCTAAACATGGATTAAACAACACAAATGTTTTTTATAAAAGCATTAAAATGTTTCAGAAAATCAAAATCCATCCTTAAAAATAGCCTTTTGGTTGAAAAATCTGTTAAAGATAAAACAACCACTGTTTCATCCATTCTATCCACTGTTAAGTTGAAAAATATGTTTTAAACCTCTGATCAGATAAAACAATTGTTTTATTATCTATATATATATCTATACATATATACATATATCTACTAAGAATAAAAAAAAGGTGCTGTTAGCATCAGTACTTTGGTAAAACAACAGCTGATTGCATCAGATGTTCGCCAAAATAGCTGTACACCACCAGATGTTTAACCATCAGATGCTTGCCACGTCTGCTCTTACAAGCAGAGTTTTGGCCACATCAGCGGTTTCACCAGAGCCTATAAAAACCCTGTTTTAACACAACAGTCGTTACACTGTCTCATTGTATTCAAAATACTGAAGCCGCCTTCTTCATTTTCAAACCCTTAATCTAATTCCATTCACTCTCACATTCGGAATCCATTACAACGGATCTACAAGCTAAAGCCACCCACAATTACCTCCCATATCTGGTAAAAACAGATGAAAACACTCCATTCCATTCCACCATCGACATCATTTTACAATCCAAATACCTGACAATCCTAACCGCTGACGCCCCTATCTATCTTGATACCCTCCAAGAATTCTGGTTGAATGCTGAGTTTCTACTTCAAGACAAAAAGCCTACTTCCATTATCTCAAAAATTGGAGAGACAAGTATCGTCATTACCCCTGAACTCATATCCATAACCTTCTCACTTAATGACCTGTCAGGTAAAGACTCTTTCCCTAAGGCAGAGCTTCACACAGATTTTCAGGAAAGAGGTTATGATGCACAGATGACTGGGTCAACACTTTTCAAAAAGTTTTTTCCACCAGTCATGAAATTTTTCTTTCATACCCTCCTTCTCTGTGTCTCTGCGAAGTCCACTTCCTTTAATGAAATCCCATTGAGGATTCAGTACTTGGGCTATGCTATGCTGTCAGATTCTGACTTCAACTTATCCCAGGGACTGTTTATGGACTTAGTGTCAAATGTGAAAGCCATAAAGTCTGGGTCTAATAATGCTTCTTTAATTTACCCAAGAATTTTGAGTGTAATCCTTCAAAAGGTTTTATCTGAAAAAGATTTTAAAAAGGGTGAGTCTATGCAAATGAAGAGTCTAACTGATGAAACTTTCACAAGAATGCTGGGTTCAAACACCCAAGAAAAGGTATCAAAAGTGTCAAAAGTTTCGAAAACACAAACAAAGAGGACTAAGACAACAACTGTTGTCCAAACCTCTGTTGTTGAGCCCACTGCTCTTGGTGATCATGGCACTACATCCAGTGCTGTGAAACCCACACCAGCCACTTCCAAAAAGGGAACTTCTGGAAGATGAGATACCAGAAGATAACCCTGTTGCAACACAAAAGCAACTAGAAACCACTGTTGTTACTTCCTCACAACAGTTGGTAATATCTCAACCTGTCCAAACTCCTCATGCATCCTCACAATAGGATCATGTTGTAAGCCAAGGGGAAACACATCATGATACATTTGAGTCACTTGGCCATATGTTCACAAGCCCCTCTCCCAGGGCTAATTCTCTTTCTACTCCTCCACCTTCACCATCACATGTTCCACAAACCATGCAACCTCTGTTTGAGGCTATTGAAAAAACTCAGGAAAATCCCAGTTCCTCTCTTTCACCTATCAATGAGAGTATACCTCCACAAGTGACTGGGACTGAGGAAATTCAATCAGCCATCCCACAAGCAGAAGAGGAGGTTACACCCCTAGAGTTCAATGAAAGTCTAGGTGAGTTTTCAAGTGGAGCAGCCACTACTGATGTAGAGACCATTGTCTCACAACAGGACAGTGGTTACATAACTAAGACTCCCTTGAAGGCAACAACTGATGAGGCCACTATAGTGTCCCCAAAATCAGTTGGAAGTCACCTCCTAGGACTGAACCAGTTACAACTACCACTGGTAGGAATTCTGATGATCCTATTAACTTAGGTGATGAGTTAAAATACCAAGAATTGACGGCCAGAGTCCAGTCCATTGAAACCTCTGTTGCTGATATCAAATCTGATGTCAAGTCAATATTGGAATCCTTGGCTACTCTCACCAAGAGTCAACCATCCACAGCTGATATTGCTAATGAGCTATGGAAATCTGTTTCTCCCATCATCATAGCTCACAGAAAACTAGCAGATCAGACTCATGAAACCTACATGGCAGAAATCAGAAACATGGTAGATGCTAGGTACAAAGATACCCATGCAGACATTCAGGCCATTAAAGACCATCTGCTGAAGACCACTGGCTCTGCCCCTACCACCATTCTCAGATATGAAGATGATGATGAATTCACAGCTGATGATGCCAAAAAGGGGGAGAGTGGCAGAGATAGATTGCCAAAGCTAGATCCCTTTGGTTGTCCACCTTCACAAAAAGGTCAATCAAAGTCTGCCAACAAACCAGGGTCTACCCAAACAGCACCACAACAACAAACCAGCAAAGCTAAAGAAGTGGACAACTCTGCTAATGAAGAAGTTGAAAAAGCTACTGAAGATAAGCAAAAGAGGGCTGACACTTTGGAAGTCAAGGCAGAGGCTTTGATACAAAAGAAAATGGAACAACAGCAGGAAGTTGAAGATGTGGGTTCCTCTAAGAGGAAGAAAATGCCTGCCAAACATATCAGACAACCACCATCCAAACTGGCTGTTAAAACCACTGCTGCCACCCAAACCACTAATACCACCACAACATCTGAACCTGTCACCACTACCACCAAACCAACATCTGAACCTACAACCACATCACTACCTAAATCCCAAACATCTGCTGGTCCTACTAAAGTGCCAACAGATGTTAACACCACCACTGCCTCTACACCACCATCACCAAAAATCTTGTACAAAAGGAAGAGGAAATCTACCTTTGTTGTACAGGATGAAAACATTCACACATCACCACTTACCACTTCAACCACACAATCTACACCCATATCAGCCATTCCACTTTCATCATTCTCACCACACACATCACAATTCACTTCTCATAGACCACCACCAACCATCACACCATTGGCTGTTCAGTATCCCCTTGAACTTGATCTACTCAAGAGGGAAATGCAATCCTTCTATAATACTGAACAACCATCTGAAAGATCTTTCCCTTCTCTTCCATATTTTCCTGTTCCCCTAAACATAGACACATATCTAAAATACAAGGCTGAACAGGCAGATGCCATTATAAAAGAGAAATGCAAAGGGAAAGATGACAGGACTGCTCAGGGCATCCATTCAGCAGAGCTTAGCAAATTGAGAAGGATTAAGATTTTGCTAAGACCTTGAGCAACTCCATGTCTACCATGCCTCTCAGCAGTGACATGGAAAGGGAGGTTAGGGAATCACTTCTTGAACAGATCTTGTCAACCATGCCTTATAAAGCAAACAAGAAACAGTTTGCAGGCTGGACCACTCATGCTCTCAGAGAAGAACTCTTAAGAATTGAAGAGATGGCTAAGAATCCCCCAGCTAAGGTCTCTGCCCCTAATTTTAGTAAAGGCAGAGATCCAGCCAGAGCCTTGAAATTCAAAAGAATGAGACAAGAAATTGTGGCTGCTGACTATGGGGAGATGAGGTCAGTTGCAAGGTGGTCTGAGCTAATGTTGGTTGAAACATACAAGAAACTGGAAGAAAACAAGAAGAAAGATCCTAACCTGCCCAGAAAACCTATCTACTCTGATGAACCACTGATGAAGAGACCTCAACAGGCTTTTACATTAGAAAACCTACTTGATACTTCTGATCTATCAGCTGCTGCTAATGACAATTCAAGAAAAAGAAAGAAATGTCTGAAGAAGATCAGAAGAAGTTTGCTGATACTTATATAAAAGAGGGCCTTTTCAATCAAGTACACTTTTTCTCAGATCCCATTACTGAAAAGCTCAGAGAACTCATTGGGAGACCTCCATCACCAAACTCATCTAGAATAAAAGTGCATCTCAACAAATCCTCTGACTCAAAAATTCTAAAATGGAAGGTCAACAAAGACACCCATGAATTGACTTTGCTCAGGTCAGATGGAGAAGCTCAAAAGCTAAGCATGGATGATGCATATAGCCTGTGTGCAAATGACCTCCAAACACTGCTAAACCTTGAGCTTGAAAGAGATGCAGAAGACCTCTACTCTTTGAACTTTGAGCTACAATTCAAAGGTCAAATCAGAGAAAGTCTGATGAGAAATAAAGATCAAGAATAAAGTCTAGTTTTGGCATCATCTGTTCTAGGGGGAGATTGTTGGGTCTGCTGACCTGAAGAAGAACAGATGATTGAAAAGCAAAAATATACTAACAGTTGATCCACATAAATAAACAGTCTTTACAACATACTCTTCCCAAAAGACTGTTCCACCCAAACAACTGCTATGACAACTGCTGCTACAAAGGACTGCTGGATAACAACTGATAGAGAACAACTGCTGACCAAAGGTCTGATGAAGAACAACTGCTGATCAAGTACTGAAGACTAAAGGTCTGTTGGAGCCAACATCACTTAGGCTCCAACAGATGATACAAGACCATCAGAGTTTTCCCTCAACAGTAGTTTACCTTACAGTGTTTTGTAATATAACAGTAGTTTGTATAGGGTAGATGTTTTATGTTGTTATTCTGTTAGAGGTCACTATCTTAGGTGACGTCAGCCTAGGTCACCAGTGGTTTAGATTTGTCTATAAATAGAACAGTGCTTGTACTGTTCTATTGGTCACACACAACATTCTCTCAGACAAACAATCACTGTGTGATCAGGCTGAGGGGGAGTACTTGTATTTGATTGTAATCTTCCAATTTAATGAAAGCTTTCGATTAAGAAAACATTTGTTCCTTTTGTTTTGATTATAATTTATCATTCCGTTGCACTTTCCATATATATTCACTTCATTCAATTCTCATTCTACTCTAAACAAATCAAAACAATCAAACTCAAATCCTAACAATATGTATAAATCCTTTGTAAATTGGGCAACAAAACTGTATCAGAGCCACAAGAAAAGACTCAAAGCAAGAAATCAAGTATACTTCGCCGGAATCATACTCCGCCGAAATAGAGTCTCAAAGAAAAATCAAATCAAATCAAATCAAGAATTGTGACTGGAAATCGAGTAAGAATCAAAGGAGAATCATCCCTGTATGACGAACATCCGAAAATTACAAAGTCGAATCACAGAACTCTTGTAAAATCTCTCGAATTCCTTGTTTTATTTTCGTTACCGGTTACTTAAAAAACAAAGCATAATTATTTTGCATTCATACTTGAAATTATCACTTGTATAAAGGATTACACACCACTGTTCGAATTCGTTTATTGTAATTTGAAGAAATTTAGTGATATTAATTTCGTTTAGAATCGGGTTCTTTCAAAACAAGGAAGGCGCGAAACATTTGATATTACTAGTAGGATGTCCGCGCGATGCGGCACGAAACACAAATATTTCCTACAGGTGTGCATGGTTCGGTTATTAGTCTTAACAAAAACCAAAGTCATCGGCTAAACGATACCATTGACCAATTAGCTAACTGTTTTAGTTTATTTTGTAAGATTGTTGGTTTTTAATTCGGTTCAGTTAATTATTTTTTAATAACCAAAACCAAAATTTGTCTAAAATTTTGGCTTAGAGGTACACGAAATGAGGATATAAAACTACAAACACATGAAATGGAAGCTAAGAATATATGAAACGTTTGATTTCGAATTGAAAGGCTTTAGTGATATTGACTATGCAGGAAATATAGATGACAAAAGGTAGTAGCATTATCATCGACAGAAGCAGAATACATTGCTCTATCACTTACTGGATGTCAAGCACTATGGCTCAAAGGAATCTTGAAAGAATTAGAATTTAAAACAAATAAAACAATAACCTTGTATTGTGTTAACAAATCAACCAGCAACCTAACAAATGATCCAATTTATCATGGGAAAAGCAAGCATATAAGAGTAAAGTATCGTTTTATAAGGGATATAATCAAGACTGAAGACATGGAGATAAAGTTTCGTAACACTAAAGATCAACCGACAGATATCTTCACCAAGGCATTACAACAAACGGACTTCATAAGATTACGCAATATGTTGAATGTACTACCAATCTAGCTTAAAGGAGGGTATTGGACGTCATAATAATATAAGCTAGACATTTAACCGGTTCAACATCATTCGCACGGCTACAACATAGTTCGAATATTATTACACCGGTTCACAACAATCACGTCGTTCTAAAATCAAGACACAACGTTTCATTTATTAGACATGTCGCTTAGGATTAGTTATCATATGTATATATAGTATTAGTATGTATCATTTGTCGGTTATCAAGTTTTGTTATCAAACCAAAACAACCGAAACAATCTCTTTGTATTATACACGATCAATCATTATTATTATTATTATTATCAATCTATATCAGTTTCGTTATCGATATGTATAAATCCTTTGTAAATCGGCCACAAAACTGGTATCAGAGCCACAAGAAAAGAATCAAAGCAAGAAATCAAGTATACTTCGTGGGAATCATACTCCGCCGAAACAGAGTCTCAAAGAAAAATCAAATCAAATCAAGAATTGTGACTGGAAATCGAGTAAGAATCAAAGGAGAATCATCCCTGTACGACGAACATCCAAAAATTACAAAGTCGAATCACAGAACTCTCGTAAAATCTCTCGAATTCCTTGTTTTATTTTCATTACCGATTATTTCAAAAACAGAGTATAATTATTTTCCAAACGAACAACAGTAAAAAAATCAAAGTATATAAAGGCGCAAAGTGTGTTAGATCTAATACCATTGATTTTTATCTTGAGCTTGCCTAGACAACAACAAAAAACTTCTATAACTAAATTTTGCATGTTATATCATAATCAATATGTTAAAAAGAACATGGACTGAAACATTAGTAAACTTACGGGAGCATTGACAAAGAGAAAGTGTGAATGCGATAAAAAGTGTGTAGTAGAAATGGAGGTTGGCGAAGAGAAAACAGTGGCGAATGGTTGAGTTTTTTGTTAGGTTTAATTAGGTGGGAAATTAATGACCCAGAAAGACCCTAGGTTTTGAATTTTAAAAACAAAAAGGCCATGTGATGTTATCGTCTCCACACTTTTCTGTTAATTTGTTATACAAGCTCATGGAGTTCTAAGACTCTAAATTTTTATATTTTTTTTTTTAAAATTACCATAAATATATGTAAAGCTCTATTTTTTTAGAATGATGCCTGCATAATGCGGAAAATAACACATGCACTTATAAATGTGTGAATGATTTAGTTTAGTTCGATTATTAATCTCCACCGAAACCGAATCCATCAGTTGATTGATCCTATTAACCAATTGGTTAATTGGTTTTGTTTTTTTGTTAGATTGTCAGTTTTCAGTTTGGTTCAGTTAACTTTAGTTGATAACCAAACTTTGGCTAAAATATACGAATACATGAAACATTCATTTTGATTTAGTTAATTTTGGTTTGATTTCTTCTATTTTTTGTTGAATTTTGGTTAACGATTCAGTTATTATTCACCCTTAGACATTGTTAATCACTTAATATATCAATTTTTTAATTAAAAAGTAATACAAGTATTGTATTCAAATTAAAAAGAATAATGTCGTTTTGTGGTGTATTTTTTTTAGAAAATATTAACGTACGAAAAAGTTATGGTCGATTAAAACGTCGACAAAAATGAACAAGTCATCACGCTTGTTTCAAATGTTTTTAAAACATAATAGTTTAACAGTTATGCTAGAATTAAATAAAATAATTATAATTTTGTAGGGGATGAGAGAAAAATGTAACTACTAACAAAAAATGAGGGAACTAAAGTGTAACTAAAATAAGGTATTAAAGTGTAAAAGTATTTCAATGACTATTTTACCCCCATTTTAGGGTTGTTATTAAAAATAAAGTTCTTATTTTTGGGTATCTTAAACTACCCTTTCACTCATGCATTATAATATAGTATAGATAATTGTTTTTTTTATACACAAAGAAAAGTTAACACAAAAAAACATATAAAACTTTTTTTTTTCAGAAATCAATATCGAAAAAGAACAAGGTTTTTTTATTATATTTTAAAAAAAAGTAGTAAAGGGAGGAATTATGTTGAAAGGAAAATAATAAAATAACATCATGACTACAGAAGGAGGTGTATAAACACAAATTCCAAAATTATTGGGACAAAATTATTATCACTGGCAAATTCAAATAAAAGTACTACTAGAGTCCCAAGACTTGTGGAATGTGGTAGAAGATGGTGTTAGGGATTTACCCAACGATGCGAGCGATGCCTTACGAAAATAACACATGGAACAAAACAAGCGAGACAAGAAGGCACTTCATTATTTATTCCAAGCATCGACTGAAACAATATTTGAAAGGATTGCTAATGCAAAATCATCCAAGGAAGCATGGGAAATACTATACAAATCATATCATGGAGAGCGACGTGTAAAAACGGTAAAACTGCAATCCCTTATAAGTGAATTTGATACCCTAAGAATGCTAGAAACGGAAACAATAAAAGGACACTTTGATAGGGTTACCATAATAGTTAACCAATTAAGGATGAATGAAGAAGAATTGAGTGATAAGCGGGTAGTTTAGAAAATATTACGTAGCATGACCAGAAAATATGAATCGGTAGTAGTACGTAGCTGTAGAAGAGTCCAAGGATTTAGAAAACGTGTCAATTGAAAAACTTATGGGAATACTACAATCCCATGAATTAAGACTTAAACAATATGACACACATGCCATGGATCAATCTTTCCAAGTACAAACTGGGACTCACGAGAGAAATAAAGGAAGAAATAGGTACAATAACAGCTACAGAGGAAGAGGAGGCAGGTCAAGGCGATATGGACCCATCGTATGTTATAATTGTCAAGGGTTAAGTCATATAGCTAGAAATTGTTCACATAAGGAAGAAAATGAGAAAGATGAATATGCAATGGTGTGTAAGGAAGAAAATAAGAACCAACCAGAACAAGATTGTATATTTATGATATTTAATATGGAGGAAAATAAGGATTCAAGTTGTTGGTACTTAGATAGCAGATGTAGTAACCACATGATAGAAAATAGCAGTAAATTCACTACCTTTAATGATCAAGATAGACAAGAAGTAAGAGCATGAGATGTCATATTTGATGAGAAAAGAACTTGGGAAGAAAATGAAGAAGAAGATATTATACCACTTAATGATAATGAGAACACCAAAAGCAGTGAACATAATACAGAAGATCATGTCTCAAGAAGAGAAGTAAATTCACAATTACAAAACACCTTAGAAATGGAAAGATGGGAAGAGCCAGATGTACAAATTGAAGATGAAAACTTGGACGCTACAACATCTAGTCAAAGTCCACCTTTAAAGATACGAACATTGGACGACATCCATAGTAGAACTCAACCATTAAGCAGTCTAGATGTACGGGATTTATACCAATGACATCAAGAAGCTGCAAACTTTGCATTCTACATCGACTCATATCCAATTGATTATGATGAAGCAAGTAAGGATGAGAAATGGAAGGAAGCAATGAAGAGAAATAGAATCTATACAAAAGAATGAAACGTGGGAGTTGGTTGATATACCAAAGGATCAAAAGCCCATAGGAGTATAATGGATATACAAGACCAAATATGATGAACATGGGAATATAGATAAGCATAAGGCTTGTCTGGTAGTTAAAGGCTATAAACAAAAATTTCGGATGACAGATAGTATTAAAGCTTCAACTCCAATGGAATATGGACTAAAGTTAATCAAGAATAGCAGTGATGAAAATGTTGACCCAAGTCTATATCGTAGTCTAGTTGGAAGTCTCATGTATTTAACAAATACAATACCCGATATAATGTTTGCAGTCAGCAAAATCAGCATATTCATGGATCAACAAAAGAAATCTCATTGGGAAGCAGGAAAACAGATACTAAGATATATAAAGGGTACTTAGGAATATGGGATAGCATATACAAGAAACACATTCGAATTGAAACGCTTTAGTGATAGTGACTATGCAGGAAATATAGATGACAGTAACAGTACATCGGGATATATATTTAATATAGGAGAAGGAGAAATTTCATGGCAATCAAAGAAACAAAAGGTAGTAGCATTGTCATCGACAGAAGCAGAATACATTGCTCTATCACTTACTGGATGTCAAGCACTGTGGCTCAAAGGAATCTTGAAAGAATTAGAATTTAAAACAAATAAAACAATCACCATGTATTGTGTTAACAAATCAACCATCAACCTAACAAAGGATCCAATTTATGATGGGAAAAACAAGCATATAAGAGTAAAGTATCATTTTATAAGGGATATAATCAAGACTAAAGGCGTGGAGATAAAGTTTCGTAACACTAAAGATCAACCAGCAGATATCTTCACCAAGACATTACAACAAACGGACTTCAAAAGATTACGCAATATGTTGAATGTACTACCAATCTAGCTTAAAGGAGGGTATTGGACGTCATAATAATATAAGCTAGATATTTAACCGGTTCAACATCATTCGCACGGCTACAACATTGTTCGAATATTATTGCACTGGTTCATAACAATCACGTCGTTCTACAATCAAGACACAACGTTTCATTTATTAGACATGTCGCTTAGGATTATTTATCATATGTATATATAGTATTAGTATGTATCATTTGTTGGTTATAGAGTTTTGTTATCAAACCAAAACAACCGAAACAGTCTCTTTGTATACACGATCAATCATTATTATTATTATCAATCTATACCAGCTTCGTTATCGATATGTTTATCCTTTGTAAATCAGCCAACAAAACTGGTATCAGAGCCACAAGAAAAGAATCAAAGCAAGAAATCAAGTATACTTTGTGGGAATCATACTCCGCTGAAACAGAGTCTCAAAGAAAAATCAAATCAAATCGAGAATTGTGACTGGAAATCGAGTAAGAATCAAAGGAGAATCATCCCTGTACGACGAACATCCAAAAATTACAGAGTGGAATCACATAACTCTCGTAAAATCACTCGAATTCCTTGTTTTATTTTCATTACCGGTTACTTCAAAAACAGAGTATAATTATTTTCCAAACGAACAACAGTAAAAAAATCAAAGTATATAAAGGCGCAAAGTGTGTTAGATCTAATACCATTGATTTTTATCTTGAGCTTGCCTACACAACAACAAAAAACTTCTATAACCAAATGTTGCAAGTTATATCATAAAATATATTTTAAAAAGAACATGGACTGAAACATTAGTAAACTTACTGGAGCATTGACGAAGAGAAAGTGTGTAGTAGAAATGGAGATTGACGAAGAGAAAACAATGGCGAATGGTTGAGTTTTTTGTTAGGTTTAATTAGGTGGGAAATTAATGACCCGGAAAGACCCTAGGTTTTGAATTTTAAAAACAAAAAGGCAATGTGATGTTATCGTCTCCACACTTTCTGTTAATTTGTTATACAAGCTCATGGAGTTCTAAGACTCTAAATTTTATTTATTTATTTATTTATTTTGAAAATTAACATAAATATTTGTAAAGCTCTATTTTTTTAGAATGATGTCTGCATAATGCGAAAAATAACACATGCACTTATAAAGGTGTGAATGATTTAGTTTAGTTCGATTATTAATCTTAACCGAAACCAAATCCATCAGTTGATTGATCCTATTAACCAATTGGTTAATTGGTTTGATTTTTTTGTTAGATTGTCAGTTTTCATTTTGGTTCAGTTAACTTTGGTTGATAACCAAACTTTTGCTAAAATATACGAATACATGAAATATTCATTTTGATTTAGTTAATTTTGGTTTGATTTCTTATATTTTTTGTTGAATTTTGGTTAACGATTCAGTTATTATTCACCCTTAGACATTGTTAATCACTTAATATATTAATTTTTTTAATTAAAAAGTAATACAAGTATTGTATTTAAATTAAAGAGAATAATTCTCGTTTTGTAGTGTATTTTTTTAGATAATATTAACGTACGAAAAAGTTATGGTCGATTGAAACGTTGGCAAAAATGAACAAGTCATCACGCTAGTTTCAAATTTTTTAAAAACATAATAGTTTAACAATTATGCTAGAATTAAATAAAATAATTATAATTTTGTAGGGGATGAGAGAAAAATGTAACTATTAACCAAAAATGAGAGAACTAAAGTGTAACTAAAATAAGGTATTAAAGTGTAAAAGTGTTTCAATGACTATTTTACCTCATTTTAGGGTTGTTATTGAAAATAAAGTTCTTATTTTTAGGTATCTTAAATTATCCTTCACTCATGCATTATAATATAATATATGCATTATAATATAGTATAGATAATTGTTTTTTATACCCACAAACACAAAGAAAAGTTAACACAAAAAAACATATAAAACTTTTTTTTCAGAAATCAATATAAAAAAAAGAACAAGGTTTTTTGTATTATATTTAAAAAAAAAGTAGTGAAGGGAGGAATTTTGTTGAAAGGAAAATTATAAAATAACATCATGACTATACAAGGAGGTGTATAAACACAAATTCCAAAATTATTGGGACAAAATTATTATCACTAGAAAATTCAAATAAAAGTACTACTAGAGTCCCAAGACTTGTGGAATGTGGTAGAAGATGGTGTTAGGGATTTACCCAACGATGCGAGCGATGCCTAACGAAAATAACACATGGAACAAAACAAGCGAGACAAGAAGGCACTTCATTATTTATTCCAAGCATCGAATGAAACAATATTTGAAAGGATTTCTAATGCAAAATCATCCAAGGAAGCATGGGAAATACTATACAAATCATATCATGGGGAGCGACGTGTAAAAATGGTAAAACTGCTATCCCTTAGAAGTGAATTTGATACCCTAAGAATGTTAGAAACGGAAACAATAAAGGGACACTTTGATAGGGTTACCACAATAGTTTACCAATTAAGGATGAATGAAGAAGAATTGAGTTATAAGTGGGTAGTTTAGAAAATATTACGTAGCATGACCAGAAAATATGAATCGGTAGTAGTAGCTGTAGTGAGTCCAAGGATTTAGAAAACGTGTCAATTGAAGAACTTATGGGAATACTACAATCCCATGAATTAAGACTTAAACAACATGACACACATGCCATGGATCAATCTTTCCAAGTACAAAATGGGACTCAAGAGAGAAATAAAGGAAGAAATAGGTACAATAACAGCTACAGAGAAAGAGGAGGCAGGTCAAGGCGATATGGACCCATCATATGTTATAATTGTCAAGGGTTAAGTCATATAGCTAGAAATTGTCCATATAAGGAAGAAAATGAGAAAGATGAATCTGCAACGGTGTGTAAGGAAGAAAATAAAACTATAAATACATGAAATGGAAGCTAAGAATATATGAAACGTTTGATTTTTCATTTGGTTAATTTTGGTTAACTAATGGTATAAAAAACCCGATAACCAATTTTATGTTACTTCGGTTGTTTGGTTAATTCAGTTTTCAATTGATTTGGGTTGGTTACGTCTATTTTCGGTTATTGCTCGCCTGTGGATATTGTTAGTTACGTAACACGTCAATATTTTTAAACTAAAAATTAATAGTAATATTACAAACCATATACTTTATAGATCGTAAACAACAAGTTCAATATCACCTCTATGCAAAGCTACTTTGGCCACCAATTGATCGATTCTTCCAAACCCTGCATGTTAGTTCAAATTAAAGCACAACAGTTTATTCCAAATGAACAACTGTAAAAAAATCAAAGTATATAAAGGAGCAAAGTGTGTTTGATCTAATACCATTGATTTTTATCTTGAGCTTGCCTAGACAACAACAAAAAACTTCTATAACTGAATTTTGCAGGTTATATCATAATCAATATGTTAAAAAGAACATGGATTGAAACATTAGTAAACTTACTGGAGCAACTTACTGGAGCATTGCCGAAGAGAAAGTGAGAATGCGATAAAAAGTGTGTAGTAGAAATGGAGGTTGACGAATAGAAAACAGTGGCGAATGGTTGAGTTTTTTGTTAGGTTTAATTAGGTGGGAAATTAATGACCCAGAAAGACCTTAGGTTTTGAATTTTAAAAACAAAAAGGCCATGTTATGTTATCGTCTCCACACTTTCTGTTAATTTGTTATACAAGCTCATGGAGTTCTAAGACTCTAAATTTTAAAAGTTTTTTTTTTTTTTTTTTTTTTGTAAATTATCATAAATATTTGTAAAGCTCTATTTTTTTAGAATGATGTCTGCATAATGTGGAAAATAACACATGCACTTATAAAGATGTGAATGATTTAGTTTAGTTCGATTATTAATCTCAACATGAAACATTCATTTCGATTTAGTTAATTTTGGTTTGATTTCTTCTATTTTTTGTTGAATTTTGGTTAACGATTCAGTTATTATTCACCTTACACATTGTTAATCACTTAATATATCAATTTTTTAATTAAAAAGTATTACAAGTATTGTATTCAAATTAAAGAGAATAATGCTCGTTTTGTGGTGTATTTTTTTAGATAATATTAACGTACGAAAAAGTTATGGTCGATTAAAACGTCGACAAAAATCAACAAGTCATCACGCTAGTTTCAAATGTTTTTAAAACATAATAGTTTAACAGTTATGCTAGAATTAAATAAAATAATTATAATTTTGTAGGGAATGAGAGAAAAATGTAACTACTAACCAAAAATGAGGGAACTAAAGTGTAACTAAAATAAGGTATGAAGAGTAAAAGTGTTTCAATGACTATTTTACCCCCATTTTAGGGTTGTTATTGAAAATAAAGTTCTTATTTTTAGGTATCTTAAACTACCATTCACTCATGCATTATAATATAGTATAGATAATTGTCGTTTTATACCCACGAACACAAAGAAAAGTCAACACAATAAAACATATAAAACTTTTTTTCAGAAATCAATATCGAAATATAACAAGGTTTTTTTTATTATATTTTAAAAAAAGGAGTGAAGGGAGGAATTCTGTTGAAATGAAGATTATAAAATAACATCATGACTACACAAGGAGGTGTACAAACACAAATTCCAAAATTATTGGGACAAAATTATTATCACTAGCATATTCAAATGAAAATACTACTAGAGTCCCAAGACTTGTGGAATGTGATAGAAGATGGTGTTAGGGATTTACCCAATGATGCGAGCGATGCCTTACGAAAAGAACACAAGGAACAAGACAAACGAGAGAAGAAGGCCCTTCATTATTTATTCCAAGCATCGACTGAAACAATATTTGAAAGGATTGCTAATGCAAAATCATCCAAGGAAGCATGGGAAATACTATACAAATCATATCATGGAGAGTGACGTGTAAAAACGGTAAAACTGCAAACCCTTAGATGTGAATTTGATACCCTAAGAATGCTAGAAACGAAAGCAATAGAAGGACACTTTGATAGGGTTACCACAATAGTTAACCAATTAAGGATGAATGAAGAAGAATTGAGTGATAAGAAAATATTATGTAGCATGACCAAAAAATATGAATCGGTAGTAGTAGCTGTAGAAGAGTCCAAGGATTTAGAAAACATATCAATTGAAGAACTTATGGAAATACTACAATCCCATGAATTAAGACTTAAACAATATGACACACATGTCATGGATCAAGCTTTCCAAGTACAAAGTGGGACTCAAGAGAGAAATAAAGGAGGAAATATGTATAATAACAGCTACAGAGGAAGAGGAGGCAAGTCAAGGCGATATGGACCCATCGTATGTTATAATTGTCAAGGGTTAAGTCATATAGCTAGAAATTGTCCACATAAGGAAGAAAATGAGAAATATGATTCTGCAACGGTGTGTAAGGAATAAAATAAGAAACAACCAGAACAAGATTGTATGTTTATGATATTTAATATGGGAGAAAATAAAGATTCAAGTTGTTGGTACTTAGATAGCGGATGTAGTAACCACATGATAGAAAATAGGATCTATGATACACCTTTGTTTTGACGTTCTTGAAGGCGGTTATTTTTGGCAAGGGAGGGTACGGTTTCAAGATGTTTTTCAAAACAGTTTGTTGTGGTTGTTTGACATGTAATTTACAAGAATTGGTGATGTGTGGTTGTGGATTTTGTTTAGAGTGGTGAAAGGGTAATCAGTACTTACGGTTTAGGATGTGGGGTGTCATATGAATCACTATGGGTTTTGGGATGAGCATGGCCACCAAACTAATGGTTTTTTTTTTTTTTTTTTTCATTCATGGGAGTTCTAGTTTAGAATCACTAACATGGAGATGGGTATTATAATGGTTAGGCAAAGCATAAACACGAAGCTCTACAATGCATGTGTGTGGTTTTGGGTTATTAGGATGGATGTTAAAATAAGATAAAACTATATAAATAAGAAAAATGACCTAAATGCCACTCTTTTTATGTTAGTGTTTAACTGTGTTAGACATTTGGTTGAATTTGGCAATGTTTGTAAAATCTCAATGGTTCAGCTGGAAAAAAAACCTTTTTGGATGAATCTAGTAGAAGTGAGAAAACGTCAATAGCGCTGGGAAAACATGTGTCATTTAGAAGGTGAAACGTCACCTTTTAAATGTCATAAAACCATACTTGGTATGCGCAAAATAAAACAGCTTCGCAATTTTGCTTTATATCTAACAAGTAGTTTTTACCCGCCCCGCGTTGCGGGACGCAACTCGAATTTATGCCGTTAAATAATAATGTATTATATTCGACCGATTCATTTTAAAATAAAAAAAGTTTACGTTGAAACGTAAGACAATTTGAATTTACCAATGCGTACGTAAGACAAACAAAAAGGCGCAACTCGAATTTATGCCATGTAATAATAACTTATTATATTCAACCGACTCATTTTAAAAACGTAAGCCAATTTGAATTTATACTGACACTTACGTATATAAAGAGTTCCCCACGTTGTGGGGCGCAACTGGAACGTGGTTAAAAGGTGGGGTGCGTTCTGCGGCGTGCTCAATCGTCACCAATGTTTTACATATTATAAAGCGTCTTCCTACTGATGTAAATGATACGTGCAACATATTCTATGCATCCACCAACATAGCAACTATGCTCCATGACAACCCACGTTGTCCACATGCACATATTTAGGAAGTTTAAATTAGTTATTTATGTTTCCATGATCCCATGTTCTTGTTTTACTCTTAGTAGTCGTAAGCCTTATAAGACCATTATGTTTTGTTATTTGATATGAAAAAGATATTAGAAAATTGTCTCAAGTTAGCTCTTTTCCTTCCTCTTGTGTTCTTTGGAGCCTAACCCACTCTACGGGTCTACTGGGAGATTGACCATCTCGAATCGGTCTCTATCATTTGGTGCTTTCATTCACGAATTCACCTCCATCATGACCTCTAAAATCCAGTTGTTGCTTGACGAATTATGGAATACTATCGAGAAAAACCAAAAACGCCTCGAAGAGTATACCGCTAGCCGTGGTCTACCTCCACCACCTCCACTACCCGCTCGACTACCACTTCCTAGACCGCCGCCCAAACCATTTGCCCCGAAACCATTCTTACATCAAATATCATCTTCATCCGCATCCAAAAAACGCACCATTCGGCACCAACAAACAACATACAAAACAAAACCCAAACGACCCTCTTCGACCACCTCATCCGCACCACCAACCTCACCCAAACCAGCCCCTAAACCCACACGCACAATCACCAAACATGGCACCCACACCAGCCGGTTCTTGGCCTTGCACAATGAGGCTCCGCAGGCAGCCAAAAGACGAGAATGGAAACCACCTTGGTTATCCAAAACGGTCTCACCGCTAAGCCCCGTACCACCACCGTTAAGTGTGTGCAACACCTTGAAGTTGGGAAACCTTCCTTCTCATAAATTGCCAACTTTGCCAAACCCATCTTCTAATGGCTCTTCAAAAATTATTTTAATGAGTAATATGGGCACTCTTGGTCCACCCTCTTTGAAATACACGACACAACAGAAGGACATGCTCAATGCATTTTGTTCCCATGGGAGAATTTCACAAATTCACTATACATATCCATGCTCTGGATCCAATGGGCTTCGTTCTCCAATTCTCGGTTTAGAAAGACCATCACTTGAGGCGCCGAGCAAAAGTGTAGTGGGAAGACGTCAATGGTGCCAACCGTGGGTGTTGTCTAGTGAGACCGGCCCTTACGCCACTATCCGCCGGGAGTGGCGACCACCGTGGCGTTACGATGAAACCATCTCGAACATCGTTGTCCAACTTGAACGGCGACCGCCATGGAAACCATCGAGGCGGCCCATCGGGCTTGAACCAAACGCTACCGGAAGACGCGAGTGGCGACCGTCATGGGCTGAGCATTCCGTCCTTGAGGACAAGGACGTTTTGAAGCGCGCGGGAATGATACGTGCAACATATTCTATGCATCCACCAACATAGCAACTATGCTCCATGACAACCCACGTTGTCCACATGCACATATTTAGGAAGTTTAAATTAGTTATTTATGTTTCCATGATCCCATGTTCTTGTTTTACTCTTAGTAGTCGTAAGCCTTATAAGACCATTATGTTTTGTTATTTGATATGAAAAAGATATTAGAAAATTGTCTCAAGTTAGATCTTTTCCTTCCTCTTGTGTTCTTTGGAGCCTAACCCACTCTACGGGTCTACTGGGAGATTGACCATCTCGAATCGGTCTCTATCAGTAAACTTAAGCCCAAAACTAATGACCAATTAAGCCTCAAATTCAGCTTACGATAACATAATTACAAATAGCAATGCATCCGGCACGTACGAAGCACCAAGTGACATGTTTAGCCAGTTACCTTTGTTTAACGACCATATTACATGAAAATAAAGTCAGAGATTATCCAAAAAAAAAAAGTTTAACTAAAGAACTATACCAGCTAATTAATGCCGACCCTTACCATCTAGGTTCTACCATACAGCAAACATAAATTGATAATCCAAATTTCAACAGAGAGAAGACGGTGGAAGGTGAAAAGAAACAAAACATAGCTAAGAGGCAAATGGATAGCTATGCCCTTGAAAAGATCATAAATTACCAAAATACCAAAAGGGGCGCAGGTTAGCATGCTGTCACTGGTCCTAAGACCCTACCCAAAATGTTAGTATAGGATAAAGGATAATAAGTCGAAAAAGAATCTTTGTGGAATATTATTAAAAACAATACGATTTTTTAAAAGGCCAAAATACAGAACAATACATACTAAACTTATGGATAACGACCCTTCAAACTCCAATGAAATCAACTCGAATGAACACAAATAAATGATAATTCAAATCAAACCATACTAAGAACACAATACAGCCACTCACGTTAATTCCTTTTCCACGAGTTTTGTTTAGTTTACGACTCTACAGTCGAGCCTAACCTCTTGCCCACCACTGATGCTACTCATCTTAATCATGGATTTCACAAATGCTTTCTGGAATTCTTGTTGCGAGCTTGCAAACTTTGAGACCAACGCTTTGGTCTTTGCTGATGTGACCAACGACTGATCAGAAGAAAATATACTCTTACCTTGGAGAAGTAACTTGTAATATCTATTGTCGAAAGTCGTGGGAGTCGAATCAAGATTTGCACCTGCATTTTTTGGTGTGTTTTTTGCAGGGCATACACTCTTTAAACTGGCTGCAAATGACGATTCCAGTGTTGGATCCACACTTTGCTTTGAATTAAAGTTGTGTATCCTGTTCTGAAAGGATGAACAATGAGCGAACCCAAGTGTATGTCCTCCTACACATTGACTGGTAGTTAATATTCCTTATTTTGGTTGCCTCATAAATGTCTAAAATACTAAATATCTTAATATTTTCCTGCTTAAAACAGGTCACTAAATTTTGTTTAGTTACCTGAAAGTGCTACTAAATCATCCATGGAAAGACCTCTTTGGGTAAAACTTTGTTGCAATTGGGAAATACTGAATGTTGGAGCTGGTAATTGTCGTGTTTCAGTTGCTTTCGAAACCCTTCCATCCTTTCTTCCTTTCGGCACGTCCCATGTTGGCCCTCCAGACTAGATTCAAATCAAGTTATGTATCGAAGCGAATTAATCTAAAATCAAAACATATAAAAATTTAACACTTTACTAACCAAAGTGACCACGTCCCTTGCTGCTAATGCTAAGATATCTGCACAAGAGACAGTTTTAGGACATAAAGCCTCAACTGCTTTCTTAGCATTATCAATAACATAAAATGCATGCAAAGATATGTTTGGAGGTCCATCTTTTTCAGCTTTGTTCTTCCCGGTTGAATTCAGCAGCACGGATCCATCACACCCCTACAAAATTCGATGTAGACATCAATAATAAACAAACAAATGATGATGCAATCATGGAAAAGCATATAAGTAGAATATAAGAAAGTAGAATAGGCACCCTGATGAAGCAATCATGGAAATGCATCCTTAGAAGTGCAGCAGGAACTGTTGGATCATTCGACATGGCTTTCTTGACAACACTTGTAATGGTTGATTCAGCATTGGGACATGTTTGATCATAGTAGTTAGGACTTAGTGTATTAACCAAGTTAAGATTGGCTAATCCTAAGAAAATGAAACTGAAAATAAGGGAAAAGATGTTGATGTTCTTGGCTGCCATTGTTGGAAGTTGCAACAATGGTGTGATGTTTGAATGTTGATGAATAAGATTGAGAGGAAGGTTGGTATTTGTAGGAGTAAGAGGAAGGCAGTGTTAGCAAATCAGGTGAGCTGAAACCATTATTGTAATGGTATTTGATAGATTAAGTGGAGTGGTTAATTGTTTATGATAATAAGGATATTGCATAAATAGTACAATTTTGATAAGTTTTTAATCTTTTATAGCCAAATTCCATTCTCATTTTATATTAAAATTCCAATAAATTTACTACACCCCTTTCAAATTACTACTAGTAACAACACAATGGCGATTTTTAACTCGTTTGAACACAACCCGTTTTAACATGTATCACAACGTCCCAAATTGGTCGTGTGAGGACACATCTTAGATCCACCACTGTATGAATCCCTAAAGTTTGAGTCCTAGATATATGAAGCTTTATAGAAAAGATAGTCTTGCTTGTTTTCATAACACACAATATAGAAATGCGTTAGACCATGACCGAAGCTTTACTACATAATATAACATTAGACCCTAAATTGTTAATTATCTAAAATAACCACTTTACGATTTACCAATGAAACTCAAACTAGCTACTAACTTAAAGAAATGTATATACCCGCTGCTACATAACTGAGTATCATCAACGAAAGTTTAATAACGAATTGAATCCATGGTAATTATCGACGAAATATAGTAAAAAGTCAAAAGAAAAGAGTAACCAAATGAATATCACACTGCCAAAGTAGTTGGTACTATGTCGCGCTATTTTTTTCGTCGATCTCTCTCTAGTAATTGTTGGTAATATATCAATATGTCAAAAATCACATTACTCGGGCCTTGATATCCGACGGATAGCGGACGTTAACCATCTTCACCAAAGGATTACCAAAAGATGTAATTGTTGGTTAAAGCTAGTTACTTATCACTGATCAGGTGTGATTTCGTTAGCATTTCTTTGTGGGATTAAGAGAGAACAGAGATAATGTAAAAGATGTATTCTTTATTATTCAAACATTCTAATTACAAATGAAATGATATGTCCGGTTTATATAGTACCAAACCATTGCGACCGTTACATGTATGATTGTGTCGGTTGAGGAGTAACCGACCAAACATATGTTATAACACAATAAAACAAATGACATAATAATACTTAGGATATAATCAAAAATTATATCTAACATTCTTTGCTTGTTGGACACATTTATGAATTTGACCCATATAACTAATTAATCAACCTATCCATCCATAGTGGTGGAGTGATGGAGAGGCCTTATGTTCACTTAGGTGATCAAGGGTTCAATTCCCACTTCCAACATTATGGTTTGGTATCCGGGTGAAGATCGAATACGGGTGGCGCCGGTTCGAATCTGACGGGCGGCGAGGTTTTACCGAGTTCTATAACACTGTCGTGCCTTCGGGCGGGTGGGGCTCGGGTTTCCGCGCATCGGGAGAAGGCGGGGGCTGCTGGAGGTCGAGTAGTCGATTCTTGGGCACGGCGCCCTGCAAGGGTGGTTGCCACACAGTTGTTCGCCGATAAAAAAAACTAATTAATCAACCTATAATATAACGTTGGGATTTCTATAAATTACAACTCAAATATTTTCTTTAATAATTAATAAAAGAGTGTTATCATATTTTGATAGATGACCTGGACTTTTGACCAATCGGCATCAAACTATGTTCCAAACAAAAACTATTGGTTAAAGTGGTTGAAGTCATGCACCAATCTTAACTAACTCAATCTTATTATATCGGTGTTTTCACACTAAATTTATTCCACCTAATCTACCAAACACTCACAAAAAAATTAAAAAAAAAAAAAAAAAAAGAGGAAAACTCGATCGGAAACCTATATCTGAGTGGACTGCATTCGAGATAACTTTATGAAATCTTAATGGCGTGCTCTAGCTTTAATCATGTTTGATATATGATATAACCTAACGAAGAGTTCATTGCCAAACTAGAAAGCTGTTAGCTACAAAAAGGATTATATATTAATTACACTACTACAAAACTATATAGCGGTTTTTTTCTACAGCCATTTTGACAAAATTTCCATAACCGTGGTGAGAACTCAATCGCTTAATATTATTGACAAAACAATTTACAATGTATAACCTACACTATATCGAATAATAGGAAAGTAAATAATACACATTTAAAACAATAACTAAACATGATTTGCGGAGTTGATTGCGCAAATCATTGATATGATTTGCATACGCTTTTACCCCCCCTCCCCCCAATCGAACAGGTGGGGGATCAACACGAAGTAATCCCCAAACTTTTTAAAAAAAAGGGCGTGAGATACTCTTGGTGAAAATGTCCACAACCTGAAGATTAGATGGAACGATGTGTGTAGGCTACCTTAGGAGACGAATTCTCAAACAAAATGATAATCAATATCAATATGTTTGGCACGTTTATGAGAAACCGGATTCTAACTCAGCAAAATAGCGCTTTTGTTGTCACAGAGTAAGGTGGGACGAGCCATAGGAAGCGCATGAAGCCCTCGAAGTAGATGAGTAATCCAAATAATCTCAGTCGCTGTGTTTGCCATAGCACAATACTCAGATTCGCAACTAGATCTTGAAACGGTTGGTTGTTTCTTGGCACTCCAAGACACAAGATTTCCTCCTAAGTAAATAGAATAGTCGTAAGTAGATCTCCGGGTTTCTATAGCCCAGTCAGCATCTGAATAACCAACTAAGTTGGTGGTAACGGGTTTGGAGAAAGTCAACCCAAAGTCAATCATTCCTTTAACATAACGAAGAATCCACTTGACGGATTGAAAATGAGACATTGTGGGAGCTTGTAAGTGTTGATGTCACACCCTCAAAATCCACTTGCGGAGTTTTACCGCGAGGCGCATGACAAACCAGGATCCAAACCAACGATCACAATAAACAAGTCTAAATGAACATATGCAATTTCAAAAACATAGTTTAAAAATTCCCAAATACAGCGGAAGCTTATTCAAAACATAATTCAAACGTAAACCAAATTATTCAATGTTTGAAAACCATGCAATCCTAACTAGACGTCGTGCAGACGCGTGCGCCCTAGTTCCATTGTGCTACCTTAGTGACCTGAGAAAACATGTAAAAGTTTACGTCAGCACAAAAATGCTGGTGAGTTTACAGGTTTTGTAATCACAGTACCAAGTTCAACCTGTCCATACTATAACAAATCGAAAACCAAAGTACGCTAGCTAGGCGTATGTTTTGTTACTACTACGATTGGAAAACCATTACTAACTCGCAAACCAGATGTCGTGCCCGAATAGTAAACCTGTTGTTCCTGTTTGAGACAATATGCACTCGCCCGGCCCTCCAAGCCGACGAGCGGGGTTGGTCACTCCCAATAGCGCTATTCACATTTCCCCGTTGTGCTAACCCGCACATTCATGGTTCCCCCCGGGACTTCCAAAGATCGTATAGTAAACCATAGAAACCCATAGTATGACAGTAGTTACCAAACATAAGTTTTAACACATGTTTTCTCCCCCGAAAAGTGAAACCAGTTAAAAGAGGGGCCGTAAACTCACCTTAACGTGCAAGCAAGGAATCCGAACAGCAAGCAATATATGCTACCGACACCCTAATAACAGTGTCATTAAGTGAGTATAGGCGTAATATCATTACACCATATAACTCGTTTGTCCAAGGCGTTTTAAATGTTCAAAAGCGTGTAAGTGACACCTAGTGATTCTACATGCATAAGTAAATCCTACGGACCCGTTGGTGAATACGTTGGTTACAATTAGTTTCTACATTCCGTATGTGTCTCAGACAAGTGTACTTCAGTTACATGTCAATTCCATACCACCTAAGACCTCAATTAATCACATAAGCACATAATACACAATCTGTGTTTTCAGGACAGATTGTGCGCCATCAAAACGAATTTATTTAAAATAGCAAATCAGTGAGTTAACCTCCCAAATGTTTACTGAATTTTCTTTGGGATTCACTTAACAATACCTATTTTTGTTTTGTCTTAAATCCAAACACAAAAATAATTAAAATTCGTCTAATACATCTATGTTCAGAAAACCTTCCTAACAGGTCAGTTTGGTAGATAAATTCCCAAAAATTGTGTATTCATCCAAACGGGATCAATCCACTTGGAAAACTCATATTACTCCAATATTAACCTTCTGTAAAAATTTCACAACCCAATTCTTTATAAAACTTGATTTATGATGTTTCAAAGTTGACTCAGTTTGATACCCGAAATTCTGACCTGACCTATTTTAAATGAAAATTCCAAAAACATATCAAACGACATCCAAATCAGATGATTTTGCCCATTCTAAAAAGCTAAGACAATGTACAATCTATTCATGCCAAGAATCGATCAAACCAATTATTTTCAAGCCACGAAACAGACCCTGCAAGTCGACATTCAGAATCTGTCCAGATTCTAATCATACAATATTATCAATTATATCAAACCCTAGTTGCATATTATCAATCAATAACACCTAATAATCATCATACAACATTAGTAAGAACCACATCTGATCAAAACCCTAATTATACATCACAAACATCATTATTCACAAACCCTAGAAGTCTAAAACATCAAGAACATGCATAATCATGCAAAACATATAACATTCATAATATAACAATGTGTTTGACCCTTTTAATCTTCGTAATCATCATGTTTTAACTTTTATAAAATACTTTCAGACCTGGACAAACAAGGTTTTGATGTTTTAAAACAATTTAAAGAAGATTAAAACATAAGGGAATGAAGATTATACCACAAACACTCCAAAACAACCAACCGAACGCTCTCCAAGCTTCCCGATTGATGTTCTTGAGCTTTAGCAGGTGGTTTACGGTTAATAATTCGTGTGGGGCAGAAAGGGGGCGATTAGGGTTGAGTTTAGGAGATATAAGAGGCTTAAGGTTGCTTAAATAGTAGTTTAAGGCGGTTTAACCACGTCAGCGTGTTCCGAACACCCGTTCGGAATTGTGAACACCCGTTCGGAATTGTGAATGGCCGTTCGGAATGGTTTAATCCGTTTTGAGCGGCCCAGTTTGTTGTATAGCCTGTTTTCTTTGATGTTTTCATTATTTTGGGCCATACCAAGCGTAACCCCATGTTTTAAGACCCCAACCAACCTCATGCTCCACTTTTAATAATTTTTATTAACGTGTTCGGTTTAGGTTCACATAATCACGTATGGTTTTCACATAAATTTGTCAGATATCACCGAGACACATAAGTTTATTATTCACCAACGTCCGAGGTTCACTAATCATGTAATCACATATTAACTCACAACAATGCACGTATGTCCTATCTAGCTATCTAGCTAACCCTCGTTAAGTATAATGTACGCGTGACTCGCTAAGGTAGACTTTAATCTAGACAACGTTGTTAACCAGAATTTGCCGGGTGTCACATCATCCCCACGTTAAAAGAATTTTCGTCCCGAAAATTGCACAAGTACCAAAAGGAATAACAAAAGAAACAGACAAAAGATAGAAACCAAGAGAGAGATTTACCCGAGTTGTCACAGTTGACTAGCTATATTTAATGCATACGAGAGATTCGTCCGTGTAATCATGAGATACTGAAGAGCCCCGACAAGTAACCTGTAAAGAGTGGGGTCATGGAAAAGAACGCCTTTGCGGATGAAGGTGTCAGTAGTTGCAAGAGGAGTCGCAAAAGGTTTAGATTCTAGCAGACCTGCACGAGCCAATATGTCATGAGCATACTTTGACTAACTGAGGAAAATGTTGGTGTCGAAGTGCGAGACTTCAAGTCCGAGAAAGTAAGCAAGAGGACCCAAATCTTTAATAGAAAATTCCTGATGGAGGCGGGTGACAAACTTTTGGATGAGAAAGGTGTCACTACCAGTGATGATGATATCATCTACGTAGACAAGAAGATAAATAATTGTCGTTCCCTTTTTGAAAACAAAAAGATATGTATCGGATTTACTGCAATTGAAGCCATTGTTAATCAAGAAAGTGCTGAGGCGCTGAAACCAAGCGCGAGGAGACTGTTTGAGGCCGTAAAGAGCTTTCTGTAGTCGACACACATGATTTGGAAACCGAGAATCCACAAAACCCTTAGGTTGCTCCATATAAACCATTTCATTTAGATCTCCATTTAGAAAAGCTTTGCGAACATCCAGTTGTCTAAGGGACCATCCATAAATGATGGCCAAGGCAAGAACAACTCTAACGGTAGAGGCCTTAACAACCGGACTGAAAGTGTGTGAAAAATCAAGTTCGGCTACTTGAGTAAAACCCTGAGCCACAAGATGAGCTTTATACCGATCAACAGACCTATCAGCTTTAAACTTTATCTGGAAAATCCACTTAGAACCAACAATATTCGCGTTTGATGAACGCGACACAAGAACCCAGGTTTTGTTTTTGTGTAAGGCGGCGAGCTCCTCCTCCATAGCATTGTCCCATTTGGAATGCTTTGATGCCGACTTGTATCCACGTGGATCCCAAGCTACAAAAAGTGCATGATGTAATGAACTTGAAAACAAAGACACGTTAGCAAAATATTTTGGTTTGTAGATGTCGTTTTTGGATCGAGTTCTCATGGAATGAGATGGCATCGGCTGTAACACCCTGGTTTTAGGCCTTGAAATTTCCCCGACTTTATTATGATAATCAATATATAAATATGTTTGTTAATATGAAACCGAAAACTAAAAATACCTATGTATAATTATTTTAACGAGATTAAAATAATATTACGTGAATGTACGACACGAGACTGTAAACAATACGGGATACCGGTTAACATGTTGTGATTACTCACCACTCTAGGGACCCTTGTCCCTTTTCCCTTTTCACACCCCACCGCTTTACTTGACACCTACACACCCACCCCTCTTATAAAAGCCCCAAGACCACCCCACCCTCCATCGGTTTTTACATAAAACACTACACACATACATACACTGACACTGTTAAGAAAGAGAGATGAAGAAAGGAACCGGTGGGTTTCCTGTCACTGGAAATGGAGGGAAAACAGCGGAGCACCACCGCAGGCGGCGGCGCTGCCTTTCAGCAACCCACGCACACCCACCAATATATATATATATATATATATATATATATATATATATAGAGAGAGAGAGAGAGAGAGAAAACATGAGAGAGATCGGAGAACAAAGGAACAGATAAAGGGGAATTTTGGGAAGTTCTTATCCATGTTTACCAAGCATGCAAAGAGGCTAACTATTCTTGTATAAAGAGTGCATTGTTGAGTCATCACAAGCTTGTTTCCTTATATCATGCTCTTCTCTAGGCCGGTTAGATGGATTCATTACCAAAGGGGCATATGATCATACATGGGTAAAAAGACTTGAGTGTGTAAGACCTATTATGGTGTAATAAAGGGTCATGACATGCATGCACCACAAATTTTGTCCACTTCTTGGTGCATATGGCCGTGTATATTTATGTAGGTGTAGGATTGGATTTTTGGCACATGATTAATGTATTTTGGATAGGATGTCTTCTATAGAAATTTGTTTAGGAATTGGTAGGTCCTAAAAGAGTATAAGATAGGATGAGCTGTGATTTTGTCCTTTACTTACATGCATGAGATTATGTTTCTTGTCTCATTCACTAAACAATCATTTGTGTGCAAGTGTGGTTGTGTGTGTTGGTGTGTTTTGGACGAGAAAAGACAAAGGAAGAAAGGAGGTGAAGCTTGGTCATCCATGAAGCTCTTAGTTGTGTGTTTCCTAATTAGTGAAATATTTGAAAGGGACATGTGAATGCAAGATCAAGTTTGTTAATAGTTCAAACTTCTGATATGAAAGTCTGCACATTTTTTCATCAGAACTTTCTTAAGAATGAAAAACAAAGTCATGAAGAAGTGAATTTAACTGACATTAAGCCATCAGTAGTTTCATCTACATCAGGAGTTGAGACCTTGAAAACTGCTGATGACCTAATTTAAAATCCTGATACTGTTAGCACTTTGCCTTCCAAAACTCCTAAAATTTTAAAAGGAAGGGCAAAATCATGTGAAATATGTGGTCTGTTTAACCACATAACAGAATTTTGTAGATACAGAAAAGAAAATCAGTACAATAAGAAGATCTTACAACTAGTTGTGGGAAAACAAATCAAACAAGATTTTAAAAATACTTTCTATCCCAACAAACAACAACCATGTAACACCTTTTCTTAGAAAAAGACTAAATCTCAACCAAAGCCTTTTCTTCTGAGGGGGAGATTGTATAACTTTGTACTAAACTGTGATGGTTATAAAGGTACTTGTTGAAAATAATTCTTCTGTTTTGTTATGATTTAATGTTTACTTTCCGCTGCACTTTTCATATTAGTTTCTATCTTCATTAACGGTTTCATTGATCAGACTTCATAACAATTCGAACTCAGATCCTAACAAAGAGCTTCCCACAAGTCGTTAGCATCTTTAAACTTCTTAAAAGTGTGTAGGATCTCTTGTGTAAGACTCATGGTGATGCCAACATTTGCTTTGTTCTCTACTTCGTACATTGCCTTTTCTTCTTCATCCATGTCGTTTAAAGAAACAGTGATTGTTTGATCCTCTAGAGTTCTAGTAGGTTTAGAATAGCCGTTCTGGATACATAAACACAGACGGTTGTTATAGAACATTGCCATTCTTCGAGCCTATCCTTCCACTAGTAGTAGTTATCCACATAAATCATTTTAGGTGGGGAATTAGATTTTCCCACCTCATGGTCCATTTCTACGAGTTTATTTAGAATAGGCATTTTTTTATTATTGTTTAATTAATTTTAAAGTCCAATTAAATGTCCAAAATATTGTCCTTGGAATGGAACGATTAACAAGATTGGCCAGATCTATCAAGGTGCAGAATCCCTTAATAGATGTTTATGCAACTAACGAATCGAACAAAAGAATGCACACGCGATTCTTATAAACTGCTTGTCTATTGATAAAAATTCTAGGAATATTATCAATTACAAGCACACACTTGACCGACCAACCCTAGCCTATTCCCCATGCATGGTATTTATAGTCTCGTACCAAGATGGGCCGGACATATAAACGAAGATGCTCTATTAGCAAATATAACCTATCTTCGCTAATCACTTAATTTCATTATGCTTCTAAATCACTAAAGTTCATGTTCATTTTTATATATTCAAATGAACACGTTACAAAAGACCTACTCATTATCTGTAACATTACGTATTTAAACTTGTACGTTACACGATTATTATTAATAAAAATCAAGATTCTATCGATAATATTCGCATTTAATTATTTTTGCCGCATTCTTGAAACCCTAATACTATATATATATATATATATATATATATATTATATATATATATATATATATATATATATATATATATATGATTATGTGTTGGTTATTATCAAAAAATAAAAGGTGCTTGGGCCGGGAATCGAACCCGCGCCCAAGACCGGGTCAGCAACCACACAACACACTAACCAGCTGGGCTGGCCTTGTTATCTGTTTGAATCCAGGCGCGTTATAATTATAACACCACTTAAAACCTTCACAGTTGACTTGCAAAGTCAACTGTGATGAATGACTTGCCATAATCCATCAAATTAACTCGTGATTTGCATAAGTTTGGTATCTATACGCGATTACCGGCCTTGTCTGACTAAGATATACGATTATTATCAATCAATTGTCCATCAATTAACAACATTACCCGTTTGACATTGATTAGTGGTCAAACCTTACCATTTCTTGGATCCAGTGATCCACACTATAAATTGATCATTTACGAGTCTTCACAACTCGCTAATACTCCTTTCTCAACCACCAAACTTCTTAATTATACTCTGCTCATTCATCTTGATCGTGATTTTGACTTTTTGATTGACCATTCAATCGAACTCGATACAACGTTGTAAGTTTAATATTTTCTGTGGGTTTTGTTCATCGGCGTTCACTCATCAATAGCCCCATGATTAATTGGGCTATTGATGAGTGAATCAATCAATTGCAGAAACTAGGGTTCGTGGCATTTGAATTGGGGATAAACTGATTTTTGCATCGTATATTTATTTTTATCAAAACAGAAATACTCACAACCACTGGCCTAGGCCAAGTGGTTGTGACTGATGCTTATTATACCAGCCACCCGGGTTCGAGTCCCGGCTATGGCACCTCTTTTGCATTATTTTCATTTTTTTTTAAACAAACCAATTATATATATATATATATAGTACATTTAATCTTGTAAATTCGTTTTTAATTATTAAAACCTTTTTATAAATTCTAAAAAAAATATTTTTAACAAATCTGATGTAAAAGTTTCACCTACAATTTTTAGTTTTCTGAAATTTATTTATTTATTATTTATAATAATTAAATCAATTTTATGCTATTATATTTATAAAAATCCATTAAAATATCAAAACAATTTTATAAATTTCCACAAAAATTATCCTGAGCTTGTACAATGATAAACTTTACTGAAATGATTTTTAATTCTGAAAAATCATTTATTTTATATTTTTAATCAATTTTTGTTAGTTTTAATCATAACAAAATCATAATAAATTCAATTTTTATTATTTTTGCACCAAAATTTTATACAATTTATTTCTGAATATTTAGAACAGAAATATGATTTTTAAAATAAAAATTCTTTAATTTTAATATTTTTAAATATTAAAGTTAGTTTTTGGCAATTTGTAATAAATAGATTTAATAATCTATTTTAAAGAAAATAATTTTATAAAAATTATTTTTATACTTCAAACACATTATTGTGAACATCCTAAATTCAAATTTTATAAAAAGACTTTCATTTATTTAATTATCAAATTCCCCTTTATTTATTTAAACATTTTATTATAAATTCAACAATTGGATATCCCCAAATCAAAACCCTAGAATATACTTGTAGACTAGATAGACTTAGACTTATTTGTTGCCTTATACATAGGGTAATACTTGGCAATCTATTGGGCTACACTTATACTATTCCTCAATACCTAATACTATACCAAGGTGAGTTTACGTAACCATGTTTATGCGATTTTTTATACTTGCAACATTTTACTTAAGCAATTCTACATGATGTCTAGTTGTAAACTTTAATGCCTCATGAATTAGACTACAACAGTTTCAACGAGTTTCAACATTACATAATCATTAGCTATGGCCAAGCCGGCGATACTCAACGATAGATCTATTGGATTGACAATCCCACCCGGATACGCGGACCTCCTACATAGGTAGCGTGGGTGATTGTTATGGTTCCAACATACTAAGGTGAACCGTAGATGACGAGATGGACCTAAACTAGTCGGAGGTTTGATTATGTCGATTCAACATATTATGTTTATTCATGTAGACTTAAATTTACAATAGACATACGAATTGTTAAACTTTTATACTTAAACTATTTGCTTAACATGGATTATGTATTCTCACCAACTTCTAGTTGACCCCCCCCCCCCCATTTTTACAACTCAACAGGAAATAACGATGCATGAAGACTAGAGTATCTTTATGAAGACAAATTTGGAGTCTATGCTTGCTTGATTCTTTGTGATGTATTAGATTTCCACATTTAAAACTCATTATGTATTTCTAATTTTGGATATTTGTAATTTAAATTCATTTCAAATAAAATTTGGATTACCATGTGCTACTGTATACTCATTCTTACGTGACACCTCGATGTTTCCGCCATCGGTTGGGGTATTACAGATTAGTATCAGAGCCTTGGTTATAGGGAATTAGGTTATTAGAAATAATCTAGACTATAACCTTAGGGACTTAATCAGTACTTGCTTCTTTTACTTGCTATACTCTATCTCCCTCCTACTACTTATCCCTACTTTCATCCTTACAAGAAGGTTGCTTTCCATCACTGGATCCACTCTTAGACTAATAGGACAAATTCCCCAGGCTTAGCCTGAACCACCTTGAGATCTCGTCGAAGTTCTAGATTTTAATAACGAACACGTGCAATCTGGAAGGGTGAACGCCTGTATTCTGAGTCTTCTGTCTAGGCTGGCATTGCGCATATATCCCAATCAGACGAGGGACCCGGATGCCTACCTGGGAATTCTCGGGATGAGTGTTCACTTACAGGCTAAAGCATGTCTTCACATGTTATTAGAATTTAGAATCTTTGATAAGTCAACGTTTTCGTTTATTCGTTTTAATTAATGAATAAATGATTACATTCCTTATATAATCTCATTCATTTCATTGTGTCTATTACAGATCATGCCTCCACGTCGCAGCACTCGCAACAGCAATGGTGAGAACCACGAAGAAGGTGGTGACAACCATAACCATAACCAAGGACCTAACCACAACAACAATGGTGTCGATGCCCAACTGGCTGCGATCATTTCTCAACAAATGGCGCAGCAAATCGCAACTCTGGTTCCCAATTTGCTAGCACAAGTCATCCAAATGAACGGCAACGGGAACGGTAACGGCAACAGGAACGGGAACGGCAATGGTAATGGAAATGGAAACCACAACGGGAATGGAAATGGTCTCCCAGCCTGCACCCTTAAGCACTTCAATTCTTGTAACCCTCCAAAGTTTAGTGGGGAAGAAGGAGCTACAGGACTCCTCCAATGGTTTGAGGGTATTGAGAATACTTTCATCAACAGTGAGTGCCCCGGCAACTTTAAGGTCCGTTATGCCATGAGTGTTCTTCACAAACGAGCACTCACTTGGTGGAATGAAGAAAAACGCACTCGCGGAGCTGAAACTGCACTAGCCTTAACTTGGGATCAAGCTAAAGAAATTATGAAGGCAGAGTTCCGTCCTCGTAATGAAATTAAGAAGCTGGAAGATGAATTTCATGATCTTGCTCAAGATAGTGGAGAAAACCTTGCTTACAACACTCGTTTTCACGAACTTAGTCTACTGCTACCACACAAGGTCACCCCCCTTGCCTATTGCAATCGAAAAATACATTGGTGGCTTACCGATGCAGATTCAAGACACGGTGTGGGGAAGGAACCCTGCTACTTTGGAGGAAGCAAAGCGTTTGGCTGCCACCCTAACAGATAACCATGTGAAGGCAGGAACCCTGACTCGTAAAGGGGAAAAGAAAAAGGATACTCCCCAACCTACCGTTGATATCAAAACTGAGGCCTCAAACAACGGGAAGAGCAAGGTCAGGAATTTTGCAATAGACACCACTGCCCCACCCAACAAGAAACAATACAATGGGAACCTACCTAAGTGTGACACCTGCCAGTATCACCATCCAACTCAAGTACCCTGCCGACAGTGCACCAATTGTCAAAGATATGGGCATCTTGTAGATGCTTGTCGAATCCGTGCTACAAACGCTCTTGATGCTCCAAATAACCCCGCTTGAGACCCTCCAGCTACTTAACAGTAAACTCTACAAATTGAATGATGTCTATTTTCTCTTTAATTCTATGTATTAACACTTTTTGATTTAAGTAATAAATTCAAGTATTATCATAACATCTGAGTGCATGCTTGTTTGAATGTGAATTAATTGTTATATCTATAATTATACTTGCTTACTTGTATATCAATTAGTTGACTACCAAACAACCTACTTAACGATTGTTAGAGGTCATCATGTCTTTCCAACAGTCGGGAGAGGCCCTACCACCTGCTCAACGACTGGTGGAGACTATCGAACCTGCTCAACAATCTGTAGAGTCATAAAAGGACGCAAAACCCTAATGTAAGGTAAGTTGGTAATTACGGTTCGGAACGTAATCATGAATTTACAGGTACGTTAAGGTAGTGTGAAATTTTATCAAGGTTTCCGGTAGTTGACCAATTGTAAACCTGGTGTTTTTCTTTTAACTTCGGGACGAAGTTCCTAAAAGTAGGGGAGACTGTAACATTACGTATTTAAACTTGTACGTTACACGATTATTATTAATAAAACATCAAGATTCTATCGATAATATTCGCATTTAATTATTTTTGTCGCATTCTTGAAACCCTAATACTATATATATATTATATATATATATATGATTATGTGTTGGTTATTATCAAAAAATAAAAGGTGCTTGGGCCAGGAATCGAACCCGCGCCCAAGACCGGGTCAGCAACCACACAACACACTACCCAGCTGGGCTGGCCTTGTTATCTGTTTGAATCCAGGCGCGTTATAATTATAACACCACTTAAAACCTTCACAGTTGACTTGCAAAGTCAACTGTGATGATTGACTTGCCATAATCCATCAAATTAACTCGTGATTTGCATAAGTTTGGTATCTATACGCGATTACCGGCCTTGTCTGACTAAGATATACGATTATTATCAATCAATTGTCCATCAATTAACCACATTACGCGTTTGACATTGATTAGTGGTCAAACCTTACCATTTCTTCGATCCAGTGATCCACACTATAAATTGATCATCTGCGAGTCTTCACAACTCGCCAATACTCCTTTCTCAACCACCAAACTTCTTAATTATACTCTGCTCATTCATCTTGATCGTGATTTTGACTTTTTGATTGACCATTCAATCGAACTCGATACAACGTTGTAAGTTTAATATTTTCTGTGGGTTTTGTTCATCGGCGTTCACTCATCAATAGCCCCATGATTAATTGGGCTATTGATGAGTGAATCAATCAATTGCAGAAACTAGGGTTCGTGGCATTTGAATTGGGGATAAACTGATTTTTGCATCGTATATTTATTTTTATCAAAACAGAAATACTCACAACCACTGGCCTAGGCCAAGTGGTTGTGACTGATGCTTATTATACTAGCAACCCGGGTTCGAGTCCCGGCTATGGCACCTCTTTTGCATTATTTTCATTTTTTTAAACAAACCAATTATATATATATATATATATATATATATATATATATATTACATTTAATCTTGTAAATTCGTTTTTAATTATTAAAACCTTTTTATAAATTCTAAAAAAAATTATTTTTAACAAATCTGATGTAAAAGTTTCACCTACAATTTTTAGTTTTCTGAAATTTATTTATTTAATATTTATAATAATTAAATCAATTTTATGCTATTATATTTATAAAAATCCATTAAAATATCAAAACAATTTTATAAATTTCCACAAAAATTATCCTGAGCTTGTACAATGATAAACTTTACTGAAATGATTTTTAATTCTGAAAAATCATTTATTTTATATTTTTAATCAATTTTTGTTAGTTTTAATCATAACAAAATCATAATAAATTCAATTTTTATTATTTTTGCACCAAAATTTTATACAATTTATTTCTGAATATTTAGAACAGAAATATGATTTTTAAAATAAAAATTCTTTAATTTTAATATTTTTAAATATTAAAGTTAGTTTTTGGCAATTTGTAATAAATAGATTTAATAATCTATTTTAAAGAAAATAATTTTATAAAAATTATTTTTATACTTCAAACACATTATTGTGAACATCCTAAATTCAAATTTTATAAAAAGACTTTCATTTATTTAATTATCAAATTCCCCTTTATTTATTTAAACATTTTATTATAAATTCAACAATTGGATATCCCCAAATCAAAACCCTAGAATATACTTGTAGACTAGATAGACTTAGACTTATTTGTTGCCTTATACATAGGGTAATACTTGGCAATCTATTGGGCTACACTTATACTATTCCTCAATACCTAATACTATACCAAGGTGAGTTTACGTAACCATGTTTATGCGATTCTTTATACTTGCAACATTTTACTTAAGCAATTCTACATGATGTCTAGTTGTAAACTTTAATGCCTCATGAATTAGACTACAACAGTTTCAACGAGTTTCAACATTACATAATCATTAGCTATGGCCAAGCCGGCGATACTCAATGATAGATCTATTGGATTGACAATCCCACCCGGATACGCGGACCTCCTACATAGGTAGCGTGGGTGATTGTTATCGTTCCAACATACTAAGGTGAACCGTAGATGACGGGATGGACCTAAACTAGTCGGAGGTTTGATTATGTCGATTCAACATATTATGTTTATTCATGTAGACTTAAATTTACAATAGACATACGAATTGCTAAACTTTTATACTTAAACTATTTGCTTAACATGGATTATGTATTCTCACCAACTTCTAGTTGACCCCCCCCCCCCCCCATTTTTACAACTCAACAGGAAACAACGATGCATGAAGACTAGAGTATCTTTATGAAGACAAATTTGGAGTCTATGCTTGCTTGATTCTTTGTGATGTATTAGATTTCCACATTTAAAACTCATTATGTATTTCTAATTTTGGATATTTGTAATTTAAATTCATTTCAAATAAAATTTGGATTACCATACTGTATACTCATTCTTACGTGACACCTCGATGTTTCTGCCATCGGTTGGGGTGTTACATTATCAACCACAAAATCACTAACTATCTAGACAAGCATTTGTCACACAAAAAATGCATCAACAAAATAGTTTATGTTTAGATTTAATGTTGTTGCAAGCTGTGATATCGGCTGCACACGTCATTGGGTTTGGATTCCTTCGTTCAATTTCGCCCCAAATTCCCTGCATTATAATCCCGAAGTCCTCAAGAGGAGCACCATTTTGCTTGATTTCATTGGCTTTGACATGTAAGTCAAATGTTTGTAGTTTATCCTTCTCACTGCTATACGTTACCACTAGGGCATCCCATAATAATTTTGCATATGGGAATTCAGTGAGATTACTGGCAAAAAGAGGGTTCAGTATTTTGAATGAGCCATGAAAAAACGACCAGGTAGTCTTGATCCCAGTGCTCATATTTTCATCGGTCGGACTTGGTTGTTTTTCTGATAGATGGTTTAAAAGGGATTTGGATTTTCTTCCAATGGAAATTTGCATCATTCGAGCCCATAGAGCATAACTTTGGCTGTTAAGTTTAAGACTAATTTTTAGATTATCGAAAAGATTTTGTTTTTAGGTCTGGATCTGAGAGTTGAGACTGTTTTAGAAGGTCTGCAATCTGTATTGACAAATCATTGTTGATTGAATTGTTTTCGTAAAACATGGTTTTTGGGTTCGAGTAATCAACTTATTTTCTTGAACATTGAGAAGGTAGATGATAAGCACGAGCGAATGAGATGATCCGGGATCATTCACTGCATTGATACATGATTTCAAGTAAAGAACCAAAATTGTAGTAGGTTTTTTTTGGTGTTTCAGGATAATATTCACTACACCTTTTACAAGAGAAAGAATGGAAAATGAATAGCAATATACTATAGGCTAAAAGAGGAAACACAATCACGCTTAATGAATGGAAATCGACTTGGCAACGGTCCTTAACTCCATGATATATGGTTGTCCACATTTTGTCAAATAACGAAATGATGAAATTTGTATCATAATATTTTTTTATTATTTTCTAACAATTGTTACATTTATCAAAGTGCAAATCTAAAAATAAAAAACAAAATGAAAAATTATTATACCTATTCCAATTACATTAAGGCAATGAAGTTGATAACTTTATGTAATGAGTTTAGACACATTATTATAACCTGTATCAGTTATTAAAAGCACCATGCATCCACCATTTAAAAAAATGCAAGTTGGGCATTAAAAAAGCTAGTTATCGGTACATATTAGAACCGATTCCGGGTATA
This sequence comes from Ambrosia trifida, assembly GCA_028751855.1. Classification (NCBI taxonomy): domain Eukaryota; kingdom Viridiplantae; phylum Streptophyta; class Magnoliopsida; order Asterales; family Asteraceae; genus Ambrosia; species Ambrosia trifida. The sequence continues at coordinate 108,979,032 of CM054123.1, read as the reverse complement.
AATCAGTTACGGTGTCAGTTTCGGTTATTGAGATAAAAATGAATACACTGTCTATACCTTACAAGTAGGGTCGATTCTGATTTCAGTTATAGGATACTCGGGTAATAAGAAAACCAGTTCCGGTTTCTTTTAACCTGGTACGATTTCATGTACGGTTTTTTTATGCACCTTTAAGTTCAACGACCTCCCTCCAAATTATATTGTTTCCATCTACTTTTCAAATGAATGTCATCATAATTTTACCATACAAGTTTTAGACCCTCCATGTTCAATAGGAAGAGATCTTGGTCATTGATTATGAAAATAGAGGGTTGTAGGCGTTCCACGTGCATGTAACAGAAGAGGAGTGGAATAGGAATAGTTAGTCATTGTTGACTTTCTACATGTATATACAAGTCGCACGCATATTCTCATTGTTTATAACTTTTTTTTATATTGTAGTTTTAAAAAGATTGCACCACTAATAGCAAGTGTTTTTATATTTAATGTAATAATTTGAAGAGTGTAAATTACATAATAATTAAAAAAAAGGCTACTAATGAGATCTCAATGTAGTAATATAGATAACATGTTATAAAGAGCATATGGCGAATAGTGTTAGGTGTAGAAAATAGAAACAGAGACATTAACATGCATTGAATAAATCATTGATGTGAAAACGGCTACTCTTGAGCAACTTAGTATTAAATTTATTATTTAATTGATTAGTTTAATTAGTTAATGTGATGTATATCCTTGTTGTGAAATAAGATTATAATTATTTACGAATTAAACCTCTAGTAGTAATATTAATGATACCATCAATTGTAAAGAGCATATGACAAATAGTGTTAGGTGTAGAAAATAGAAACAGAGACATTAACATGCATTGAATAAATCCTTGATGTGAAAACAGCTACTCTTGAGCAACTTAGTATTAAATTTATTATTTAATTGATTAGTTTAATTTAAATTAGTTATTCATTCGGCCTCTTTAAATTCTCTTTTTGGAGGAGTGATCGATAATGGTCCAGAAGTTCGATTCTGGTTAGATAAGTGGCAAGGGGACGTCTCGTTTAAAGAAAAGTTCCCTGATCTCTTTCGTAATCCTGTCAACAAATTTGACAATGTTTCTAGGTTTTAGGAAGCGGATCAGCAAGCTTTCAATTTTGAATGGTCTAAAGCATTAACAGATGACGAAATCAAGATGATACAACAGTTACAAAGGTGCGTTAATGGGATTTTTCTTTCTTTCGGAAAAAATAGGTGGCTCTGGACATCTAGCAACGATGGCAACTTTTCAGTCGCCGAAGTTAAAAAGCTTTGGGTTACAGATCGAGTTCAGCAGCGTCAATTTTCTATGAAATGGATCACCTGGGTTCCTGCTAAGATTAAAATTTTTGCCTGGCACCTTGAGATGGACAGAATCCCGACCATGATAGCGCTTCGTAGAAGGGGTATTAACATTCAGGATGTCTCTTGTGGTCTTTGCGAAGTGGATGATGAGACGACTACACATTTGTGTTACTGGGTGTGGTGTCTCTTTCGGGGTTTGGTCGGCTATTAGGGCTTGGTGTAATATAGGCCCGATTTTCGCTTTTGACATTATAGACTTATTAAAGCTTCCTTCTGGTAGAAGGCGAAAAGATGAAAGGATGATCATCCAAGGCATTATTATGGTGACGATGTGGGCTCTTTGGATCGCTAGAAACAAAAAGATTTTTAAAGATAAAGATGTTAGAGTTGGCGATATAGTAGTCAAAGTCAAGACCTTGTCCTTTTTGTGGATCCAAACTAGATCCAGGTTTAAAAAGATTGTATGGAATGACTGGCGGGTGAACCCGATGTACATGTTGTAGTTTTTTCGGCTTCCGGTCCTTGTTTTGAGGTCCGGTTGCGCGTTTTTTTAATGAAGTTCACCTTTCAAAAAAAATTGATTAGTTTAATTAGTTAATGTGATGTATATCCTTGTTGTGAAATAAGATTATAACTATTTTTTTTGAACAAGATTATAACTATTTACGAATTAAACTTCTAGTAGCAATAATAATGATACCATCAATAGTAAAGAGCATATGACGAATAATGTTAGGTGTAGAAAATAGAAATAAAGACATTAACATGCATTGAATAAATTCAAATGAAAGAAAGCAAGCAGGATGAATCTATACATATCTGATTTTGATGAACAAAAGAGTGCGGCGGATAAAATAATGGAAGACATCAACAAATCCTCATATCTCAATTAGAAGATTCGGGCGAATTGAAAAGAGTTAATGTTAGTTAAATGTAATTTTTTTTATTTTGTTTTGGACACTTGGTAGTATCTCATTTTTTACAAGTACCTTGCTAGGGAGAAGTCTTTTTTAATGATAAATAAAATGCTAGCTTGTTTGTAAAAAAAAAAGTATGAATCTATACAAACCAAAGGGCCTTTGGCTTGGTGGTATCGAGGTGTTGGATAAGACTTTATCTTTCTAAATGGTGAGGGATCAAATCTCGTGGGTGACAAAATAATTAGCCGTTCAAAAAAAAAAAGAAAATACGTAAACCGTAATAATAACCAATCAGTTTCAGTCTTTCAGTTAGCTTTAATCAACGATTTAATTTTTGTTATTGCCATGGAAGCCCTATCTTGTGTTATGAAGCGGGCGTCCGAGGTGGGCTTGTTTCATGGGCTGAATTGCGGTTCGAATGGGTTGGTTTTATCCCATCTGTTGTCTGGGTTTTAAAAAGCGCGCCTAGGCGCAAGGCGCATCAAGGCGCAGCCTAGGGCGCCTCAGGGCTTTGCGCCTATTCTATTTCCCAAAGGCGCGCGCCTCAGGCGCTTTTTTATCAAATTTCAGGCGCTTTTCTGCCTGAGGCGCGCGCCTCACGTATTTTGGGTATTTTTTATGCATAAAAATGTTGTACCTTGGTGTTTTTGGCTTGTACATGTAGGTAAAATCACATAAAAACCTTATTTATAGCTATATTTTGGGTAAATGAAGCTAAAAACTCATCGAATATATATGGGATCTATAAAAAAATTTATATAATTAGTGTGCGATTCGGGTACAAAAATCCCACGCTTTTTGCGCTTTGTGCTTCGCGCGATGCGCTTAGACCTCGTCGCTTTTGTGCGCCTAGCGCTTTTTAAAACCAAGTCTGTTGTATGCGGACGATGTAATATTTCTTGGGGATTGGTCGTTATCTAATGCAACAAATCTTAGGCGTATCCTTCGATGCTTTCACTTGGTTTCGGGCTTGAGGGTGAATTTGGGGAAGTGTTGCGTCTTTGGGGTGGGAGTTACGAGTGATGTTGTTTCAAGGATGGCTGAGGTGTTGTGTTGTAAACCTGGCTCGTTCCCATTTATCTATCTCAGTTTATAAGTGGGTGCCAATATGAACCTATGTAAGCATTGGAAACCAGTGGACGAAGCTTTTAGAAATAAATTGTCAAATTGGAAGACCAAAACGTTGTCTTATGGGGGTAGAGTAACACTTATAAAGTCTGTTCTTAATGCGCTCCCTACCTACTACTTTTCACTTTTCAAAGCCCCCGGTAGGATAATTGATGAACTCGATAAATTGAGGAGGGTGTTTTTTTTGGGAGGTTCGGAAGAAAAGACTTGTATGAATTGGGTTGCTTGGCAAAGGGTATGTGCTCCGGTTGATCGTGGCGGCCTAGGTTTCGGTTCTCTACTCGATGCTAATCTTGCTATGTTGGCCAAATGGTGGTGGCGTTTCAAAACTGACTCGAGTGCGCTTTGGCGGAATGTGATATGGTCGATTCAAGGATCAAATAGAGATTGGAATCCTATTCCTGCTAGGCTATCCATCTCTGGTCCGTGGAAGCAGGTTCATAACTCTATGCAGGTTGTCAAACGGGTCGGGCTGGACGTGGGTTGGGCGATTAAAGGGGTCGTGGGATGCGGGTTGGGTATTTTATTTTGGTTGGATAGCTGGGCGATGGATATTCCATTGGCCTCGCTTTTTCCAGCCTTGTTTGCATTGGAAAGGAACAAAAAGGCGTATGTTGCTGATCGGGTGCTTCATTCGGGTAATGGGTGGGCGTGGGACCGGAAGCGGATCAACTTTTCTGCTGTGGAACAAGCTGAGTTTGAGCAGCTGTGTGGTTGTATCGCTGTTCCAAGGCTGTCAGCGGCTGCAGACAGTTGGGTTTGGGGTCGGGGTTGGGCTGCAGGTTTTCGGTTGCTGAAATGAAATGTTTCCTGCACTCAGTCAGATTCGAGGCTGCAACGTTCGTCGTGGCATGCGGAACAAGATCGGCTACCAACTCAGGCTGCACTAATACGCAGGAATGTGAATGTGGGATCAGACACATGTCCTTTCTGTGGGGATTTTGCGGAGTCATCGGAGCATCTCTTTGTTTCTTGCGGATTTTCTCAGACGATTTGGCAACTTGTGGGACAATGGTGTAAGTTAGGACCGGTTTTTGCGTTCCATTTCAGGGATCTTCTCCAACTACATCAGTTTATTACCGGTTCAAGGTTCAAGAAGAAGGTCGTCTATGCGGTTAGTCTGATTACTTTATGGTGCATCTGGAAGAATAGAAATGAGGTGATTTTTTTATCAAAGGCAACCTTCTGTGACAAAAGTTTTGGGTGATATAAAGGCACTGAGCCTTTTTTGGATCAAGTCTAGATCAAAGCAACATTCCTTTAATTGGATGTTATGGTGTAATTTTAATCTATCTAGTATAGGGTGGTGATTATGCATTATTGTAACAATAGTTGGGTGATTGTAAGGTGTAACACTAGTATCCCGCTAGCTTGATGAAATGAAAATTTTATCGATCCGTTCAAAAAAAAAATTTGTGCTCGCCATGGAATTCAGTCAAAACCAGTGAAACCAAGCCACAAACACATGACCTCCCCAATCTAAAGTGCTAAACACAAAACAAGGGTTAATCATGGTAATATTAAGAACTCCCTACCCACATTTTAACACAAAATCACAAGGGTAGAAAATGAAACTATCTCCCCTTACATAATAACCCTTTCCTCCACTCTCTCTCTCCTCCATTCCCATCAATCATCCCACACACCCTCTCTTTCCCCCTTGAAACAAACCCAAACAGCAACAGTGAGACCAATGGATGACGTATGGAACGACATCATCCCCCTCCCATCGCCGTCGCCGACCACCACTCACTTCCAAAACTTCTTCCCGCCGTCACTCCGTCCGCCGGCCCCCACCACCCCATCCACCCCCTCCTCCTTCCTCCCGCCGCCGTCCCCTACCACCATGCTCACTCTCCTCACCACTAACCACCACTCCGATCCAAACAAACGCCTCAAACCTAATCATCATCCTCTACCACCACCACCGTCGTCTGCTTTCGCGCCTCCCAAGGCTTCCCCGCCGGAGTATACTGAAAAGTTCCGCCGCTTGATGAAGAATCGAGAGTCCGCCGCTCGTTCCAGAGCTAGAAAACAGGTTTCTTTGGTTACTGTTTAGGGTTTTTTAGGGTTTGGGTTATGAACGATTGATTTTGCAGGCTCGTGCTGATGAGTTGGAGCATGAAGTAATGCGTTTAGCTAAGGAAAATGCGAAGCTCAAAAGGCTGCAAAAAGAGGTGAAAAAATGTTATTATTTTTTAATTTTTTTTTAGTATTTTGATTAAAATTTCATTAAATATTCGATTCACATGTGGTGTATAGAAGCTTAATTATTTTAGAAAAAAAGTGATTTTTTTTCAAGTATTAGATTTTACTCTGTGTGGAAAACGATTTATATTATCATAAATAAATATTTTCTAAAATAATTAAGCTGTACCTTTTAATATTTTCTTTTTAATATTTTATTTTATCAGATATATCTGTACCTTTCATAAAATTGTATTGTTTTCATAGATTTAACCATTTCTGGTGATACGGGAACACCAAATTTTATACGTTACATTTATTTACGTATTTTACTATTTACAGATAAAATGTCGTGATTCATGGAAATATAAAATAATGATTGTTGTCTTAGAAAAAGACAACTTTTAAGATTTTATAATAAAAAATATTCAACATTATTAGTTTTAATTTCGGAAATTACAACATTTCTTATTTCCCGTTTCTATGAACTAAATAAGGAGTAAGATGTGATAAAGCTTTGTCTTTAGAAAGTGACGTGGGGTTAACATAGGTGAAAAAAAAAGAAAATTAGCCGTTTAAAAAATGAAAAACTAATTTTAAAGATTAATTAATGTGGATTATTTAAGTATGTATTAATTTAAGCCATTGTGGCTATGGCCCAATGGTGTGGGGTGATTATGTATAAAAGAGGAGTTGAAGGTTCGATCCCCCACAGGTGAAAAAAAAAAAGGGAGAATATTTAAGGTGATAAATGAAAGGGGTGAGTGAGTAATTAGCCGATCAAAAAAAAGTATGTATTAATTTACAAGTGGTATTTAAGAATCATACACTATCAAATTAGGATTCATACACCAATATAAGGGTGTCCCATATCCCAGAATATGGTGTCACACGCTCTATGAAACCAAGATACCTTTAAGTTTATGTTTTGTGGTATTGTACCTCATGCTTAGCTAAGCAAGTGAATTTTGGAGAAGGTTTTGTACTCTTATATTTAATGGGTTGTATCCACTTTTAATTTTTTAATTAAATGAGTCAAGCTAATTGCCGATTTGTAAATATGTTTCATTTAAGTGTAAATGTTTAAAACTAATGGCAGAGAGTAAATCCTCATTTCCTCATTTCCTCTTTTGGGTGAGTTGGGAGTTCAACTCTAAGGGTGAGCAAAATGGGTGTAAAATGTGTAAAAAATGGGTGTGAAATTAGCCGTTCAAAAAAAAGTGTAAATGTGTAAAACACTCTACACATGTTTAATTAATCAATTCAAACTCAGATAGAATCATTTAATTCAAACCCAGAGACGGCCATTTAAATTTAAACATGTCAAGATAAAAACAGCATAGTGGTGGGTCTACATACATCGTCCACTTAAAAAAATTAACGTAATTTGTAAGAAAAAAAATTCTACCGCCCTGTTTAAAAGTCTACTTAAAAAATTAACGTAATTTGTAAGAAAAAATTCTTACCGCACCGTTTAAAAGTTCTGTTAAACCCCGTTAATTGCTCCCCATAAGATTTGATTGTTCATGGGTTCACCGTTTCACACCATGTCGACAGACGAGCTATGCATCTACTCCCTAGTATACTTGTTGATAAGATAAAAAATTACTTTTTGACTTAAGTTCTGATTTTGTTTATTATGACATTTTAAATATTTATACACAGTTTTATGTATTGAAATAACTTATATATTTTTGGTAACATCAATAGCATAAAGGTAGAGAGAGTAGACTAAATTGCTAATTTTGGCCAGAAACACAAGTTTTTTGTTTCATGCATAAGAATATAATCATATGCTATCGTTACCTTTTATGAATACATATACCTTGTGTTCACGCAAAACGAATCTTAACTAAAGAAGTGCAAGAATCATATAAGCACCTATACGGAAATATAATCATCTTTGTGATTCATATACTTACAACAATGCATACAAGTGTCTATCTTTTTCATAAATTGATTATGTATTAAACGTGAATGAGTCGCACACATTAATTGCTCCATGGTCAAAATAAGTTTGCATAGTTCATGATAAATTAAGTTCAACAATACATTATTATGATTTCGTGTTTTCCAACCTTTTTTTCTTGTTACCACTTTATTTTTTTTATGACATTTATATGATGAGATTTTTTTTAATTTAATTATAAAGTCTGTTAGATATGTAAATTCTTAAAAGTATTTTGCTAATGATTTACTAATATACAATGGATGTGAAAAAAGTCTTCAAACAAAAATGTTTGCAACTGTAAAAGGAAAAATTCTCACAATAAAAATAGTTCGTCATTTATATAAATATATGTCTAAAAAAATTTATGATTAAAAATAGATATATATTTTACATTTTTTAATCAATTTTCATTTAAATTAACTTCTTAAAACTTGTCAACTAACATTACTTTTAAATATTACTTTAAAAAAAAAAAACATTACTTTTAAAAATCAATTAATTAATTAACTCATTAATTTGTGGGTCTATTTATTGCATTTGCAGGTGCGTGTTTCAAATGTTCCAAAAGATCTAGGCTTTACCGAACCAAAAGTGCTCCATTTTGACAAGTCTACCTTCTACGTATTTATCTAGTTTCTATTTTTATATTTTTTTTTTTTTTTTTTTTTTTTTTGGGTTGGGTTAGTAGGAAATTGACTGTTTTGGGGCTGTAGGTTATGATGAAGATCGGTGACATGTTTGTCCATATTTAGCTTTTTACCATCTCCATCAATTATTGACTGTCCTTCTAGTAAGAATATTCTCTCTTCAATGTATATATAATACCCATTTTGCCCTTTCAAATATGATGGTGTATATTATATTTGGTTTTGTTTTGTTT